>VZTR01026784.1:0-18063 GCA_013400775.1 Chaetops frenatus | reverse complement strand
TAACTACCAAGGTGGGGGTGATGCCTTAACTTCTAGCTTTCATATTTTTCAGATTCTGTACTGCATTGGTATATCACTCTGAATTTCGTATAGAGTGTTAATGAGTTCTCTTCATAGTTTAGTTAGACAAAATAATCCTTTTCCAGCCCAGGAAACAAGGTCACTCTTGCAGCTTCAAGCCCCTAAAGTATAAAAAAAAAGTGAGTTGGGGGGACCAAAACTGGGAGAATGTAACTTCATTACCTGAAACTGTAATTGGACAATTAACCCCAATATGTAAATGGACCAAAGTTACAAAAGTATAAAAATTCCTGACCTGTCATCCATCTTGGCTATAGCCTTGGCCAGGCTCTTGTACTGCTCAAGGTGTATCCTTTCAAGGACTTTTTAAATAAATACCTACTTTATTCTTTACTCTGCCTAGTCTCTGTTCTAGGTAGCCTCTCAAGGCATCAGGGGTGACACTCTCCAAAGATTCTTGCTGTTTTAATGTGAAATGTTCTTCCTTGTGCTCCTACAGTCTGCAGTAAGGTCTGAGGATTAACCTCTGGATTGCTAAGAAAGTCTTATCATTCCCTTCACAGTGCTGAAAAAAAAAGTAATTAAATGCTTACTTCTTTAAAATTGTTCAAGAATTCAGATAAAAGTATACAGAAAGTTTGAGGTCAAAATCATTGCACCAGTGGATCAATCCATGAGCAAAGTGGTCAGGATGTCAGAAACAGCTGTAGTTCTCCTTTCAAGGAGTTTGTGCAGTACTGCAACACTAGTCCTTTCTTGTTGCTTGTGAAACAGAAAGAGTCCAGTGAATCTCACTGGTAGACCCATCTGTTTCACTCTCCCTTTTAGTGGGAGAACCAGAGTGCTGCAGAAAACTGCAGAAAAGGTATGAAAGGGTTTCTAGGCACATCTCCAATAGATGAAATCCTTTTTCTTAAATGGCTTTTTGGTAAAATGGCTCTTGATACTTCTTATTTTCTGATCTCTTTTCTTACCTTCTTAGTTCTAACTATTTCCTTTGATGGCAGGGTTTCATAAGCTACACATATTTTATATGCAAGGGGACAGGATATATAAAAGTAGTATGAATTCTGATGTTTAGGAAAGATACACTTCTGATTGGTTTTTGTGAGAATTTCTGTGTTTCTCATGTGCAAACAAAGAACACACTAGAAACTGAAGTAACTGAAAACAGTTGCTGAATTGACTTCTAGAAAGTCAAGAAAATATTATGGTATTATTGTTTAGTCTGGGTGATACAAAATTTTGAAATGATGTTCAAACATTGAGTTCTGAATGTTATACTTTACTCAAAATTACTACTCGCTAATTCCTCTGCATGTTATTATGAGGCATGAATAGCTTGTGATAAAACACTTACTTGAGAGATGGAATATTCTTGAAAATTTAGAAACTGTTGTAAATTCTTAAAATACTCTTCCTTTAAATGAGCAAGGTATTTATCTAAAATGGTGTCATTTGAGACCAGAGTAGCAGCCACTACTGCTCAGATGAATTGTAAAGCTGAGAATGATTTGGAAACTGTTTTCATTTTAAAGACATCAAGCACTTAGCAGTTCACAAAGTTCTAGATTCTTATGGAGTCTTTGTCCTTTCTTTTTATAGGGAGAATCTGGATTCATAGGATATCTTGGTCCAGAGGTATGACTAAATGGGCATGGTTGCTTTCTTTTTGTCTTGTTTTACATTATTCTTATTTGGGAGAAGCTACCTGTGTTTCTGTTGGTCTGCTCCTTTCCAGTAATTTCTGGATTTCATTAATTTTCAGGGAGAAGAAGGAGATCAGGGCAATCCAGGAGCTGAAGGACCCAAAGGAATTAGGGGTAGAAGAGTAAGAATGATAAATCTGCTAACTCTGTGAGAGTTCTAAAAGTAAAACCCTTACACCCAAAGTGTTTTCTTACCAAAAGTTTTTAAACTGTTTACCACTCTGATCTTTTATTGCCCTAATTTGGGCAAGAAGTCTTGATAGAGTGCAGGTCTAAATCTTCAGAAGTGTTAGTTGCTAATAATTCTTAGGAGTGGTAGACTATCTTTATGAAAATGTAGGATCCAACACACAATATCATTATGGAGTTTTTTCCATGATGAAATTTGGTACCAGTGTGTGCAATTATAAAGAATAAAGCTTGTATTTCCATTTTTAGGGTAATGCTGGCACACCAGGTTCCCTGGGAGATCCAGGTGACCAAGGGCCATCAGGACCTGTGGTAATTTTATTTTTTATTTATTTTTTTAAATAAAATGTTTTATTTTAAAAAATCACCCTTAAATTGCTCTTATAGTTACTACTAGGTAGTGTTTCATGTGGTAAGCTATGTTTAACCAGCCTGGCAGTTGCACAGAGCTATGTCTTACCTGTGGATATGGGCACACAGGAGCACTTGTTTCTGGAAATAGTACTGCAACAATACAATGCCAGCCAGAGTTTCTTCCACAGTATTTGGTATTGTCTTTAGGCTGTATACATATCTAATTAAAAGAACAGAGAATACTGAAGTATAGGACTGAAATGATCTGCTGAAATTAAATTATTTTTTTATCTAAAAGGAAGAGACATTTAAAATCAAATTTGCAGTTATAGGCACCTATTTTAAGATTAAATTGACTATAATCTGTTAATCCATATACTTTATGTACATATAATACTTGATGTACTTTTCCAGCATCTATGCTCTGCATTTTATGCAACAAAATGTTTTATTCTCTATCTAAGCAGGTGAAAGGATTATGGATTTCAACAGGATTTAGGACTAACACTTTAGGTAGTTAGGAAAATCCCTGTATGTGTCTAACCTGTGGCAATTCTGAAAGTCAGCTCCATAGTGACCAGAAACAATCCCTACTGTTAATGATTTTCTTGTTAAACTTTCTTAAGCTTATTCTTTCAGTTTAAATGTGGGACATTATGGGTAACATTATCCTTACCTGTATAACACTGCCCAAAGTATGTGTGCAACTTAGAAAACATTTTTTCCCTTCTCATTACACTGTGTTGGCTAATGAATGTACCTGTCCCAATTTCTTCTATGATGCTAGGCACAAAAATGGCTAAGTGCCTGCTAGAGTACATTGCCCTCTCTGCTGCTTGGCCATGCACAAAATTTACAGATAGATCTTGTGATTTGGTGAGCCACAGCTGTAGGCCTTGCTATTCCATGGTCCAAGAAATCTTCAGAGATATTTCAAGTTCAAGATCTCCGCTTCAAGTGTAGAAATGGAGAGCAGAACTTGGGATGTATGGGCTTGGTGGGATTATTACTGTAGCAGTGCATCAGTGAAATGAGAAAGTAGAAGAGGTACAGGGAGTAGGCAGGGCCAGCCAAGGCAGGCTTGTTTTACCCATCCTTGGTGATTTGGTTATCCGTATGTGTCAAGTCTCAGTCACCACCGCTGAGCTGCTGCAAGTAGCATTCATGAGTACTCAGGCAATTCACAAGTAACTCTTGCTGAAGAGTACCAAAGGAGGACACGTACCTGCTGGGAAACATAAGAAGAAAAAAGCATGGAATGGCTGTGATGGTGCTTGCAGCAAGACAGCAGAGGAGGTGAGGAAGGTAGCTCAGGCAGGAGATGGAGGAATGGAAGGTTAATTGGAAGGGGGAAGAACAAATATGGAGACAGGACTGTAATTTGGGGATGTAAGTAAGTATATAATTTTTGTAAACTGCAGTGTTGTGGTAGAGAGAGTGAGGAAAGGAAGTGGGATGTGGAGTTCAATTTTTTCTGGTGTATCTCACTGCAGCTCTTTGAGAGTAAAGGAAAATTTTCAGTAGTCTTCTTACGCATCTGAAATGCACACATGATGAATACTCTCAAGTTCCCTTAAAAAATAGTTATCTTCCCAGTACTTCAATCCTGTTACGAAGATTAAACAATACTTTTATTTTGAAAAACAGATGCTTGGAGTGCTGTCATTTTTCCACAGCTCCCAAAGAGAAGGTTGCAGAGTAGGCAAAGCTGTCAGGATGTGTGTATGGTCTGCAGGATCTTTCAAGGTAGAACTGTGGCGATTGTATTGTGCAAGAGGACAGGGAAAGCTTGTCACACTCCAGATGTTGGAAAGTATGTGAAGTGCAAATAACACAACCATGGCATGGAAACTGGTGTTTATAAAGGAACCCAATTCTGAAGTATACTGCTCCTCAAGGGCAACAAGTATTGAACATTTTAAAAACATTAAGGAAAATGGACTGAGAAATAAATCTGACAAGTAGACTGCAACTCTGAGCAGGTCCACAGAAATCTATGCTGGGAACTGCTGTCTCCTCATATTTCATATTCATAAATGGTTGTTGGGAAACACTGTTTGCCTGCATTTTCTTTGGGCTACAGAGTAATAGATGGAAATGCATTATCAGAGTCTGATTTTTTGGACTTCTGTTTAATTTGTTTCAGGGTGCCAAGGGACCAATGGGCACCATTTTAATGGAAGTAAGTAATCACAGCTAAGTGTATACTGCATGGAATTATCTGGTTTAGTCTTCTGTTTATAATCACTGACAGCAATGAGCACAATTAGCTGATATAAAAGAGTATCTTTTCCATGTGCTTGTCAGAGTGTGCTGTGGGTTCTTCCATTCTGCAAACAGCCAAGGAACGAGAAACATTTATGCATGTGGATTAACACCAAGTCCAAACTTCTACAAACTGTTGGATAATTAATATTAATTTATCTGTTTCTTCACTCATGTCAGTTTACACGCCAGCTCATGTTAGGGTTACTTTTTTCCCCTCTTGTAAAGGAAGGCATTTCTTCAGCAACGGTTATTTTCACTGGGAATAGAAGTGCAGGATTTCTTCAGAATCCTGATCCCATGTAAAATGAACACTTCTGAATAAAGGCTTCATTAATCCTTTCATGTATGACTACCTGCAGGCAGTACTATTGCAGGTGTGTTCTATGTCCAGAGGGCATCCTCTCCCCCTTCATGGACCTCTCACTTCCTATGTAAGTCATTATTGGAATTCTCATTGTTTATGGAAGTGCCTTTGACTGGTGACATCCTAGATCAGTTTATTACACAAAATAAAGAATGGATGGCACTCATTTGTAAAGAATGGAATAATCTTTTAATACTTCAGAACATCATTAAATGCCAACAGAGCATGTCTAAAAAAATGTGCCTGGTTTCTGCAGCAAGGGGAGAGAGTCCCTGTACTATCTGTTATAAAAAAGAACTGGACTGTGTGATTCTGGATTTACTGTAATGAAAGTTATTTTAGGAGCTCAAACCAATAGTAATATTCCCAGTCTGGGATGGTCTGGAATTTGCCATTAATTCCTTTTTTTTTTAATTTTGAACCTGCAGCCTTGTGAACTTGTGAATTTTACCCGCAAAAACTGCCGTAAGTGGGCAACATCTTCTTTTATCTCTGATTCCACCTAGTCACTCTTTGTAAAAGGAACAGCCTTCATTGGAAACCCTATAAACTGATAGTTTTTATCTGGATTCAGTTTGACTGATAGTTGTTAATTGTGAGGAGGTTTCAGCAGGTGTAAGCAGCAGACTTACGCTTCTTGCTCATTTTTTCTATCTGTTTATTACAAAAACTGTAACAAATATCTCTTCTCTTTAAAGACTAAATGAGTCTTTGGCATTGTACCAACACCCTTTGGGGAGTCCTCTGAGAAAAGACATTGTTTGTATATCGGCTGTCCTCCAGATTAGGTGTGTTCATTCTCAGACATGTGTGCTCAGCAGAACCCAGGACAATTTTTAAAATTCTTATCCAGTAAAATTGCGCTATTTCGGGTATTTCATTGTAAAAGAGGAATGTGGTCTTGCACTGACAGACTCTGTCAGTTGTCTGAACTTTGATCTAGGCTCTTCATTGAAGGCAAGTGAATATGTCACTATTTTAATGCATATGAGTCAAAAATAATTGAATTGCTCTCCCTCTCTTCCTTCCAGCATGCTCGTCAGGTAAGCCCATCTGGTCTCTGCACATCTATTCCTTTATAGACTTGAAGAATAAACTAACAGTGTTTGAGTTGTGGACAGGTTCTTACACAACTTTTCTGGTTTGATACACAGACACATGTCCAGCTTATCCAACTGAAGTGGTATTTGCCTTGGATATGTCTGACGATGTTACACCAGCTGCATTTGAAAGAATGAGGAACATTCTTATGTTATTGCTGAAGACCATTAAGATCAGTGAAAGCAATTGCCCAACAGGTGCTCGTGTCTCCATAGTTTCTTTCAATACCAACCTGCACTACCTCATCAGATTCTCAGAATTCCAAAAAAGGAACTTGCTGCTACAAGCAGTCCAGAAAATCCCGCTAGCAAGATCCAGTGGAAAACGAAATATTGGGGCGGCCATGAGATTTGTTGCAAGAAATGTCTTCAAACGTGTTCACCAGGGGATCCTCACAAGAAAAGTTGCCCTTTTTTTTGCCGGTGGTCCATCACAGGATGATGTTGCCATCAGCACAGCTGTGCTTGAGTTGAGTGCCTTGGATATCACTCCAGTGGTCATTGCCTTCAGTGAAGTGCCAAATGTCAGACGTGCCTTCTCTGTAAGTAGACAGCCTATTGAAAATTGAGTCAGTCACCCAATTGCTGAGTGTCTGCTAGGATTTGAGTCAATCCTGTTCTCAAGCCTAATTTCTACAGGAACTGTCCAATCCACTTGACTGTAGTCATCACCATCTGATCTCTTTCTGAACATGAATTATTAATCACTTGTGCTTTGACAGCAAATCAGAGAATTTCCATAACATTGTGTTAATAACTATTTAACTTACAAAATGTGCCCCTAATTTATAGAAAAATTAGTAGAAGGCTTCAAACACACTAGTTTTTTTCAAAATAAAATTAAATTAACAAAGCCCCTTTTGATATCTTTGTTGCCATTTGTACAGGAGAAAACTATGAAATTGTGTTTTAAAATACGATTTCATTTAAAAGATAGTAAACAAAAATAAACATTCCATTTTACAAGGTACAAAAGGAAAGCAATTCTATATTTCTATACTATAGACTGCATGTTCTCTGTATTTTCAATTTGTTTTAATATAATCTGTGCTCAGTTTTAACTTTTTCAAATAAAATTCTTTCCAGCTGCTATTTCCTTAAAATTGTCTTTCTAAAAGGAAATATGTTCACTTGTACACGATAAAAAGTGCAAAACTTGGAGTCTGAGTTCTGATCTAGCAACATCTAGATCAGTCCTTTAGTATTTATATTATATTAATTCTCATGCAGCCTCATATTTGTTAGCTGATTCAGGTATTTTTCTGGCTAAACGATAATTTAGCAGAAAAAAAATATTTCTGCTGACATATGAGAAGGAAACTTACGGTTTATTGCCTGGGTTGTTTCACAGGATAAACAAGAGCAAGAATCAGTATTTTCTTTACTAAGTATAAGCAGATTACAACTCTGAATGTGTGTGACAATATTTAGTGATTTGACATAAATCAGTCTTCAGACTAGAAAAGTTTAAAAGAGCTGCTTTAGCAGGGGGAAAGGCAAAAAATACACTACCCAGCACTCCTATAAGTTTACAATGCTGGCAAGGCAACCAACCTCACCACCACCCCCAAGAAAATAAAATTTCCCTTTTTCTTTCAGATGGACTTCTGCCCTTGCAGTTGAGAGATGGTGTAATCTTTGTAATCCCACAAGTCTGTAACCACAGATACTTACTGTCTTTTCTTTAAAAACTTGAGTTTAGAGATCACTCACACAGTCATTGCTAATTTCAATTCCTTTGCAGAGTTTTGTCTATAACATCCTTTACAGACATGAATCAGAATTTAATTGTTTGGCACCTAACACACAAACCTGAAGTTTAATGCAAAGAAGTAATTATTTCTTTGCTCACCATTATAGCTTATCCATATATGTCCATTTCCTGTAATACTACAATATTTTAGAGCCATTTTTATTTATCTTAGTTCACAAGGAAATGCTTTTCCATTGGATCACATTTGGATGGGGCTAGGTGAAGGTCAGTGAAATTGTAGAATGTTGGGGTTTCTTCAGAGTTCTCCAAGCATTTCTGTGGTCACATCTTCCACTGTGAAAGATTGTTGTTCTTCAGATGATCACAGGAAACACATAGGTTGTTTTCATGCTAGAACATAAAGCTAGATTTTTCTTTTCTTTCCCAAGAAATCATCTTCACTCTTTGTTCCAGAAAGAGATGAGATATTCTGCCCTTTTCTCTGTAGAAAAATAGGACCTTATTAAGAATAGAAAAAGTGATAATCCTTCACTGGCAGGAAAAAAAAAAGAAAATTAAAAAGAAAAAATCTTAATATATTTTGCCTGGGTTCTAATGTTACTTTTGTGTCTGCTTTAAAACACAGATTGATGACAGTAGAAGATTTCAATTATTTGTTTGGGAAAGGCAACAGGGTGAAAATTTGGAGGACATCACATATTGTACACTTTGCTTTGGTAAGACATTTTACAAATTGCATCTGTTATATTGGTCTATTTACCATTTAAATAACAAATTCTATAGCTTTTATTTTGCAGTGTGGTAGTGGGGAATTTTAATGGTATACCTTAAACACATATGTGCTTAAATATAGAAAAAAAGAAATCTATGAACAATGCACTGGTTAGAATCATACTGTCATAAGTGGTTCTACAGGGAGTTTGCAGAGAGGTGTTAAGAATGCTATGGTTGGTTGCATGGCCAGCTCTGTGGCCCATAGGGCTGTCTGAATGTTCCCATTCCAGCATGGCTACAAGACACTGCTGTGGCTGTTTCTTATCATCTCCAAGGGAAACTTCACTCCTTTACAGTGGAAACTTTACTGCCTTGTCTGTCTGTGAGATCCCAGATTCCAGCCAGTTGAACCTCTTCAGCACCCGAGCCTTCTTGCCCTATGTGACAGATCATTTTGTGGTTACAGAATACCACTGCTGAGGAGTTACATTATTAACTTCCTCTTTAGTGGATGGTAAGAATTAGACTCTCTAAACCACAAAAACTGTTTAATTAATTTCTGTCTCAGCCACGTGAAATGAATTACTGTGTTTGCCATTTCCTTTTTAACCAAAACACACTTAAAATGGCAATACGATTTTGGGAAACCAGGCTCATTTGCTGTAAATTCTACACTGTGAGAGGGGGAGAAACTACTAGATGATAATATGTCAAAATGTTGAACATTGATCTGAGATGAAAAAATAGAGTTTGATTCTGTGCCCTTTATAATATTTGAATTTCAACAGAAGAAAATTTCTCCAGGGAACTGTTATCTATGAAATTTTACCTTATGAACATTTTTCTGCTCTCATGCATGAATAATTTCCCATGGTATCTCAAAACCTTCTTCAGCAAGGCTCATCTGTTGTTTCTTACTACAACAATAAGATTTTAAGCTCCCAAATTGGTGGGTTTTTTTTTGTTTTTTTTTTTTTTTTTTTTTTGGTTAATTGGCTTTTTAGATCAAAGTTTAAGAAAAATAAAAAGATTTTCTTGTCGGTTGACCCTGTCTGGATGCCAGGCACCCATTAAAGCCTCTCTGTCACTCCCCTCCACAGCTGGGCAGGAGATAGAAAATACAATGAGTTGAGGTAAGGACAGAGAGAGATCACTCATCAAATACTGCCATGGGCAAAACAAACTTGAATTAGAAATATTAATTGAATTTATTACCAACAAAATCAGAGCATGATAATGAAAAGTAAAATTAGACCTTAAAACCAGCCCTCCCTCCTTCTCAGCTCTACCTTCTCCCCACCAGCGGCACACAGAGATGGGGAATGGGGGTTATGGTCAGTTCATCACACGTTGTTTCTGCCACTGCTCAGGGACAGCATGGGGTCCCTCCCATGAGAGACAGTCCTTCATGAGCTTCTCCAATGGGAGTCCATCCCATGAGTAGCAGTTCTCTGCAAACTGCTGCAATGTGAGCTCATCCCACAGGCAACTGTCCTCCCCAGACTGCTGCAGCAGGTGTCACTCTTCCATGGGGTGCAGTCCTTCAGGCACAGGGTCACAAATCTTGCCAGAAAACCTGCTCCAGCCTGGGCTCCTCTCTTCATGAGTCTGCAGGTCCCTGCCAGGAGCCTAGTCCAGCATGGGCCTCCCACAGGTTCACAGCCTCCTCTCGTGCATCCACCTGCTCTATGTGGGGTTCATCCAGAGGCTGCAGTTACTTCTCTGCATCCCCATGGATGTCATGGGCTGCAGGGGCACAGCTGCCTCACTATGGTCTGCACCACGGGCTTCAGGGGCATCTCTGCTCTGGTACTTGGAACATTTCGTCTCTTCCTTCTCCATTGACCTTAGTGTCTGCATAGTTTTTTCTCTCCCATATATTCACTCTGCTTGTCTCTGGCCACAATTAAATCTGCTTAATATTTTTCTTCTTCTTCTTAAATATGTTATCACAGAGGCATGTCCACCATTTATAACTGGCCTTGGCCAGTGGCATGTCTCTTTCAGAGCTAGCTGACACTGGCTCTGCTGGACATGGAGGAAGCTTCCACCAGCTTTTTACAGAAAGCCACCCTTGTAGCACCCCCTGCTACCTAAACCTGGCCACACAAACCTAATACAGATCTCCAGGATTGTGTGAAATTTTTATAAGTCATTGCTTTTGTTGTATTGCTAAATAGTTCACGGCCTATTGGCTCTTCCTCTCTAGATAAATGCAATCCAAGAATCAACTGTGAGGTGCCTTTTTCTCCTCTGGTTCAAATGGATATGGATATCACTTACATCATGGATAGCTCTCGCAGCATCAGCAGTGAAGAGTTTCAGAGAGCCAAAGACTTTGTGAGCAACATGCTGGATCAGTTTGTCGTTTCCTTACAGCCAAATGAATCATATGGAGGCATCAGAGTGGCACTGGTGCAGCAGGCACCCAGGGGCTTCCTGCCTGACAGAAACCAGACCCCTGTGGCCTTGGAGTTTGATCTAGTCACATACAGCAATAAAGGTTTGATGAAGAAACACATCCAAGAATCTGTTCACCAACTGGAAGGGCCATCAGCCATTGCTTCTGCTCTACAGTGGACAGTTGAAAACGTATTCTTTAAAGCCCCCAGACAAAGAAAACACAGGGTCATCTTTACAATAGTTGGAAGCAAAACAAGCACATGGGACAGAGAAAGGCTAAAAGAGATTTCACTGGGAGCCAAGTGCCAAGGATTCACCTTGTTCACTCTTGCACTTGGCAGCGATGTGAGTGACAATGAGCTGATGGAGCTGTCAAGCTCCCCCACAGACCAGCACTCGCTGACACTGGGCAGGGTTTCCACACCGGAGATGGTGTATGCTCAGAGGTTTAGCCGGGCATTCCTAAATCTTCTGCAACGTAAGTGTCATGCAGTGGCATTTGCTTAAGTTATGGAAAGAAAGACAAATGCTGTGTAGAAAAAGGTAGTCAGTATGTATGTGCTATCATTCATAACTTAGGTCATAACTTAGCTGCTAATATTTTATGATTAGTTTACCTCAGATGCTGGACATTAATGAAAGTGCCAGTAAAGACAGAACCACATGCTATTCTAAGTCTTAAGCAGTCTCTTTCCCTTAAGTTTTTATTTAATGTGTGGCTTTGTGGACTCCATTTTCACTAAAGATAGACCATTCTTCAGCTAAGAGAACACTATCATATTCCTGATTTAGGCCCACATTTCTCCTCAGAGCATTGGCAAGTCCAGATTTACTGAGGTGTTTATGCCTATTTAGGCTTTAGGGCAGGTAAAAGATAAATATTTAGCACATTTGACCTTAACTGCTCTACAGAGCAGAGAGAGTACTTACTTTTCAAGACACATTCGTGTAGTTTTGCAGGTCTTAGATGCTTTGATATGGAAACAAGAGAATATCAAAAAAGAAATTTCCCCTTATTTCAAATCCTCATCAGAAGCATATGCTTGGACATGTCAGAGTTTCTATAGAAGCATAAATAGTGTATAACAGAGCAAGACCAAAGTATAAAAGATTGGTTCAGGAGTCATTCTCATCTATCTGATTTCTATTGTAATTCTCATTTTTCTGGGCATAGTGCCAGTCACTCTGGATATAGTGCATTATTTATTGAAAGCTGCAAACTCCAGTTCACAAAAACAGCCATGTAATGTTTTTTATTAACCATACTGGGCTTTCAAGGACTTTAAAACTCACCCCTGCTACCTGTGCTTTCTCACAGAAGAAATGAACAGTTATCCTTCACCTGAACTTCAAGAAGAGTGTGAAGACTTAGATCGGGGAGACATACAACAGGAAGCATCTATGACTGAAAGGTTGGAAATTGCCTATTTAACTTTTTGAGTGTGTACTTCTGAATGTAAGATTTCTTCCTTTGGGTTAGTAGTTACATTCAAAGTAGTTACAATAGTAATGGGATCGGGGTGAAAAATTTTTTATGTTTTTCAGAAGGAATAAACCAGATGCATTTTTCAAGGTCATATTGATGCTTAAATATTTTTTTCCCTCCCTTTCCTTGGAAGGCTACCTTTTCCTGGAATGGCTGAAACTGGTTCCAGTCAAGTTTTAAAAGACATGGAAAAAAATGAAAGTAGATTCATTAAGAGTATGAAAGAGAGCACCAAAGAACCTGTATACATAATGCCAGAAATGAGAGACGATTATGAGAATAATGAGTATTTCACAGAGGAAGATGCTAAAAGGGAAAAGCCTGAAGAGTGTGGAAAAGCCCAGGAGCAGAACAAGAAAAACTTAGAGACAACAGTAGAAACTAGAGCTGCCTGTAATGATTATGGTATGATTCTAGAATATGAAAATCTTTTTTAATTCAGTAAAAAGACTAAATTGTGAAGGACTCAGTTGAATAGTTTTACAAGATGAAGAACTTCCAATTACATTTTTCCAAAGCTTTTAGTCACCATGTGTTAGTATTCAATCCAAATCTACACAGTATTTAAAGACTGAACAACAGGTGTCATTTTTAAAGTCAGTTTTGATTTATAACTTTTTGTAATAATATCATATAAGGTTCTAATCCCCCTTACTAAAATACTCGATCATTTTAAAATCCCCAAGTTGCACTGTAATTAATGAGCTACTCCTGCTGCTAATTTAGCTCAACATGGAGGAACTAAATATATCTGCTACAGTCTGTTCCAGTAGAAAGAATAGGATCCATCAGCAAAGGTATCAAAATATAATTTCTTCATGTTTTTAACTTGGCTTCCTAATGATGCATTTTTCATTGCAGATTTGCCATTAGATATAGGTATGGGAAGCTGATTGTGAGGTTATTTGTTACTAATGTTCTTTAAACACTATTGAGTGCTTTTATTGTTTAAACTACAACTAGAGGGAATTTATGTGAAAATAAATAAAAAGGTGTCTGCATAGTTTGAGATGTGGTAACTAATTTCTACAGCTGTTATCCCTTTGTTTTTCATCCATCTCTGGTCAAAAATGGTTCTGGAAATGTCTGGTAGCCTCATTCATGATGAGAGACTAAGAAGAAGATATGTTAGTGTTTATACTTTACAAAGAAATAAAATATTTCCTTTGAGGAAGTGGTCATAGTCACTACACTTCAGTGAGAAATTACCTAAGTCACTTGTAAGATATGTACACACTGCCTTCCCCAATCCTATGTTGTAATTAGTGACCCAACAGTTTACTTCTAAAAACATGTAGCCCAATTCCAGAACTTGCCTTTTGAGAGATGTATTTTGTGCTCCTCTCTTGCTCAAAATTTTTGCTTTTCAGTTGATTAGGAGAAGGTTTTATCATTTCAAATCTTTAGGTTGTATCGGTATGTTTATTTCTCAGTTCTACTTCATTAATGTTGTACCGACACCTAAGTCTAGAGCTGCCTGTCAGTCTTCTTTTGAGTAACTCTGAATTTACATTGGTGAAAGATGATTAGATCTGTTCTTACTGAATACCAGATTGCTACAAAGTATGCTTCTTTCACCTACTTTGCTAATTTATGCAATTTGAATCTATAATACTCTTGGATTAGGCTAAGAGACTACCATGGATAGTTTAACAACCAATGTATATTAATTTATGAAATTTTATTGATGGATACCAGTGTAAGAAGTTGAAATAAAGAAGAGGGTAATTATTAAAAAGTTTATTCTCTTAGTCCCTATGGACCAGGTATAGAACAATTTTAATAAAAAAATTTATTTTAGAAAACTAAACACCTTTTAGCATTCCTTCTGTTTATGGCAACAAAAATCTTGTTGTTTCAGACATTCTTTCTGGGTGAAACAATCATAAAAAGAGGGTCTTCATGCTGGCACTGTGGGGTTATAGAGGAATACTTTGTGAATCTTTGTAAGACCTTGAACAATGGCTACTTCTTTTGTCTGACAGTTTACACTGAACGTTACCTTTCCCTGAATTTATGGTGCTGAGAAGGGTGGACTTTTCATTAAATCTGCCTCTTATTTCCCTTTTCCAGATGCATGTGACCTTGTTCAAGATAGTGGAGAATGTCAGAATTACATTTTGAAGTGGTACTACGACAAAGAACAGAAAATGTGTGGTCAGTTCTGGTATGGGGGCTGTGGAGGCAATAAAAATAGATTTGAAACACAAGAAGAATGTGGATTCTTGTGTATAGAGTCTTCCTAGTGCAGAGACACTTAAATTACTTTAATTCTTCAGTTAGACTATCAGGTTGATGTGGCATTCAAAGAGGAAACCTTACATACCCACTTGGCTCCCATATTTCAGTTGAAAGAAATACTTGATTATAAAGTTATTATCTGTAGCATAATTGTGAAAATACAATTTAGGCTATTTCTCCATTGATCTAACATACTGAGTACTGAAAAACTCTTGTTAGCCAACAGTGCGTTTCTTAAAAGGCATAAAAGTATTGAAAATTGAATTTCTTCCATAAATACCAACATGTGCACTTTCTGAATATACTGCATAAAATAAAGCAGTGCCTCAGAGATTTACACAAAACAATATCAGATACAAGCCACTAACCTCAAAATGTTTTGATGTGCTTGCTTACATTTATCCTGCTTATAGAAAATACCAGAGAGCATTTAGATCTCAAATGACAGAATTCCTAGAACTTAATTCACTTAAAGGATTTAAAATATTTATTGTCATAGAGTCATTCTTGGCTTTTTTTTTTTTCCTGAATAATCCAATGTCTGAATAAAATCAAGCATTTTCAAGTGTTTTACTTCTGCTGTTAGTTCTTGAAACAAGTGGAAGAATATTCTCATGGTGTGGCTTCCCATTGGTAAATAAGCGTTGGTCCCCTTTCCTTGTTACCAGATGTTAGACAAGTGCATTTATTTTAGAACATTGGATTTACATTTTTGTGGTTGCTCTTCAGTGAAAGAAAAAATCTTGAGGACATTGGGTTGAGGATAGTAAATGCAGTGCCTTGCGGAAAGGTAGGACCTAGCTGAAGTTTCATACTGTGATGACTTACCCAAACTGTGTTGTTGCCCATTTTATGGCTGTAGAAGTCATGGTGCATTTCACTTTGTCACCATAGGCTATTCTGCAGAGGTGGCTGTACTCACCTGGAATTTTGTTCTTCTCTGGACTCACTTACAAGATACAGGAATAGATCTAGCAGCTTATTTCTGTATGCTCTCTTGAAAAAAAAAATTAAACTGGAAAAAAAGAAAAGAAAAGCTGTAAAATTATGGAGAAAATGTTTCTTACTGAAGAAACAAAGTGAAATAATTACATATATTCCATACACGAAGATGGATGCCACTGAATATAAAGCTATATGTGCCAGCTTTCCTTGAAGAAAATTTAAAATTTCCTTTTGAAAATATAGGTTTTGCTCTAATTCAGAAGAATCACATGCACAACAGTGAGCCCTTCCTAGCAGGTCGTAGGGGAGGTGGTATAACCACCAAGAAGGGCTGGTTATACTACTGACTTTAGGGAAAGAAGTTCTTGACCACTTGTAGAAGGAATTAGCAGGGCATTTTACTAATGAAGTCATGCCACTGCTCAGTGCCACCAGACTGAACATGCTGAATTTCCACATGACCTGCAGTTCAAAGGCAGCCAAGTGCTGTGCCACAATGTACCCTGCTAATATTTTTCCTCAGCCACTTTGGTGGCAGAGTGCAGGGCACAATTTGCTTCCACTAGGAGAGATGATTGTACACCTGAAACCAACTGCCCCAGGGTTGGAAAAAAAGCCCTACTGCCATGGACTGATCCAGACTGCACTGGAACAAGGTGGAGCTGCAGAACACCTACAATAGATTGGTGATACCATTGTGTGAGGCAATACATTAGAAAAGGCTTTTGAGAAAGGGAAGAAAATACTCCAAATCCTTTTGAAAGCTGGTTTGCCATAAAACACAGTAGAGCGAGGGGACCTCCACAGGAGATCCAGATTTTTAGGTGCTTCTCCTGGCGTCCTGATTATCCATGTTGGATTGGATGTTCTAAGGGAGGCTTTCCTCTGCATATCATGCAACAAATGCTACATGGAGTAAGTGGGTCACGCTGATAAAATAATGAGTTCAAATAAGAAACCCCCACTCACCCAGTAATCTTGGAAGTGATCATGGGCTGGCCAGGAGGCAAAGATTCTGGAATTTCACCTGAGGAGGAGGTAGCACATGCTGAAAAGGCCTCACTATATAATAAGTTAGCAGAATGTGAGAAGCTACATGCCTTGTTTACTCACTGGATCCCGCCATCCTTTGGGAAGGCATCAGATATGGAAACTCACTGTATGGAGCCCCTCCTACAAGTCACAGAAACTGCTGAAGGAGAAGGTGAATTGAGTCAATTTGCAGAGGTCCAAGCCATCCAGCTGACTTTAGATGCTGTTGAATAGGAAAAGTGGTCAATACTTTATACTGATTCCTGGATGCTGGCAAGTGCCCTGTGGGCCTGGCTGCAGCAATGGAAGCAGAATAACTGGCACCATAGGGTTAAACCCATGTGGGTGCCACATTGTGGCAAAGTATTGCTGCCTGTATGGAGAATCTGGTTGTGCAGGTATGTCATGTAGATGCTCATGTACCCAAGAGTCAGGCCACTGAAAAAGATAACAACCAGCAGCTGCCAAGGCTGAAGTGGCTCAGGTGGATTTGTGTGAGGAATGGATTTGTAGAAAGCTCTTCGAGTCTGACTGAAATATCATATAATTCCGTGCATCTGTATGAAAACTCAAAAATAAAGTGTGTGGACCTAGAAAAACCAGGAGTAGGGACCATGTTATTGAACAAGATTTTAAGTTTGAGCTTCAACTTTGAGAACAGAACTGATATGTTACAATAGTGAAGCTGCAGAAACACAATGAACAAAGAGAAGCCTGTAGCTTGAACAAAACCTTTTAGAATTAGTAGAAGATAGATGCCTTGAACAGACAGAACATGTATTTGTTAAGTTAGTGAGAAGATTTTAAAATGTAACAATATAGCAGTACAAGGTTATAGAGCAAAATTAGTTGAGAATAAGTGTATTGTGATAGACCCATGTGGAGTAAAAATTAATGATTGGTGAAAGCTTTGCTAACAAGCTTTTGTGGCATATTGTGATAGGTTGAAAACTTTTTAAAATATTTTGTAATTAGGAAATTGTTGGCATTTGATGCTATGCTATGGAATTTACATATTTTCTGTCTCCTTCTACTATGAGACTGATAATGGAATAAAGATTTTGGCATAGCCCCTCAATTGCTCCATCCCTGTAGACTGCTCTATTCCAGAAGATTTGGATTGGCAAAGTAGGGTGAATTACTACTACCTCAGTCAGCCCATGACACCTTGGGACATCAAGGAAGAGATGTAGCATATGGGTGGGCTCATGACTGAGGAGCAGATTTAACCATAGACATTATCCATGGATGTGAAAAATGCACTGCAATTAGTCAAGCCAGGCTGTTAAAACTTCTTTGGTACAGAGGACAGTGATTGAAATATAAATATGGGGGTGCCTAACAAATTGACTATTTCACATTCCAGCACACCTGTGACGGCAAGAGCCATGTGCTTAAAATGGTGACAGCAACCACCGGATGGCTGGAAACATACCCTGTGCCCCATGCCACCTCCCAGCATACCATCCTGGGGCCTTGAAGAGCAAATCTTAAGGGACACACTGTCGCCCTGTTTTGAAAGC
>VZTR01026783.1:33078-43135 GCA_013400775.1 Chaetops frenatus | reverse complement strand
CAATCCCTGGTATCAGCACAGGCTGGGCATGAACAGACCCAGAGCAGCCCTGCCCAGCAGGACTTGGGGGTGCTGTGGGTGAGAGGCTGGACATGCCCCGGCCATGGCACTCCCAGCCCAGAGAGCCAAACGTGTCCTGGGCTGCATCCAGAGCCCCGTGGGCAGCAGGGCAGGGAGGGGATTCTGCCCCTCTGCTCTGCTCTGCTCTGCTGAGACCCACCTGGAGCTCTGCATCCAGAGATGGGGTCTCAGCACAGGAGGGACAGGGAGCTGTGGGAGCCAGCCCTGAGGAGGTGACCAAATCAATTAGAGGAATGAAGCATCTCTCCCAAGAGAAAAGGCTGAGAGAATTGGCATTGTTCAGCCTGAAAAAGTGAAGGTTTCAGGATGACCTAATGGCAGCTTGCCCATACCTGAAGGGAGCCTGTAAGAAAGATAGAGCAGGAGTTGTTTACAAGAGCTTGTAGTGACAGGACAAACCTACTGAAAGAGGTTTAGACATTAGGAAGAAACTCTTTACTTTGAGAGTGGTGAGGCAGTGGAACAAGTTGCCCAGAGAAGCTGTGGATGTCCCATTCCTGGAAGTCTTAGAGGCCAGGCTGGGTGGGGCTGTGGTGGAAGTTATGCCCACCTATGCCAAGGGCATTGCAACTAGATGATCTATAAGATCCATTCCAATCCAAACTATTCTATGATTCTATGGCATGATTCCATACTGAGAAACTTCAGGAAAGCCAGAGGCAGAGCCATTCTCCTCATAACACTACTGCAACTGAATGGATACTTCTGATGATATTCAAGTAGGTCTTACTAAAGGGAAAATGAAGCTGTGACTGTAATTCCTGGAAATTTCCTGAAAAATTCCTGAAAATTTTAGGTAACGAAATGTATGTGACTTCTTCCCTTCACATTCACCCTGTATGTAAAAGAGATTTATTTTTATTTTATTTTTTCTTATAAAAAAAAAGATTTTTTTTCTGATACTATGAAAAAATGCCTACGATTTTTGTATCTGCTTAAGTGTTTGGCTGTGTCCCTCTACTGGTACAATAAAAAAACAACTTGTTATTATCTGTCTACATATTTTCCTTTCAATTTCTCTAATGCTTGCTTCCTGTCTTATGAGAAATTTTAGGTTATAAAAGAACCTAAAGGGAAATGTTTAAATCACAGGAAATGTGTGTAACTAAAATATCCCTTCCTACACTGATTCCAAGAATTTATGTGGAGGTGAAACGATGAAATAATGAAAGCAGATGAGTCTATTAAACCTGAAATATTAAATTTATCATAGCTATCTTGGATACATACTCATCCAAGTGAAATGGACCTTAACTTGTGATCCTTCAAGTAACTAATGTGATTGAAAATATAATAATCCATAATTAAATACAGCAAGAACTGAATGAAGCAAGAACTATTTCTCTACATATTTCAGACTGGATGGAAGTGCTGCTAGGAACAGTCCAGATGAGTTCTAGCCTAGATTCTGTCAGTTACATCATGAGCTGGACAGAGAACAAACCTGATTCACATTTGTTGTTCTTGCTCTGACCATATTAACTGTAGGCATAATTAAATTGGCAATGAATAGAAGATTTTCCCCCCACCCCCTCCTCCCCTACCTCCAGAAATTGGACTGGGTTTTGAAAAAGAAAAAAATTGTATATACCTTATTCTAAGCTTATTGCTTAGTATTCTCTTGCTGTGCTGACACATTTTTGTATTCTAACAAAGGCCACAGAAAAAACCTGATTTTTGTTTTAGAATTAAATTTCCACCAAGAATAACAGAATAATTTATGTTAAGGGTTGCCGTATTCTTCTTCCATACTGGGCCTAAAGGCTACAGAGCAACTAGACAAGTTTATGCTTCTGTGTGCCATTGGCCAGGACATCAGGACTTCTTATTGCAAGATGCTAAAGAGACTTTGCTTTTCTCCAGCATCTCAGCAGGTCAGGTTCCTGATTTCTTACTTACATGTAGCCCAAATGAAACAGGAATGCAAAGGAACAATACCTCCACTAAGCCATTTTCCACTTCCTGCAGCTGGATGAAAGGACATGTTCTGTGTGCCCAAAAGATTCAGGAAGGTCCCAGGGACAGATCATGTGAAGATCTGATGTCACTTCCCAACAGCCACAAAAGATATATGCAGAGTTTGTGTGGTGGATTGGTAAGAAGGAACTAACAGCAATGTGGTAAGCATAAGAAAACTTTTTATATAGACAGATGGTCTGACAAATATTTGGTTAATCTATGAGCAAAATAGAAGGAATCTGGGGTAGAATCAAAGATATTTTATTGCATGTTTACAACCATTTTCCTTCTGGCTAAAACATGTCCAAGGAATTTTGCACATTCAGGATTTTTCTTATGTTCCTCTTATTATATAAGCTATGCAGCTGCCAGATGTAATATGGATATACATTTGACTTGGCTTTTCTCAATGTCTTAAATTGTGCATGTTGTTCTGCATTATGGCCAAATAAAATTTACAGAATAGATACAAATTTCCATTCATTTTAACAATGTTGATACTTTCATACAAAATAGGAAAGTTTATACGGAATTCGATACTTCTAATTACAGATTTCCATAATCTTTGTGATAGATACATACTAAGAGGAAAATATTTTCTGTGATTTTAGAATAGGCTGGTGATTTGTTGATACAGTTCATATGTTTGTTAAAGTTACTTTCTTTTAATGGAGTATGGAATTTGAGCATCACCCTTCTGTGTACAGATATAAACTTGTTTCATCATTATACCTTTCTATATAAGTCTCTTTATGCATCCAAAAACTTGCCATATCAGGATTACCCTCACTGAAGAACCCTTTGCTGAAGATAGAAAATAAGGAAAAGGTTTGGTTTGTTTACTTAGAACAGCAGAAATGACAACAGGGATAAAAAAGGAAGAAAATCAGAGAATATACTATTCTATATGTCATTTAAGTGACACGGAATTTTCTGTCTCCTTTTTTACCTTCTCTTTCACTTTGACAATTAAGAAACAGAGATATGTGAAATATTTCCTATCCTTTAAATGACAGAATTGCCTCTCCTCGATGGAGAAATTTTGAGGTCTTGTCATTATCAGAGAGATTTGAGCTGCTGTCACTCTATCATGGTATGCAACTGGAGAGCTTTATTACAAATATAGTGCCCTAATGCAGAGCAAGTCTTAAGTCAGTAACAAATTTATATAATGTAGGCTGCATTTTAGTATTTGCTATTTGCACCACTGACTGCTGATCTCTGCAGACTGTGATTGATGTCCTGCTGATGCTGCTGTTCTGCCTGACAGTCATGCAAGGTGAAGATATCCACTATGATACAAAACAAAATTTGAGCAGGAATACGATATAGAAAAATGACATTAAATAAGTGCTTATGAAATCTAGCCACTTCCAAAATTTTTCTGTAGACAGAAGTGAGTTTCTAAGTATTGAGTGGACTCTGAGAATAAGGCATTTGACATGCTGACCTTTTCAGCAAAGGTCAAATGCATAATTTGGGTAGCGTTGAGTGTTTCTCTACACCTACCTCACCTCTTCTCTCTCTAACTTGATTTTCTAGTTGGTATCTTATTTGAATATTTCAAGAGGTCAAGATATATAAAACTCAATGACCAACACAGTTTTGAAAATGTTCTATGGTCTTGCATTTTATGTGCTGTTTAAACAACTATAATTTGGACATAACTGGACCAAAAACTTTAAAATCTTTTCATGTTTTTTCTTCTATATGAAATTTTGAAGAGATGATCAACTGTCTTTTTAGAAAGTATTTAGCTACCATAATACTTTAATGACATATTTAATTGGATCACTGCTTGAAGTGGTAGCAAACTGAGTTTGCCCTTTGCTTTAACGTACCTAGGAATCCTGATCTATATTCCTGATTGCTATTGAATTTTCTAGATTTCATTATAAAATCAATAACCGTTGCACATGGTAAAATAGTTTACAAGAACTGCAACATATTGTGGACTTCTGAAAACACACTGAGCTCACTAAAGCCACCCAGGCAGCCAATTAGGAGAAAACATCTATTAAGGAAAAACAGGGCAGTCCCATTGACTGCTATTGATTTTCTCAGCCCTGTGAAAAGACAATCAATTAGATAAAGAAGGCTAATGTTACAGCTGCAATTTAATAACCCCTAAAGAAAGGAGGAGGGCTATTGATTCCTGACATGGAATGCAGAGCTTATTGAAATATACTGAACTTCACCTGTCTTATAATCAGGCCTCGAGGAAAGAAGGTCTTTTTGGGACTCAATGTAACTTGTGGCATAGAATCTCAACTATTAAACTGGCTTGGTGATGTCAGACCTAAGAGATGCAAATGAAACAAAAGTTTAGAGGAAACACAAGCCCAGGGTTGAATACTAAATCACAGGAGCTATTGAGAGACACTGTTTTGGTGAAGGTTGTTTCTCTTTTTCATACAGAAAGCACCAGAGTACCACCTGTCATTTTCAAAAGCAAAGTCAGTTTTGCCAACCACCCGTGAATGACAAATAAAGCTTTATATGAAACACAAGGGCATATTATGTGCTATTGTGTGTTCTGCTAAGTGCTAATTTATCTGGCTTGTTCTCCTCAGCAAACACACGCACAGACACATGAAATAATCCATCTAATTATGTAGCTATTTAGGAGAAAAACAAAGCAAGGTGTTTTTGTCTGAAACAGAAGGTACATGATACAACAAAGGTTTCATCAAAACCTAACACAGTTAATGAAAATAAATGAAGTGGGGTAGCTGTAACAATTTTCGAACAAATAAACTTTTTCCAGTTTTATATTTAGGGCAGACCCAGCTGCCTTTCATAAATAGTTGAGTACTTTCTTTTATTTTTTGATAGTCCTTAATTGGAAATGGCTAATAGGCCTTGTGGCTTTCCACTATAAAATCTGGTTTAAAATAGCTTATATAGATATTTCTTTATGTTCTTTTTCTATTGCTTGTATTTGATCCTTTCTCTGTCATTATATATATGCCTCTTTTTTTACCAGTAGACAGCTGCTATTCACAATAATTGCCAGGGCAGTCAATTATACTTTAAATAGGCCCACTTGAGGGCAAATGAGCGTATGGTAGTCTAAATTGTGCTGGAGACATATTATACACAAAGACTGTCATTTCAAGCATCTGGAACATGACAAATATTATTTGGAAGCTGTGCAGTATAGATATAGTATGTGTACTCTATATCATTGTAGCGATACCCAGTGAACAGTTTTTGCATGCTTTGCAATACAGTCATCTATCTATCTATCTATCTATCTTGCTAAATACAGCTATGTATTTGTACACAGGGACACAAACATACACAAATATATAAAATACATATAAATGAATGCCTAAACTGCATAGCAAATTCCTGATTTCCTGAAATTCATGCTTATTTTTACAAGCTGAGAGAGAGCAAGTGATTCTAGTTTTCCCTAATATTATAGAGTACTATTGAGCAGGAAACTAGCAATATCCACTTAATTTTTCAAATTAGTTAGTAATTTTTCTTCCTTGTGAGAGCATGCATTATAAATACTCTTCCTTTACTAAGGTGATAATAGGATAAAGTGAGGCAGACTAGAATAACACTAAGATCAACTTCATTAAAGCTGCATAAGAAATGTGCAATGAAACTCAAGACAGCACTGCTTTCAAGATTATGTAAATAATCATAAACAAGCAAAAATCTTAAACATCAGAATAGAGCATTTGGGGAAATGAAACAAGTAACCTAAACTGACAAAGTATATTTAGTATGGTGACTTATTTTTATATATAAACAGCCTTAAAAGATTACAAAATAGAAAAATTTTATAGTTAAGGAAATAAAGAAAAGAACTAAAATTATTTCCCATAGTGCCATTAAGTTCTTTCTATATGACAATTTACATTGCAGAGGCTAATTCTGAGGGATGCTGAGCATTCCCTTTGAGAGCTCTGGCTATTGAGCATCTTTTAAGATATCAGGATGTTCATAATAGCTCAAATCCACACAAAGAAGTAATAAAATCCATCACTGCATTAATGCATTTATAGATAAGACACATCTTACTATATCCATTCTGGAAAGGAAGAATGCACAAAACTGGCCTAAAACTATGCTCTGTAGGTGTTCCGCTATTGGTGACTAAAGCTCTAGCTCAAAATAACCTTTTATTTTAAATTTATATTAAAAAAAAAGATAGCACAGTACAGGTAGCATGGTAGGAAAGAGCATCAAAAAATATAGAAAAGTTTGCAGTTGCAATTTTAAAAAATGGATAAAACAAAGTGGGGTTAGGAAGCAAGGTTCATTAGCAAATCAAAACAGTGTAAAAGGCCATTAAAAGCTGACAAAAATAGTGCATTTAGGAACATGTACAAGTAAAATATATGTTTGCAAGGAACATGCTCAATTGAGATTTCCTTTCTTGCAGACTTCATTAAAAATTTGGGATTACTAAGGCATCATATTCATAGCAAGTGCATTCAATTTTCCTTTAAAACTTAGTAAAAACCTCAGGGTCTCTAAGGCATTGGCCATTTTACAGCTGAGAAAATGGTCAGTAACAAAATTTTTCAAATTAAGGATGTGTTCCTTCGTGATTCAATTCTATTTCATGCCCAGTAAGGGCAAGATGTAAGAAAGGGCTTGACTGTTTTTGTCCAAGATCCAGTTTTTAAAAATCCTCCAGTCAACCATTAGTTGGTCCTGCAAGCCCAAGTTCAACTGATGACCTATATTTGAAGTTCTGGTTCTTCTTCCAACACTACACTTTTGATAGGACCAAAAAGCTCAGCATTTTTTCTGTGCCATAAACATATCCGGAGCACAAAATAACAGAAGTTGTGTTTGGAAGGTTATTCCCCACCTATCTTCTTTTATTTATAACTCTGCACACAAACACAAAATTTTGCAGACCAAAAAGTCACTAGTGAGTGTTACTCTCTAAACTGGAGTGTTTTGGTGTGGGAAGAGGAAGACCTTACCTCTGACCTCTGCCTCAGATTCTCTTTTTCATTTTAAGTGACATAGCCACTGAGGAAAAACAACCACCTACAAAAACCATAGTGGGAACAGAAGTTTACCCCAGGAGACCTCCATGCTTACGTGAATGCCAGAACCAATAGGCAATGGAAGACTGTTTACTCACTCACCCACTTCTCTCCCAGAGTTTGTGCACAGTTGAAACTGGAAAGGTAATTGTAGAAGCAAAAATTCTTCATTCAGAAAAAAAAAGTTATTTCTCAGTCACACTGTAAATAGTTAATAAGACAAATAACTAAGTGCATTTGTTTTTATTTCAGTGTTGAGTAAAACCTAGGAAAAATATGTCTTGAGAAAAATCTCTGAGCTGAAAGAGATAAAAGTATTAGCATGTCTGTATGTCACAGTCAATTAGAAGTTTACCTTCTTATCATTACTGCTTATCATAACTGAAGGAAATGGGCCCTCCTGATTGGCAGAAATTAGTTAAACCAGCTTAGACTAGATACAAGAGCCATCTGTTCACTGCTCTAGACACACAAATTATGAAGTCTTTATTAATGACTAGAGAGAAAGTAAGTAAAAGATTCAATGTATTTCTCTTGTGATGGAAAGGTTCAGTAGCAAATCTGAAAAAGGCTGTTCTGTTCATAATGTCTTCTGGTCTTTATAATTCCTCCTCTTTGTGTTTTTTTTTTCTCTACATTGTCCACAAATGGAGTCAATAAGCATAAAAGTGATGGTGTATAAAATCTTCAGTTCCTAAAGAAGTGCCCCCTTATGTTGGGGGGGGCACTGGTTTAGCCCATGAGAGCCTCAAGGCCTGGAGGCTTGCTAATCTCATGGAAAGGTATATTTCCAGAGGCTGACCAATCTCCAGTATACAAATAAGTAGGATAGAACTGGAATCATAGAATCACAGAATGGCCTGGATTGGAAGGGACTTTATAGATCATCTAGTTGCAATCTCCCTGCCATGGACAGGGACAATTTCCACCACAGCAGGTTGCCTAGAGGAGCTGNAGGTTGGATGGAGCTCTGAGCACTGTTCCAGTGCTTCACTACACTCACAGTAAACAACTGCCTGCTAATATCTANCGAACAGCAAATTGTATACACACCCTCCGTCTCCTGCTGCCCACGGGGCTCTGGGTGCAGCCCAGGACACGTTTGGCTCTCTGGGCTGGGAGTGCCATGGCCGGGGCATGTCCAGCCTCTCACCCACCACCACCTCTAAATCCATCTTGCACAGCTCTTCTCAATCTATTAATCCCCCAGTCAGAAGTTAGCCTAGGTATTTTTTTCTTATCATAATTAAAACTTATTGTAAAATTTATTTATTTTAAAATGAAAAATTCTTTTGAGCAGTATGGCATGCTAGAGTGGGCAAGGAGTTACAACTGTATTTAAAAAAATATTAGTAAAAGATTGTTTTTTTTCATGTCCCTTTCTGCAGAGGACCAGCACACTGGTGGATCACTGATGAAGCAGGTTGAATAGATATGGGTCTTTGTGAAAAGGACACTGAAATGGAAAATTACCTCGCCTAGGAAAAAAAAATCTTCACAGTGATTTCAATATCACCTTAACTGAATAATTTTTCTTGTGTACAAAAATGATAGATTTCTTCACTCAAACCCATGGAATAAAGCAACCATTCCTTCCTGAGTTCCAGTCTTAAATTATTACATAACAGAATGTTCTTAAAAAATATAACTATGTTATACATAAACAGTGCTCACAAAGAAGTAAAAGAAAGTATGAGAAAGGTATATTTGAGGATTAACTAATAAAAGCTTTGTTTTAGATAGACCATATTGGTGCTGATTGTAAATTGAGCACATTGTGTAGTTCAAAATGAAAAGAAGTGTATGAGCAGTGTTGCTTTTGTGTTCTGTTTGTACATGGTGAAACCTGTAAATAAATTGAAATTTTCTTGGATATGTTTGTTATTCATAGTTATATACCAAATAATGCCTGCATAATTATTGAGCCTGAACTGATTCATAAATGGCTTTATGCTGGTGCTCAATACCTGACACAGACTGTGACTCAATGTTTTGAGCTGCCTCCTAACTCAGAATGAGCCTGACAGCTCCAGAGCTCTGTCGCTACAGAGGTCAGGGAGATTGCTGCAGCTGGAGAAAAGATCAAACATTTTAAAAAATACTCCTTTCATCTCTGCCACAAATACTCATAAACAGCAAGGACACCACATTTTTAATAAAGAAAAAGATTAAGATTGTTGACATCCTTTCTACACTTGCTGCTTTAGAATCCTAGATAACCCCACTGCTTCCATTTAGTGATTATTTTCCTGTTATCCATTTTATATCATTTAGTTTAGCTCTTAATACATTAATTTATTCAGTTAAACTTGTTTCTGCTTTGCCAGGTTTCTTGAGATATGACTATGTACTGCATAAGGAGAGAGACTTACCATCTTTGAGGATCCACTATAACAGATAACAATATCAAGATGGTGGAATAGAGCACAACAGAATTTTAAAGAAAGTTTACTCAAATGAATCTTGATTGATAAACAAGACAGCAGTCTCTGAAGGTGAGTTTCTGACATGTCAGAAGGTAGGAAATGAGAAATATAAACTTGTGAAGGAAACTAGACCACTTTTTTTGCAATATAAAGGTAATTTTTTTTAAGTAAAATTCCACCTATTTTTACCAAAATCTAAACTCTCAATGGAGGTTCAAATACAGAAAATTTCAGTCCTCTATTTCTTGTAAACAGGTTCTTTGTTGGAATATTTTCACTGTGTTGAACAATTTTCAGTATTTTTTAACATATTATCAATTATATTAAATGTTCAAAAACTGGATTAAACAATTATAGAGGGGTTTACTTAAGGCTAGCAGTCCTTGTCTTAGACTTTTGGAGTAGCCTTCAGTGTTTCCCATCATTACACACAGACACAGACTTCAAGGCTTAAAAGTAGCCATTTAAAATCAAACAATACTACCATAAGGATTTTTTGGGGAACTAAACATAAACATAAGAGGCTGAGCTTATCTATAAACTAAAAAATTATCAATAATTTTCCCACAT
>VZTR01026781.1:179914-280026 GCA_013400775.1 Chaetops frenatus | reverse complement strand
TTAAAAAAAAAAAAAAAAAAAAAAAAGATCTTCCATCAGAAGATCCCCTTGACAATCTCCCTGCAAACTTTATTCCAAAGCAGTGTCCTTTGGGCACTTTCTAATTTAACCATCTGCGTGTTATTGCTTCATGGAACCACAAATATTTTTGGCATTTGAGCTTAAATACTCATTTGTAATACATTTGCTGAAATTGCTAACCACGACCTGAGGAAGGGACAGAGTTTCTGTAAACCTCTTGAAAAACTGTTTAATCAAAAGTTGATTATTGCAGTTTTGTCAAATACCACTTACCAGTATCTATGGCACTCTCAAGTTATGGGGACATAGATTAGCTGAGTAATTTGGGCTATTCTAAGCATTGCTCATGGGGTAAGAACATGCTCTGCTGTAGGCTGCTGCACTGCCCAGGAAATCTTCACATAAGTGAGAAATGCACAGGTATTGATCAGGGTATTATAAAGCTCAGTGTAAATTCCAAGCTACGCTTAAGGAAAGTATGGGAAGAAAAGCCAGCCTGAGAGAACTGCAAGTAATGGGGAGACAGGATAAAGAAGAGGGATCTGTTTTATTCTCAAATGAGGTCTTGTGTATGGTACAGAAAAATTCCTGATAGAAATGTCCCATTTCTTTAAGCTCACTGAATCTGACTTGGACACCAACTTACTTATCCAGCCAAAATGCTCACTCACGAGCATCTAACTGTATAATACCAAAAATCTATATTTAGGTCTCTAAATAAAAGTGACCTGGATTTGAGAGTCAGCTCCACCTGAAGTTTCTTTAGCTCTGCAGAGGAGTCAATGAGTGGTGCAGTTTAAACTCACTGAAAATGAGGCCACCTGGCAAGACAAGAGACATTTATCTTGTGCCTTGTGCAGCTTGTTTGGGTGGAATGGGAAGGAGGGAGGACAATGGCAAGAAAAAATAATTGATATATGGGGGGTTTTGGCTCTTTCCCTTCCTCCTTGCACCTCTAGGCTGCAAAAAATGGCAACCAAGCAGGCTTTTAGCAGCTCAAAACCTGTTTTTAAGAGCTGGTGGTGGAGGAATGGTATGAGGCCTGAGCCCTGGGGTTTCCATTGAGCTGTATCAGTAGTGCCTGAGGAGCCAAGCTCATGGAAAAAGGAAAAAAAAAGAACAAGGTCAGTTTTTTCTGCCTTCACGGGTTAGTTTCAGCCTCCAACAGGTCTCTCAGGGGGACCTGGCTTCAGGCTGGGAAACACTAAGGAGCTGGAATTAATATATTTTCTAGGAAATTGTTGCATGTACGGTTGTTGCTGGGAATTGGCAGAAGACATTTTTCTCCTTTCTTTTTCAACTGCTTGTTACCTCTGAGCAAGCAGCCCTGGTTTTTATTTCCCAACTTGATCTCCTTCCTTCCTCCCTTTCTCCCTCCCTTCTGTTAGTCAGCATTTCCAAAAAGTAGCAAAAGAAGGTACCTACGGGATTCAGGAGAATGGTGAGGAAGAGTTCACCTCCTCGGATACTTTTGTCCAGCTCCTGAGGACCACCAGGATATTCCTTGTAAAAAATAGTGTGAGTGAAAAGGCCACAGGTCTGTCGAGGGAGCACCTGGGAACAAAAGAACAGCAGCTTACAGGTATTGCAGAGACATCATCGACCTGGGGAAGGACTTTTGTTTCCCTTTATTCAGTACTTTTTTTTTTTTTTTACTCAGTTAAAACAACAAGCAGAACCTACACTTAGCAAAGCATTTGGATACAGGTGTGAAAACACTGCTGATTTTGAGTCTGTTCCAGCAGGAATTTGGGCTTGAGACACTCTCTTTGCCTTGTTTAGGGGATCACAATTTTGGCTTGAAATGCACAGGCAATATTCAGATCAGCTTTTGGGACTTGAAACCATCCCTTGGAATATTTGTCCCTTCACTTTAGCACACCCCATGGTTGTGTCTCCCCTCTCTAGGAGGTTACAGCTGCCTGGCAGGACAGGCCAAAGGACTTTATGAGTTTTCCTGTCCTCTCTGCACTTTTCAGTGCATGGGAGGAGCCTTCTGTCCCTCACACACTTGCATGGGCTGGAAGAGTCAGGCAGGTGTCCCAGTCCTGGGTCTGGGAATTTCAGGAGCAGAGCTGAAACTTCAGCCTTGCAGAAGTGCTGGAGGAGATTACTTACACCTGTTCACCTTCCCAGGTGATGGATTTGTAATCCTTTCATGCATAAAGATGAAGCAGAGCTGGGAACACAGGTCTTAGGCAGTTTAATGGTTTCACAGAGTGCAGCTGTGACTCTGTTGGTAGTTGATGGGACCATGAGCACATTTGGTTTCTGAGGAATACTTTTGCAGCTGCCTGATTCTGTGTGACTTTTCCCCCCTCTTTTAAACTGCCTAGCAAATGCACTCTTTTGGCATCCTTACAACCCCTCGACCCCAGGGAACTTTAACTGGAGAGCTCGAGGCATTCAGTACCAAGAGCCCCCCTTGGCGCCCCCGCCGTGCTATTGCTATGAACATGGAAATGCAGTGTACCATGATGCCATTGTGGATGAAGCCCCGTCTGTACCGTGCAGGCTTCAGGTGTGGGTACTCTTCCGTGCTGGTCACCCGGATGTGCCACACCTTCTTCCAGGCCTCGTAGAGCTGCCCGTGCACCGGGTACACCCCGGAGTGGTGCGGAGCCACCGCGTAGCCCATGCCCGTGGGGATGCCGTGCTCCTGCAGAGCACCACAGGCATGGATGGACAGAGTTAGGAAAGCACAAAAAAACACTCCCCCGTGTCATTATTGAAAGGCTTTTTCCTGCAGACGGTGGCATTGGAGAAGCTGCTGTCCTTTGGGTTGTAGCTGTTGTAGCACGAACTGAAAGTGGGCTGGGGGAGGTGGAGGGAACTGCAATTACACTTCGGTAACTCCAGTGAGAAATAATCCTCCTGGACTATGTTCCATGGCTGCTGCATGGAATAGATTTGCCTCCTGTTCTGTTACATATTGCATGTCTTTTAATATGTAATATAACATATTTTAATATAACATCCCACCTGTCTGGTTTGTTTTAAAGGTAATCCAGTGAACCAATGGTGCTTATTTACTAGGCTAGTAAACAGATAGGAAAAAAAAATATTGCAGTGATACATAGGATTTTGTTTCCTAGTTCTGGAATACGAGCAAGACTCCTTCCTGGTTTATTAAATAAATATTCCTTATATCTTCTGAACATCCTTATTTTTTTCTATGGTATTAAGGTAGTAGCAAAAAATAGCTTGGACTAGTTGTACATTTTATAAATATTTATATTTAGCCCCATTTCTATATGGAAATATGTGCATCTTCATGAATATAATCTATAGGTTATCTTGAAAATCTCTTCCGAAGGCACAAATTCATCTTGGTCCCAGTACTGCAGGACACACCAGCTCTTTTCTAGTCTTTAAAACTGATGTGCAGAGGGAAATGGCTAAAATCTGAGATGATTATTTTATGTGTCTTTTTATTCTTCCTCTTGCCCACATTATCCATTGATTACTTTAATTCCAGGAACAGCAGGTTCTGCTGGGCATCCTCAAGTACTTAACAAAGAAAGGGTTTTGATTCATTGGCAAAAATTAAGTTAAATCTGTAGGGAACACTCATTACTACATCACATAATGCAACCACTTAAAATTATCCATTCCTTACAGTAAAGACCTCAGGTTACTGACTGATCTTGTAAAAGAGAAACCCAAACTCTATTTCATAATTTACTGAGAACAAAATGCAATTTCAGCTTATTAATGCTGTTACCTACTTGAGAGGCATGAGTCAGTTTAAGGGGGGAATGAGGGATAGATCTATAATGAGAGATGGTAAATCACCCTCTTGTCTTTTTTTTTTTTTTTTTTTTTTTTTTTTGCCATGGCCATGTGAAAAGGAAAAAGCTGTATCACTGTATCAAAATATTTCTTTAAATCTGGCCATTTATTGCCATGCCTGGGAGGTCTGTGATGCTCAGGCTGTCAAACTGTAAATGTGAATATCCTGTCTCAGCTTGAATGTACAAACCTTCACCAAATGTTAGGTAGGGAGTACACAGAAGCATAAATGTAAGGCAGGTGTGTCCTGGGGTTGATGATGAACAGTGCTCTGGATGACATATCCCAAATCTGGATGAGTGTGCCTAAGATCCTGTTTATCTCCTTACTGTTTGATGCTGGAATTGCCATAGCAACAGAATGCTGAAATGGTGATCTGCCATTCACAAATAAAATAAGGCAGCTTTTCAGGAGTTCTCAATGTAAAAAACTAATCAGCCTCTGAATAAAACCTGCTCACTACATAGTTCACCCCACAGATACAGCAGGCACTCAGCTATCCAATATGGAGTTAAGAAGAAACAGCTATCAAATCATTATATTTCCTTTGGGCAGTTCTATTTGCAGTTTACCTGAGAAGATTAAATACTGTGTGTCCCCTTTTAGTAATTTTCTGTTGCTCTTTTCCTCTTTTCCTCTCATTTTGTTATTAGACTTACTTTGGGAGTGGAAACTCATGTGTTAAAGAAGGAATATACTGGTGTGTCAAGATATGAGAAATACCTGTACTGAGCATATTTTCTTATATATTCTATGGAATGATTTCCTGATTGTTACATTCAAAATGGACATTGGGGTTTTTTTTTAATTTCAAAACTTGTGCTTGTTTGTTTAGTTTGGAAAATAGCTATGATTGGCCATTGTCAGAGAACATAAGAAAGCAAACTTTTGTTGTAAGAAATTTTATGTCTACTGTAGATCTTTTCACACAGTCAGTCAAAGTGCAGGTGTGAGAGCTTTTATTAGATAAAAAAGCTAAATACAACCTCAGCTAAGTTTGCCAAACCTTTTGGCTTTGTCTAACACTAGGCAGTGCAGCAAATGAGTATTTCAGAAGTTAATAAGGTGAGGCAGAATAACTCACATCCTGCTACACAGGATGATGTTATCCTATATTTACAGCCCATTTTTAGAGGCAATCTCCAGTGGGCATCTCTCCTTCCCCACATTAAGTACAGATATTAATAATGGGACAAATTAGACTCCTTTCATCACGTGTAGACACTTTGCCTTGGCTGTGTGGTCACTGGGCCTCATATTGTTGCTATTTAATTGGTGTATTAAAAGCTCATGGTGTATTTGTGGTTTGAGCAGCTCAAGAGCTCCAGGCAGAGGAAGTGTTAATGGGCATCTGCAGTTGGTTGTAAGCAGGAGGTGGGAGCCAAGGAGTGCTGCTAGACAGGTTCTCAATTGATTTGTTTAGTTTTACATCTTTCTTTCTTCTTCCTATCAGCTCACAGCTGCCTTGTACAGTCAGTGACAGTTTTTGCCCTGTCTCCTCTGTGCTTTGGGCTCTGTGCTCACAAATGAGCACAGAAGATAATCACTGAGCAAACAAACCAAGGGATGAAATAAAGAGCTACAGGCTTTGGATTAGATACATTCCACTTGGTTTTGTCAGATAAGAACGTACAAAAGGGGGAGGAGGAATATCTTGTTATTGATGGCAGGGAAAACTTGGCTTGCTCTATTTTTTATCAGAGACTTCTGCTTGAGCAATTTTTTTGCCTCTCTGTGTATCCATTGCATTGCCTGTAAACAAGGAGAACAGTACTTGAGGAATTATCAGTTTCTAAAATTTAATCTGAGCTTTTGTTCATTAGTGTCTTTAAAGGGTTTTGGGATTCTCTGATAGAGAAAAAAACCCAAACTGCAAAACGTGATGAACTCAAACCCAACTGATAATCAAAATAATTGTAATTTCCCATTTCCTCTGGAATTCCCTCTGGAACACACCACCCATATTTACATAAATAGGATGACTTTGGGATAGCAAAACTTTGGGCAGCCTGTGACTTACTTTACCACAGTTAACCTCTCTGTCCCTTATTCCTCTGAGGCTGAGGATCCCGTGCTTGATGAGAGAATTGGCAGTGAGGGCTTTGGGAATGGGGCTGTGGATGGTGCAGCTGTGGGGCCATCACTCAGGTACACAAGGATAAGGATTTTGCCAGGCAAAACTTCCCCTGCTGCCTGCCAGATTCAGAGCACTGGGACAATGACACTAATGCAAGATGTGAGGAAGTTTCTTCCTCTCACCATGTAGGCATGAAACAGTGGAAATTATAAATATCTCAGTGATCCATAGAACAATTTGGGGAACTGTGGGTCAAGGCAATCTCCTGGTTCACAAGCCATGTACGTGGAAGGGAATCCTTGAAGGCAGATGCACAGAGGTGTCCATATCTGCACTGAAATCAAGGCAATTAGAGACCTAATTAGCAATTAGTTCTGTGTGTACAGAACTGTTTAGCTACCTGATTTCCATCTGTGTGTTGTGACAGAGCTGTTTGAGGCAGACTGCAGTTGTAAGCTCCCTTTTTATAGAGCCTTGTTAGGAGGTGTGGGTAAAGCCATGGGAAACAGAGCCAAGGCTTTTATCTACCAGCCAGAGGAGCCAACAGGTCTTAATAAACAGAACTTTTGTGTGTTATTTGGGATCTTCAGCAGCCTTGACTATTGTTCTTGGATATAATGATGTGCTCTCCCTTCCTGAAGACCCTGTTACCTTCTTAGCCATGTTTAGAAAAAGTGAACAAAGAAATAGCACATTAGGTGAAGAATTAATGTGATCACACTTCCAAATAATTACTTCAGCTTTCTCTGCAGAAGCTGACACAAAGTGTCACCTCTTCCTGCAGCCAAAACAAGAAGTGGGGAGATATGGTCAATAAATGAGAAATGCAAGAGAAAATGGCACCAGCATCCAGCTATGTTCTCCTGAGTATAATATTAAATAAAGGTAGTGGACAACAAACAAAACACGTGTAACATCAAGCAAATTTTCTATGTATTGTTCCACATATCTAATTTGAGTTTGGATCCTCATGGTGATGTCAAAGAATAATGGAAAGAGGTTTTTCTTTAACTTGGAGGGCTTAGAGAAGTGCAGCTGCAGAACAGGGGGTTTCTTCCTCAAATAAGATGTGATGCTGAGGATGAGAAAGCCAGGCAGGAATCAAACCCACTCTGAAGTCATGGCTGGGACCTCTCTGATAGCTATCAGCAAGGCTGTCATATCAGGAAGATAAATTTCTCCCACAAGAGAGAATTTCAGAGGAAGCCTTTGGAAAAGAAATGTTCTCATAAGTAAATTGTACAGCTCATATAGATTCAAGGTCAAGGGGTTGATACAACCCCTGTCCAAATGTTAGCAGGAAATAAAAGTGTAATAACAGCAGCTTTTCTCTGACATCAGCTCCTTATTTATAGGCACCCTAAGGAGTCTCTACCCTTCAGGACACAGGCTTTATCTTTCTGGAGTTGAAGTTACAAACAGATTCCATTACCAGCTCTGTTTTCAGGCTATGTTATAGATTTTACTCCCAAAGGTGGCTTGACCTGGATGACTTCATGTTTCCTGAAAACACTAGGAGAATTTCCCCATAGGTTTAAAGATGAAGGGACTGTGTATTTTTGAGACATGGGTTGCTGAAAAAATTACTCTTGCATTTTAAATCTCAGCTGTGTTTGGGTCTCTGGACCAGGCTACACAAAAGGCATGAGCAGGCCCTGCCAGGAATGAGGCTGACAGGGAAGCAGAACTGTAGAAAGGCAAAGAAGTCATCCTGCCAGGCAGGAGATGGCAAGGGGAGGGGGGGGAGGGAAGTCTGGCATAATGAGTAAACAGTTAAGCCATTTTTAATTAATTTTCTTTAAAGGTTGTTAGGAAAATATTCCCATAAACAAGGGAATAAACTGCTTCCAACTGCTTGTTCAGGCATCTGCCTCCTCCTTTTTCCTGATGTGCCTTGGCTTGTGTGAGGGATGGGAGGAAGGGGCCTGCTGGCCTTTTGGAGCTGGGAAGGGCTGGCATTGCTGTTCCCAAAGCAGCTGAGGAAGCCCCACTGTGTCCCTCTGCTCCTGTGAGTGGCTCTGGTTGCTTGGCATTTCTGTGCCTCACCAAAGACCACACAGTGCCTTTTCCAAAGTCAGCTTTTATAGATTTCAGGTTCTCTTTGTTGTGTTCAATAAGCCAGCAGAATTATCCTGAAAGGGCTGTAAATAGTACAAGTCCTGTGAGCTCTGGGCAGGGTGGGGAGGATGGCTCTTGGAAGCTAAGAGCACAAATGAGGAAAAGGGAAGCACCATTATCTATCCTTATTAGCAAGAGATCACTGATATAAAAAACATATTTCAAGCAGGTCATTTAAAACAGGCACAGTGAAATCCAGCAACTTCACTTGTTGGCTTTATCAGCATCAAGATTTCTCCCAAACCATACACAAGTTTTAGGGTTCACCTCAACTTCCTCCCTGCCTTACTGAAGATGTTTGCAGCAGGCTTTAGGAGACTGATAACCTGTGTACAAACTGCTGCTTAAAGCTTAGAAGGCCAGCTGGTACCTGCTGGATTTTCTCTGATTCTGATCCCTATAGTCCTGCCAGGATGTTTTGGGAAGGGCTGCTCCCTCTCCAGAGAGCCTGTGGCAATGGGAAAGGCTAAGACAAAATTCAGTTTGAGTCACAAAAAGGCTGGGTTTGGGATGAGTTTGTAACCCCTCTGCCTGAGTAAATAGATGGGTGTTGTATAGACAAGCATAAAACCAGTGTGGAAAGCATGGCCATGGCAGTGAAGGCATCCTAGTAAACCCCTTGGGAACTTTTACTCACTATTGCAAACTCTTTGTTGAGGATCATCTGCTCCACCAGTGAGGACTCGTTGTGGAAGAGGTGTGGCTGCATGTGACTCCACATGTGGGGAAACCACCAGAACTCATCCACAGACCTCAGCAGCAGGTCATCACCCTCATCCTCCTCCTCAGTCCCTGCACAGGGAAGAAAAGGACAAAAAAGATACTAGAAATGCAAAAAAGGCCCATAATTGTTTTTTAAACACAGAAGAGGCTGCCAAAACCCCTGGTGTCCTTGGCCTGTCTCACTGTGTTCCTGTTATGTCTATAAACTATGGGAATAGTAAATATAAGCAGCAGGATTTTTTTCTTATGTGAGCATAACCCCCCCCCCCCCCTCCTTTTTTTATCAATTTGCTTCATTTTAATGCCACACTCTCTTTTCATCGTCATAACCTGGGCAACTTGGATTTAATGTGATAAAACAGTGTCAGGAATATTAATGCTGATTGCCAGGTCTTTTGAAAGCTGGACAAATGATGATGCTCATCAGTATTAAAGAAGAAAAGGTTCAGTGCATATCAGTTATTTTCCATTTTGTCCTGATAATAATGTCACTGTTAAATACAAAATGCTCCCCATAAAGGCAATGTATGGATAAAGATGAAATCTTAACAGAGCTTCCCTACCATCCTCCTTGTAACTACCACTTTATTAGCCTTGGTTAATTGAAATCTGATAATTTCTGGTAAAGTGTTAAACAAGTTTCAAAATATAATTAGGTGGAAAGCATGAAGCTGTAATGGCAAAAGGCTTCCAAATGTTTCTTAGGGTTCAGTATTCAATTTTAGCCAGATTTAATCTTGAAGTAAACCCAATAAAACCTCTTGTGTTTGTGAAGGGTATCTGCTCCAGGCAGAAGTAAGGATGTGTGGCTATAAGAAAGAAAATCTTCCATTTGAGAAAGGACGCAGTGCTGCTCCCACCATCTGCAGACATGTCTGCCCTGCTTTTCCAGCCTGGAAAGGCAAAGTGACATTCCACTAGCTTCACCCTCAAACTACCCAGCAATATTTGGTTTTTTAGCAGCTTTCCTTTGTGTTCTTTGCCATTTGAATGTTTTTATTTAGCTTCGGTCTAAGAAATAATTGCTAAAATCAGTCTCCTGATGCAAAGATAGAAATCCTATCTTCTCACAGGCCTTTTAATGTTTTGCAAAACTCATTGGAAGCAAATACTCCACGGATGTCACTGTTTATTTGGCAGGAACATCCAGAGATGCCTGTTCAGTGCCTGCACTTCAGCTCCTGGCTTTTATTTTTCATTTCTGTGGTGGTTTTCGAAGAATGCCACTACACAAGGAGAACAGTACTTTGAAACTTTGTCCCAGAGTCACTGAATCCCTTTGCTCCCCTCTTTGCAGCACTCTGCAGGTTCTAAGGGAGCTGCTCCTGCTGATGGGAGTGCTGCTGGAAAAAGAAAACAACCTTGTTTGCCAGGGAATTCCACACTGAAAGAAAGGCCTGATGGCTGCTCCCTCTGTGCCCTGCATTTTTGGAATGACTGCTGGCTTGGTTTTGGGGTATGTGCTTCACCTACTGTCACTCAGGTACAGGCAAGGGAAGAAATTTAACACAGGCTTTCAAAATGGGACAGAGGAGGGAGAAAATCGACTTTGTGAGGCAATTGAGGATCTCTTTGATAAGCCAAAGTTAGGGATGAAGAGGAAAAAAGTGGGTGTTTGAAAGCATAAAGAAGTACAATCAGCTGACAGAAGATTTAGGTGAAAGTATAATTTAGTGCCTTATTAACTTTTGAAGTAGAGTGTGGTTCTTAAATAAGTCTGACTTTTCCCCATTAATTTCTTTGTAAATTTAGATATACAACTAATCAAATGTCACAGTTTTTTTGCTGTAACAAAAAATCAAACAACGTGAAGCATAATGCTTTCCATTTTAAAGAAGAATAACCCCCTCCTGTAATGCCAGAAGTGAGGCAGAAATGTTGGAAGTTTAACCTTAGTTGATGGCATTGCTTGTGAGGCTAAATTTTGTTTGCAAGCCTTGGAAAAGAATGTTGTTTCATTTTTATAAATTGTTAGGTAGTGTTATTTCCAAAAATATCTCATGCAAAGTTGGAATGGAGTATTTGTTATATTGTTTAAATATTTTTGCCCAAGTCCTTATTCAGAGTATTGGAGGCTGAACGAGGGATCTTGAGGTTTTAATTTCTTGTACAACAGCATCCTTTCTGTAACATTCTTCATTTAAATGGGAAATTTGAAAAATGCATCAAGCCTATAAACAGGGTGAGCATATGTCTGCTTTGGGTGCACTTTACACAGGTAATAATCCAAGGTTTGCTTGTGCATAATTATTAACCCCATATTTTAAAACTATAACCATACTTAGAGGCTTCTTTGGAGTTCAAAACTGAGGCCAAGTTGGAAACTGCTACCAATAATCTTGTCCATCTTTCATGCAGATCCTGAGAATGACTTAATTTCAATTGCTGCAGCATGAACAAGTGGAAAGTGTTTGTTGAAGCTGCAGACCTAACAGGGTCTGCTCATTTTTTTTTGTTAATGGTGTTAATACAGTGCAGAGTTTACCAGCTGATGTGTCCTGATGTACTGCAACATCTGATGTGTCAGCAGCATCTTTCCATGAAAATGTGTAGCTGTTTGATCTGCCAGCACATCCCCACACTCATCTCCCTCCTGTAGTTTTAAAATGATTGGAATTTTGGAAAGGAGAGGGCAATCCCACACTCAGGCAGTCACTAAGGCATGGCAGCTGCAGAGAACTAATAGAATACATTGAGCATCTGATGGTAAAAGCCTCTGTGGGTCAGCAAGCCACATGTACAGTAATTAAAGAACACCTTTCCATGCTATATTTCTAATGAGCCAGTAAAGAGTATATTGCATGGAGAATACTCTGAAACCTTTCCAGTAAGCTGAGATAACAAAGGGCCATCCCCACCCTGTTAATGAAGTGCTCCATTAAAAACCTGGCTGCATCCAGGCCCCTTCATGGAGCCCAGGACACTCTTCAGCTTGGGAAGTAGTTCTGTGCTATTTTGGGGAGCCTTGAGAGTCTTAGGAGGATGGGCACACATGCATACCCTCCTCTTTTCTCTCTCTACAGCAGTAGCAACTCTGAAATTGGTCAGCATTCTGTCAGAGAACCTGTGGAGACAACATGGAGGGTGTTGGGATGAAGGAAGAAAGGAAAAATAGTGGTGGTCCAGGGAGTGGGTTTTTCACAAAGGCTGCATATTCTCTGCCAGCCACTGCCCACTGTGCCATAATATTAATTATAAAACCATCACTTCCTCCATCTCCTCCCCTCCATGGATCACCTTTCTCCACAGTGGACACAAATGACTGATAGCAGCTATGCCCTGGAGATGGCCACAGCCGAGCAGCTCCCTGCTGTAGAGCAGCTCAGAGCCTGGGGCTGCTTTTGTTTGTTTTGCTGCATTGCACGTGGGTCCAGTTCATCTCCAGAAGGAGCAGCTGCCCAGACAGGTCAGGATGAAGTGAGGGGAACGCTGCAGTTCTGTCTCCAGAGTTGCTCTCTAACCACAGGTCTGCCACTGCCTTGTTATATGACTCCAGGTAAGTAATCCCATCTCTGTCTGCCTCTCATTTTTGCCAGGCTCTCCAGCCTGTATCTCCAGTCCATGAGGTCTCCTGGGCAGCAGTTGCTCAGCATTAAGTGCTTGCACAAGGGGAAAACAGCCTGGACTTAGTGACAGTGACACAAATACATCATTTTGGTTGCCTTCTCTGTACTCATCCCTCAGAGGCTTCCTGATTTCCCTTCTCCCAGGGTGACCTGCCTTACTCCACAGCTGCCTCATGGTCTAGGGAAGCAGGGACTCCATCATTCCTAGGTTTTAAACCACCCTCCCATCCTCTTGCTGCCTTCTCCCATGCTCCAGCTAAGTTTCCCTGGCATCACTCAGTGAGTGTGGCTGAATGGGCTGGCAGTGAGGATTTTGGAGCTGGTCTCCAGAGCTGGGAAGGGTATGGGGTTTGGAAAGAAGGGAGGGTTTCTCCTGCAGGGAGTCTCTTTTTGCCTCAGCAGTACTAGGGAGCAGCACAGCTCAGTGGCACCAGAGGTGCAGCAAAGAGGAAGGCAAAAGAGGAGGAAAAGAAATAAAAATTTTTAAAAGGGGGTGTTGTGCTGTGGAGAAATGGAGCAAAAATGAGGAAAGAGTCATGAGGAGGAGGAGCAGATGTGGAAGTGCTTCATGTTCCACAGAAGCACAGTGCAAATGTGCAGCTTGTTAGTGCACCGAGTGTGAAAAGGGCAGGGTTTCAATACAGATTTCTTTTCATCAGGTTTTTCTTTCAAATCCCTCCTGATTTGCAGATACCTGAGACAGATTACTTTCACAGGCATAACAAAATCTGGTGCATCCCATTGATATGCTTCTGCCTCCTCAGAGCTCCTGAGACATGATTTTCCCAATCCTTTATATTTCATCATACCTATCATACTGAAAAAACCTTACTCTGTCTTCTGTGCTGTCCTGTCTCCTGTGGAATTAGAGCAATCTCTGCAGCTGCTCTGCCTCCTTTATAATCCTAAGATTTACCACCACACATCTTTCAGGAAAGCACCAAGGGCATCTTTGTGTACCTGACTATCTCATCCCTTGGATACTGAATTAGACATTGAAATGGTGGAACATTTATTTCCCACTGCTCGACTGAGTCATTGGGTTATTTAGAAAGGGAATGTTTAAAGCTAGATATAAAACTCTGTCACCTACCTAACTGCAGCTACCTGAGAGCATCAAGTTCCTTCTTACCTGTGTGGTAAAATTTTCCTGAAAATCCAAGGTTGAAGGTAAAATTTGCAACCTGAGTGCGCAGTAAATTTTGAGTCTCTAGTAAAGCCTGAAATAAATAAGAAATTAACATGGATTTAGAAAAGTTAATATTATTTTGGACTCATCCTTTTTTATAAGACTATTACAGAGAGCTTAAGTTGTTCCATGAGAGTTTGATGATCTAGAAAAGGTTTGTGAAAGTGCCTAAGTAGCCAAGGAGGTGATGGTTCTGTGGCTTGGCCCTGGACATTATCCATTGGGGCAGTCATTTATGGCAGGACTCGGATCCAGCCATTCAGAGGCAGCAATAGGAAGGATCACTGAGTCATCTACGCTCTGGGTTATTAGTGAGGCTTGATAACACGTGCTTAAAACCCAAAATAAAATTAGGAATACTCTTTGTCATCCAGGCATGAAGGTGTTGGGATTTACTTACCTGCAGGAACAGTTTGGGCTGTGTCTGAATAGCAAATTCAGGCTTAAGTGTGAATGAGCAAAGCTTCAGGTTTGACCTATGGTAAAGGCAGTGTCCATATCATAAATTAATTTTTAATTTAATTAATGTTTATTTTTATTCTCTCCTCCAAGCCAAGACCACTGTAAGTGAAATGGAAGGGAAGGGTGTTACTTATAGAAGAAATAGGTAGTCTTGGCCACATGTCAATTTTTTTTGTTTTGAACATATTTCCTCCAGCTACTAGGGAAAGAGAGAAGATGGTTAAGCCTGTGTGAAGTTTACTTTGTGTTTACTGTTGGTTTTTAAGTCTGCACTTCTCCTAGAGCTGGTCCTTGTGCACAGATGTGCTTTGGATCTCCAGCCCATGGAATTTGGGTGAGCTGCATGTGAGATTGGGAGGGCATTTATCTTCCTATTGGCCTTGCTGGTGCTGAATGGGTTATAAACTCTGTTTCCATCAATTTTCCATGTCTCCATTATGTGGTTCCTGAGAACTTTTCCTATTATCTATTAATAACACTTCTATTGATTGGGCCCTCATGTTCTTGCAGAGTTCAAAGATAAAAGGATTGTAGTGGTTTACACACTACCCCAGCCCAGCTAATGCTGTCCTTCATTTGAAAAAAATACATTCTGTATGGCCATAATTTCACTTAATGTTGCAGGAAATTAGCTTTTTGGTCTAATTTAAGCAGCACCCAGCACTCCAACTTGGGACCATAAACCAAAAGTATCTCCAGTGCAGGGTAAACAAAGAAATCAGGGTTTAAGCAGCTGAGGTGTGTAATACAAGGGACTTCCAGGCCCTGTGCATCTGCCTTGTTTTTTAAAATAGAAACATACACTGGGTGGCAAGGAAGATGTAAAACAAAGATAGTGTTTATCAGCTATGACAGTCACCAAGCAAATTCTTCTCCTTGCTAAAGGAAATAAAGTAATCTTATGACAGTAAATCTTGTGCTTCAGCATTAAATATGAAGGTAGCTGTATGGTTTCCAGCCTATCTTGCCAGACATTTAGTAAGTTGATTATTTCAATCCTGTGACAATTTCACATGTGGGACTATATTTACATAATATATAACAAGTAAATGCTCACTAAAATGTAAAACCTCAGAGATGAACACCACTGTTGGCTGAGGCAATGAGGAAAATCCCCAGCTGGTAAAAACTGGCACTAAATTGACACCATTAAAGTCAGAAGCATAGAATCTGAGTCATTATATTTTAGAACGTAATTTTCCCAGCTATCTAGAGCATTTTAGATATGTTGAGAAAGACTGATGGGCTGAGCAAAATCAATTTAATTTTCCTTTGAGGGAAGAACATCTTAAGAAATTATCATCACTTAACATATAGTACAAGAAGGGGCATGAAACAAACATGATTTCATCACCTGGCCTCCTCTCTCCTGCTCCCCTCATATCTCAGTAAGATGACAGAGCTGCAGGACAGGCAGGAGCCTTCCAGCCCAGTGAGGTCTCATTAAAAACCCAGAGTGAGGATTAAGATGTAAATCCTGGAACCTGCAGCGTGTCAAGCATTTTCCTCTGTCTAAAGGGCAAATCTGTCACTCAAACTGCATCTGGCTTGGTCCTAAAGCTTTTTTTTTTGCCATTTCAATTTCCATATATGCATATTAATTCATATAATATGCTGCTAAATTTTGTTGTCATGACCTCCCCTCTTTTTAACGCTAAGAAGATCTTGTCAGCTAAGCCAGTCCAAACTTACTTTGTCACAGCTTGTCTGTCTGGGGGAACAACAGTCATGTCTTCCACACCCTTAATATGAAAAAACTCTTTAGGTGATCAGGGTCTGCCTTCCCCATCTTTAATGAAAGGGGGCAGAGGCTGCACATCCCTGGCACCCCGTGCCAGAAACCTTCCTGGGATTTGCACAGGCTCCAGGTGAGGCAGAAGGTATTTATTTTATTTCATTCTGAGGGTTCTGCAGGATGGAGAAGGGCTATTGAATTTTACCAGCTGGGAAGAAGTTCCCTTTCCAAGGCCAGGTGCCACACAGCTATTCCCACTCTGCCTGCTGTCCCTGGCTCCACAGGTGTCCCCCCCTTCCCTGGGGGCTCAGTGGTCCCTGTCCCATCCCTGTCCCTACTGTATGTCAGTGGAAATGCAACCCCATTCCCTGTTGAACCCACAGGTGGTTATTTTTGGACAGTTAAATAAATCATGCTTAGTAATTATCACTTTCCAGGGAAGGAACCATGGAGCACACTGCACATGGACAAACAGGAACATCTTCCTGCCAGACTAAGCAAAAACTGGTTGGGCTTTTTTTTAAGGTAATCTAAGCTGTCCTTTCAAATACAAATCCTTAATTGCCTGGAATCTCTCAAAACTCACGGATTTCACTTTAGTAATTGATTCTTGGCTCTGTCAGTGAGGCTTCTCTCTGACACCCACAAGATACAGTTTCTTCATTATATTGCATGCAGCAGCCTTTTACATTAATCCATATAATTACCTTTTGTAGATTTGAAGTTGCTGTGTCTTTATTCTTCATAATTGGTGCATCTATTAGGAAGAAGTTGATATTTTCCTGCTATGTCCTTGTTAATTATAACTCTATCCTTCATTTACATAATAAACTTTTTGGGGCGATTTCTGCAGGAACATTTCATGCCTAATAGGAAGCAATCTGCTTTCCTTCATTAAGTACATTAAAACTTCATGCCCCAGACATCATTGACTGTAAACATTTGATTCTGCTCAAATTTAATGCACCAAGGCATTTTGCTCTGCCATATTAGGTTTATTTATGTGCTATGTTCTGGATTGTTAGCTGCTAATGAGACTTTGGCTCTTATTGCTCTAAGGCCTGAACAGTAACCTCATTTTAATGAGTTCATTATTTGCTGCCTTCTGAGTGGAAGACAACAAATTTTCCTTTTAATTAAAGGTCAAAACACCTCTGGCTGAGGGAAGTGTAGGGGTTATCAAATCCTTAGAGAAGGCAAATGAATGACTCTTCCTGATTTTGATGCCAAGCATGGGCTGGCCAGGCTGAGATAGAAGGTGTCTCTCTGGGGAGCAAAACTCCAAATCTAAGTGAAGTGATAACAATGCTAAAATGCAGTACTGGATTTCTGAAGACATTGTGAAGGCAAAACAGAACCTGAAAGTCAGCCAAAATAATTAAAGAGGCTTTCCTCCTCACCCAAAGGTCTGTGTGGATCAATAGAGGCTGCTAAAGCATGAGCCCTTCCTTGCATGTGCAGTGGTGTTTGGGGTGAGGAGGACAGATGCCAGACAAATTGAACCAACACAATGGAATCTCGTATTTCTTATTGAGGAAAGTGAGGCCAATATTGGGGGTCATTACTGGGGCTGTTTGTAGGGAGACAGATGTTTGTGTGTGTGCAAGTGCACGGAGATGGACTGGTGATCCCTGAAACTTCAGTTAAACCAAAAAGGGATTAATTATGGGAATTGATGCAAAGATCCTTGTCCTTTTTCTACCACTCTATTAACCAGTGCTGTTTCATGTGCCTTTCATTCTGCTTCCATGGCAGGTAGTGGTATTAGAGACAGGAAGGATTCTTGGGAAAGAAAGGACAAGTGTCTGTGAGATCAGCTGGTGAAAACTTAAAATCTAGTTTTGGAGGAAAATCCTAACAGTCTCTGAAACATAGACATTGTTTAGCTTGAAAACTGAAGCTGTCAGAATATCTTTATGATACCTCTAAACATTATTCCTGCAAAACTGAACCAACTTCCTGACACTCATAGGTGTCTCAGGGACACTCCCAGAAACTGAGAGCATCAGGAATAGCACAGGAGGGACACAAGATTTGCAGGAATTAACATCACCCCAGTGTGGAGCAGGAAGCCTGGCATTCCCTTAGAGTTCCTGCTTCTATACATGTGATGTTCCAGAGGCAATGCTGTGAATGGGAATTTTGAGAAGCAGCAAAACCTTCAGATCTTGGAAGTTCTGTGTCCGTGGCAGGATCTGTGTGGCCATGGTGCTCAGGGTGCCCAGGCTGTGGGGCATTCAAGGAGGGAGAGCTGCCCAAGGAAACACCATCCCAGGTTCCTAGGGAGCCTGTCAGTGAGGATGCACAACGTGGGGGCAGGTGAGGAAGGGCTTCACTCAGTCTGGAAGGAGATCTAGGGAGGGAGGGGAAGTTAGATATTCCTGCTTTGCAGTGTAGCTGTAATTTGCTGTCATCTTGAGTTATTTTCCTTGCACAGACTGGTTTGAGGAAGTGCTTGTGGCATGGGAGGATGTGCCAGTGCCTGGCATCCCAGGGGTGCCTGGCCAAGGTTACACTGTCCCATCACCTCCTGAGGGGTATGACTGAGAATCTTGTCAAAAAAAGGCTCATGTGCCATTACTCAAAGTCATTATTCATTTGGGAGCAGATCCCTGGATAGTGATTCCACTGCTGCAGGTTTCTGCTCTTGCTTGTGTGTGTGTATAAAATATGGATATGCTCACTATATACACAATACTGCTTATTTATATATACTGTAGATAGAAAATATGTGCAAATATTTGCATATATATAACTTTGACATTATCTCTGCTTTGAACTGGGGTTTAGATTAGATCACCTCCAGAAATCCCTTCCAACCAAAATTGTTTTTCACTTCCAGACAGTTTTCTCAGGCTTCTATGGCACATACTTGTTATTAATACCAAGAAGACTTTTAATGCATTTATTCATTTTTGTCCCTAACATGTGTCCTTAATGCTTGTGCAGCTACATAGCCCTGAGGTTCATTCCCAAGCTGCTCTGTGCAGCAATTTGCTGGTGCTCTGTGGAAAGTTGGAGGACTACAAAGTAATAGTTTTTCTCTAAATTTCCAGCTGAAATTTTTTGGAAGGAGAAGAAAAAAAAAAAAAAAATACAAGAGTACTTTCAGCAATGTTTCTTTGCACTGCAAGCAGCTGCTGTCAGGATGTGATTTTTTGATTGCCTCTTCCCTCTCTTGCTCCCTCTCTGAAATCTATGCTAGGATAAAAAAATCTGACTAAGCCTGCTGTGGTCGTAGCAATTTTCAAAGCCAGTGGAATTGGAATTGATAGGAATACCACAAAGCAGTTATAATCATAGTAATGACTGTAAGGAAGGTGGGAAATAACTAGCCACTGCTGTTTTCTGACAGGAAGGCTGTCAGTAAAAATGTGATGTCTAGCCTGACATCACTGATGGGGTCACTTCAAGACCAGGATTCCAAGCTCCTTATTTTCAGCTTTCAGATTGGAGCATAAATTTCTGTCATAAGGGAGACAATCAACTCAGTTGTATCTGCACTTGCTAAAACTCCACTTGGTGAGGAATTTATAATCCCAGAGAAGCCGAGATGATGATTTCTTTGTGGTGAGGATTTCAGCTCACTTCCCATCTTAGAGCAGATAATACCAGAGTGTAGGAATTAGGAAGAATCCACATTATTGAGTTACTGGCTAGAGTCTGAAAGGAGTTTAGGGGTTGGAGTTAGTCAAATATTTAATGGGATTTTGAAATCACTCACCCTATACCCTGTGCCAAACCTGACTGGAATAGCAGGGCCTTGATCAGAGGGAAACTTCCAACCTTCACAGACCTAGAGACACTTTCCATCCAGTCCTTCCTACAAATGGTGCCATTCCCAGCACTGGCTGCAGAGCACTGGGCACAGCCAGCAAGGTGAGCAGGGCTTTGGCCCTGCCTTCCTGAGGGGTGAGAGTGCATTTCCTGGTGCATTTATTTCCATGAAGCACGGTGCTAGTCCATAGTGCCTTATAAATAATGAACAGGGAGCTCTCTGCTGGGGCTGAGCACAGCCAGCTCTATCTGCAGAGCTGTTTTTTACTGTAGACCTATTACTTGAGTCTGTTCAGCATTTCCCTGGAGCTAGCTGCCTTTGTGTGAGGTCTGACAGGATAGGTGGGTTTCTTTGCAGCAAGAAAAAGGTGATGATTTGCACATATTTGTGTAGTATGTTTACTGCAAACAGAAAAATTATTTTTCCTTCTTGAATGGAATACCCAATTTATCAGATCTACTTCTGCTGCTGTTTTGTAACTGTCCTAAAGTCAGAAAACTGTCAGGAGTCTACTTGCATTTAATTTGACCCTGTGGAGTGCATCTGTCCCAGTAGAGGTTCAGCCAGTTTCAGCTGAAGGAGATGAACGGGGTAATATTGCACCAAATTTACTACTCACTCATGACTAAGTGGTGAGTAACATCCCTGAGAACTCAGGTGATGGCTTTTGATTTGATATTAGAAGAGAGATGATGCTGAGTGTGACACAGATAACCCAGCAGTGAGAGCACCTTGACCAAGTGCACAAGTGTGGGTGTACAGATACATAAAAATATCCATGGCAATTATTCAATATCTCTTCTTGGTAAAAGGAATTCCTGGCCTTCTTAGAGCATCTAGCAGCAAAATGCTCAAATGAAGAGCAAGAGGACAGTCTAATAGAGCAAAAGGTACAAATTGAAAATAAGGAGCATGAATAAAAAGCAAGGTTTATTTTAATTGGGGCCACAGAGATGAACGAAGGCCATTGCTCCCCATTCTGGGGAAGATGAAAGGCATTAGGCCTGGCTGGGAGCATCCACAGGATCTGCTGCAGGAGCAGGGAATGGCTGCAGTGGTTCCCTGCCAGCAGTGGTTGCTGCTCTGTGTCAGCCTTACCTGCTAAGAAGATCTACAGCCTGTTTGGGAAAGCACTGAGGGTCTCCAGTATCCATCACTCCTGATTCTGAGAGATTTTCTGGGAGTACTAACCAAATCTGCTGACAAGTCCTGGAAGGGGAAAAGCCAGCACGTGGCCAAGCTGAGAGCAGGAGGCAATTCCCTGGGCTTTGGGGAGCCTGCTGGCACAAGCATGGGACTGAGCAGGATCCCTCCCTGCAGGGACAGGAGCTGGTGGTGCTTTGAGCAGAGCAGTGAAGGGGCTTAGAGATTATTTCTTATCGGTTCTGACTTTTCAGGAGCTTAAGTATTTTCAGCAAAAGAAATCTCTTGAAGAAAGGCTCTTCAGGCAGGGGAATCAGGGGAAGGCAATCTGCCTGTGGGAGATCAAGGATTATTGGTCCAGTTTTTGAAACAACATGATCAGGAATGCTTGTTCCAATTTCAGTGTCTCTGCTTCCCTATGGCTGCAGTTCAGTCTGGCCAGCACAACAGCCCCATGAAACAAAGAAGAGATGCTCTATTTCCCCATATCCACATCTGCATGTGGCAGGTGGGGTTTGTCTGTCTCCAATTCCATTGTAGAGCTACCAAGAAAGAGGCCTGAAAGGCAGGGACAGAACCCTCGCCTCAGCTCTGATCAATCACAAAATTCACCCCTAAAACCAATACTGAATGGCAAAACCATCTCAAGGTTTTACAGGGACCACATCAAGGTCTAAAACAGTATGTTAATAAGAAATGCATGTTGAGCCATCTTGGTCCTGTGCAAGGAAGCTGTGCTGGTGTCAGTCACTGTGCTGCATGTCACCAACATAAAACCCAGACTGGTCATTAGTTAGCTCAGGTCATCTTTAGGCCATGCCAAAAAGAAAAAAGGACCAAATTCTCCCTCTCTTTGGCACAATACAAATATAGGGTAAAAGACAAGTAACATCAACAACTGCATTTTGGTTGAGTTGTATGTTCTTTCTTTTTCTTGTATCTTGGTGCTTCAGACTTGTTTCCTTAACAAAAAAAAGAATTACAAAAAAACCTCTACAACCTGTTACAGGTGGGTACTCAGTTGCTATAAATTATTTAAAGGCTAGACTAATGGAGGCTATCTTATTTATCTTCTTTAATTTATGGACTTGGATCTACTAAGGTTTAATCAGAGTGGTTTCCTGTTCCTTTACTGCCCTTGGAAATCACTCACTTGGATAATTTGTCACAAGAATAAAACTTCCTTCAAGTTCTCATCATGGACATTTATCTCAAAATTCTGAACACCTACCAGCAATCTCAAATTCCTGCTTTAAATTTACTGCTTAAAAACTAACTGATGTGTATGCATTGTGGTGAGGAATTAAGGGTTTTTTTTTTCAGCACACATTCAATCATAAAGGAGAGATTGGAGCAGGTGATATATTCTGACCCAGGGTTTGTCCTTCAGGGTTCAGAATGGGTGTGTTGGCACAATGATGGATCTGTCTTGTGGCTTTAAGAGAGTGCCTCCATATGTTCAGGGTTTTTTTCCTAGGCAAGTCTGCCCATTGCCCACCCTCTCCATAAAAATCAGAAACCAGGGAAGTCTGGAGAACTGTTTTCCTAGGTTATTGTGAAACCTTCAGTTTGCAAAATCTTGATGAGTAAGGGTGTGCTTTAAAAACCGCTAGGATTGAGTGTTGCTTTTTAATATTTTTGAGATGTTTGATACTTGTCTGGCAGAGCTTAACTTCTTTGACCCTTCTTCCTTCTTTGTGATGCTGTCTTCCATTATCCAGGGAGCTCGCTTCAGTGTTTTGATAACTAGAATTGGATGTTTCTGTGGAATGAAAAGCGAATTTCAAGGCAAATGTTCTTGCTTTACACCACATTTCTTTCACCAGAGATCAGAGTGCTTCTGCCACCCCCTGCTCCTTCAGGTTCAGAGCAGAGGGAGCTAAAACCTTTATTGTCCTCCAGGACAGGTTTGAAATCCTTCCATCCCAGAAAATCCTCCTGCTTACCACTGCTTTATTATCCTTCCCAGCATGAAGACAGCATAGGGAGCTGTCCAGAGGAGGAGGCTGGGAGATCCAAAGTGAAATGGCAATGCCTATCTCACATTTCTACTCAATTCTCTTGAATAGAAACATGAAAGGACAGTATGTTGTCCAATAAAATCAATCCAGATCACCAACTGAGGCTGGCACATTTGAAATCAACCATTTCAGATGTTCCAGTAGGTTACTTTTTCATAAAACTAGGTAATTTCAGGTAAAATTGAGAACAAATGTCTCTAACAGTCAAAGGAAATGTTTCAGGTTCAAAAATATCACCATACCTTTCCAAAAAGTGGGAAAATTATATTCAGAGCAAAACTGAGGTACTGCCCTTCCTTGGATCACCCTAGAATAGAAACTGGCAAAAAACTCAAACCTGCACCCTTGAGAAATTCAAGTGGTCCAATGTAATTGTGGAAAAGTGATGAAATCTTTCAGTGCTTTCAGGAACTTCCCAGGAAGGAAACTTCTGATAAGAGGAAGCCCTTCCCAACTTAACATCGTGTATGTGCCCACAGCAAGCCAGTTGATCCCAAGCTCCCTGAGCAGGGAAGAGGATCCTCTGGCTCACCAGGATCTGGGAAAGACCCTGGAGCAAGGAGAGGAGCTGCTCCCTCACCCCATCACCAGGAGTCTGGGAGGGAATTCCAACTACCAGAGAGAAAAAGAGGGTTTGGGTGACTTAGCTCCCATCTGATGGAGCTCATTCCTCTGTAGATGCTGCTAAATCACTCCTGACAGGGAAGACTTATCCCCAGGGCTTCTACAAGTGCTTGTGACAAACAGCCCTTTTTTGGTGTTGGAATGGACTGGATTTCCCTGAGCACTGTGCATCCACAGTGTTTCCTGTTAGGAAGGAATTCTTGTGTTCTCCTGGAGCTCCTCATCTCAGATTTTCCAAATTACAAAGGACAAATCATGGGTTGTGCCTGAGCACATGAGGTGAATTAGGTGGAAGGGGAAGTGAGCATTTCTAACAAGCATCTTTTGGTCAGAGAGTGGTTACTGATGTCTTTTACAACATGTTTTCTTGGCTGCTTGGAAGAGAATGGGAACATAAGCTGAAAATTTCTCATTCCTTTCCCCAGCTCATCATTCCTATGAGAACACATTCCCGTGGTGTATGGAGCCTTCCACAGGGAGTATAGTTCTTGGTGAAAGGTTCAGCCCAGACCCTAGAGGAGCAGTATTGGCTTCAAGAGTGGTAATGGCTGATGACAATAATAATGCGGTGAAAAATCAGTGTTTGTGATGTTTGTGATCCTCTCCCAAGTCTCCTAACAGTTGAAACTCTTGGCTTTTCTCTGTTCTTACACACAGGACAGCACTGGCTGTGAACCCTTGTGGTGAATAGGTCTCTGGCACTTGGGACAGGGGAGAGAGCTGATCCCACCAGCACATTGAATACCTGCATAGCATTGTCTCAAAAAAACAAAAGAAGCAGAAAAAGATTGTTTTTTGTTTAAACCAGATTCCTGTTTCAGAGCCATTAATATGCATTTCAGTGGCAGCCAGAAAGTGGCATTACTGAGGCAGTTAACTTTTAAATCTAGTTGCTTTTGATCTTAATCATTAAAGGCAGTACTTTTCTCTCTAAATATTCCCATTGAAAACTGCAGCTACTTGCAGTGTAAAGTACGAATTCATGTAACACAGGATCATTAAACTGGGAGAAATATGTTCAGCAAACTATCAAGCTTTTAATTATAGTTGTTACACTAAATTTCCACTCATTTCTGAAGTGAGAGATTCTATTACTCTCACAGCTGAAGGGTAATGCCATAATTTTATTTTATATGGGAATAGCTGGTTAAAAATCCCGAACACTGAATTGCTGTGACAGCCTTTGCTTGGGTAATGCTCTGCTAGCCAAACAGGGCTGTTTGACAAGGTGTACATCCAAATCCTGGAAATAATTTGCAGCTGTAAGATGAGAAAGGGCTCAAAGCTGGGTGCTGTTTTTCCATTGTGGAAAATGTTCCTTATTCCTCAAGCCCTTCTGTGGGCTGTGCATTCCCCCATCTTTGGCCCCTCTCTCCTCTGCTGGGGTTCAGCACACACCCCATGGATTATGGCACCACTGACATTAATAACCCAGAATATTTCAGTGTGTGGAATATAGGCTGGGTTTGAGGGCACAAGGCTGGTTTTAGCCATCCTACAGCAGGCTCTTTCCAGCCTTTTGCAAACGTGGGGATCTGCAGGCACAGGTTTCCTGCCCCAAATCCCCTCTGGTCTTTAACACTCACCTTGGAATATTTACAGCAGGGATGGATAGCTTTTATTTCCTGATAATGTACTGGCAGCCTGTTCCCAGTTACAGCAGAAATAACAATGAAAGCATATGGGAAACTGTATTCCCTTTCCTAATAACAAATACAGTGGAATTACACTTTATAATACCACAGACATATTTGTTTATGATGCACATAAATCTTGGGATATGTTACTAGGAAGACACATGCAGAGCTTTTTTATTAAAGAATTCAGATTCTGCAGCTGAACTTATTTTTTTAAATGTAATGCCTTATTATTATTATTGTTGTTATTATTATTACTATTAACCATGCAGAGCAGAGCCCCAGTAGTTCACACTTATGCCTGGAATTCCTAAATTAATATGATTATAGAGCATTTAATCTTTATTAATTATAGTTCATATAGATCAATGCTTATTTATGCATACATAGTCAATTAATTCCCAAACATTTGTGCTAATTTGTTGAAAAACCTACAGTAAATATTATTACAAAGGAGGTCTTCCACCTTTGCAGCCCTCAGGGATTAAAATATTACTGGAAAATGGACAAAGCACTTTGATTTTCATCCACTGAGCCTGTCTCCCTTGCCCTGCTCTTCAGCAGGCTGCTTTTCCCCAGGTACAACCTCCTGCCCATGTGCTTTGCCCTCTTAAAATAATTGAGTCTCCACCAAAAAAGCACTTGTGCCATCAAGAATCACTGGCAGCTTAAGAGCCAATATTTCATGAGGTTTGGGCAAGGCAGGCAAATACAATCTCCTGTCAAAAATGTGAATTCCATTATTTTTTTAATACCATTTTTTACTTGAAAGGGTGATGTTTTGGGGTGAAAAACACACAGGCCCTGAAGCCCATGGCTTTAGTTCAATCTGATTCAATCCAGGCAGTTCAAGTGTAATATTGAGACAACATTCAGGAATTGCTTCAGTGTTGGTATTTTAGGTGTAATATGTGATGTAAAAACTACATTAATAATACTGGCTTTTACATAAAATGAAGCTGCAATAAAAACCTGAAATATCAATTTCCTGGGATATTCTCATATTAAAGAAGTCTCTCAGCAAAGTGTGAGTTATTTGCATTTTTTCATTTCTGGAAGATCAGCAACTCCAAAGCTACATTTAATTATGATCTTTGGAATTTATTTTTTTTTTTTATATTCTATAAACTACCCCCTTTTCCTTTAGTCTGCCAGAGCAGATGAGCTGGCAGAACACAATTTTGTTTGAATCATATTCCAGTGAAACATTCTCCATTTCATAAATCAACATTTTGCCACAGGAAGCTGTTTCACTGGAGCAATCCAAGTTGATCAAGTAACAAGAATAAAAACTTCATTTTCCTCTGCCTTGACACTTTGCCATTTTGGAAGGATTTTCTACCCATTTAGTATAAGGATAAATGGCTAAACAAGCAAGATGGAAGTAAAATTAGAATCTTAACCTCTAACCCTTTGAATTTTTCCATACCTTGGCCAGAAAGTATTGGGAAAGTGGTATTAATTTTAATAGGTTTGGTTTGTGTTTTTTTAACACTGAATGCTAAAATGCCAATTAAATGACTACATCAATGAAAAAAATTAAACTCTGAGATAAGGGTTTCAGCCTTTTCCAATCAGAAGTGTTAAAATTAGCAGGGATGTCATGTGCTAGAGAAGCTGAGTGTGTACCACAGCACAGATCCCACTTGTGTTTGGGTGCAGTCTGGGTGAGGAATGTGAACAGCAGACTCAGAGTGCTGGTAATTAGCAGAAAGAACAAAAACACAAAGAGTAAGGTTTGCAAATATTTAGAGAAATTGTCGTGGCTCGGTAAAGGATATTTATAATTTGTGCTTCTGAAGGGGGGAAAAAAGATACTTAGTCCACTTTTTTTCCTGAAGAAGGCAAACTCTGGGCTCTGAAAGGGGGAACTTTAGTTTCTTACAGAAGCTGTCAGGCTGGAAGGACACCAGGCTGCCTTGGTGCCCTCTGTGCCAGCCTCAGCTGGAAATACAGGAGCTTCTTATTGTGTGCTCCCCTCATCAATGAGAAATGCTGCAGTCTGAGGTCAGAACACTCCAGTGCAGGCACTGTGTTGCAGTAAATCAAACCCTGACAAACAAAAACACTGCCCAGAAAGCCTCAGAGTGTTTTAACTAATACCTCAGTTTGCAGGAAATTGCTAATAGATTAACCTTTAATTTTCTTGTCAGTTTTGAAAATTAAGTTCTTAATGGAATTAAATAAAATTGTTTTGTTTTCTCCCTGATATTTCTGGAGAGAAATTCTTAACTTTTATAAGATATTATCTATAAAATGGGTGTGATTATTTAAGTTATAAATTAGAAATTTTGTTGACCCAAAATGACATTTTTAAATTACTAAATAGTGTTATATTAGAATTTCCAACGAGGCAAAAAAATTCTTTTGAACTTTGTGGGTTTTTTTTCTGCCTGGATGGAAAGAAGATGTGTGGAGGTGTAGAACAATGGAATTAAAAGCAGTAATTGAAGAGAGTTTTGGCCATATTCATAGAAAAGACACAGACCACAAGATGTAATTTGTGTGAGGATATGTATATAGAGCTATAGGGGTGGATGGATAGATGGATATGTCTATGGATTTGAAGCCAGTCAAAGTCAAATAATTGGTTTTATAAGGCATTATGATGCAGAGGTAGACAGAAAATGCCTATTTAATTATTGCTAAATAATTCCAGTCTCGAATTTCTCCTTTTCTCTTGGAGATTTTGTCTGTTCCTCACCCGTTTGTCCATCCCTCCCTGTACCCACCCTTTTCCTGCCACTTGCACATCATTTGAATAATGCCAACGGTGCTAAATTGAGCTTTTGCTCTAAGTGTTCCTCCTGCTCCCATTTGGATGACAAAGGCATATTTAAAGTCACTTAAGTAACACTGCTCCTGAAGGAGCTGCATTATAAATGGGTTCCTGGTAATGTGTTTATTGCTGCTTCAAGTGCTTTTAAGGCAATAATTATGACTGCTCTTGCAGTCTGCACTGCCTGGCCCTTCTACAAGGCTATTCCATCATTTCAGAGTGTTGTTTTCTGTGCAGGAAGCAACTGTTAGTGCTCCTTTTTAACTAATATGCCTTGTTTTAAAGCTCAGGTTAATGCAGGTCTCTTGAGGGGTTGATGTAAAGCAGATGTGGTTTTTGGCTCCTATAGATTGCCTAAGTGAAGCTAAATTAAACAGAGTAGCACGTGTATCCTGGAAATATACTCCAGTTTGGTACAACCTATGACTTCAGAATTATTTTGGAGAAAGGATTCAAGAAATGAGTACAAATCCAGGAAATTAGTGCAAGTGTAGAATAGGAACGTGTCACAAGTCAGTGGTGCTTGGCACAGGATGTGTGAGCACTAGAAATCTCTGAATTTAACCTGAAAAACCTGCCATTTCTATATTTTTACACGTATTGTGATGTTTTTTAAAATATCAAATTTTTAAATATTTTAAAAAATTAAGTTCTCTTGAGTTCTTAAAGCCAGTTAAAAATCTGGAGGGATGGAAAAGTTTGGGTTTTTTCTTAACAATTGATTTGCTTGCTTTGTGGAATACTATACTTTCTTCCTTTCTTCCCCAAACATCTGACATAATTCTGTGGTACTTGTACAAACAGTATCAAATTGAACTCCTTGGAGTCATGTAACCCTGCAGACCAAAACCCAGTGTCTCTTCTGGGGCAGGAGAACACTTAGTGAGTTTTCAAACATGCAGGAAAATCTCGCTTGGGATATAAAAAACAGTTAAACAAATTCAAGAGGTAGAAAACTTGAGCCACCAGAATCTGTTTTCTGGCAAGACTGCATAAAATGCTGTCAAGACCACCTAATCTTGAGTGGGAACCTGGCAGATGAGAGAACCCCAAATCTATTATAATTCAGGAAGGGTATTTGGATAGACAGTCAATCCATCAGGCTGCCAAGAGGAAGAATACAGGTTTTGCTGGTGGCAAGGGAATTGTGGTTTTTAACTACATTGATACTGAAATGCTGAATGAAAGAACAGGCTCTGTTGAAACAAAAGAAGTATGAAACGTTTTGTCTGATGTGTCTTGACAAGGCACTTGAGCAGTATTCAACAGTCAAATTATTACAGAAAGAATTGGGTGATTCAAGAGACCTGAACAAGGAAAATATTGAATGAACTGTCATCTCTGATGAAGCAGAATGGAGCAGGCACTCCCATTTTTAAAAAAGATAATTAAAGTTTTCCTATCATGCCTCTCAGCTGCTTTTAAAATTCATTTTTAAAGACTTTAGGACCATCCAAAAGTTGGAGTTCCAGAACTCCACTTCATTGTGTTCTTCACTGTCACTGTCCAGTGCTTCAGAAGGTGACAGAAGTGCCACCCAGCCTGCAGTGACTAATGCTTGGCTGTCTCCTCTGGGTTCCTGTGCCCACACATCTCCTGGCCTCAGCTTCTCGCCAGACTGGCCAGAGGTGTGGTTACTTTACTGGCAGGGAGTTATTATTATTAAAAGGGTATCAGGGTGATTCTTTTATCTCAGGAGTGACCATCCTGCCATGCCTGGTGGTGTGGCCCAGACATTTCCAGTCGTTCCACCTGAAAGCAGTTGTCCTTGCACAAAAATCAGGGATAACCATATGCTGGAGAGATTGAGTGGTTGAGCACAGCTTCCTGCTGTGTCAGTACTTTTTAATTTGGAATTGCCAGGAATGATGCAAATCCAACATGAATTCTTGTCCTTAGAACACTTAAATGAGTCGGAAATCACAGTCTTTAAGTGTTCCAGGCATTTTAATAATGGTGAAGGTCAAAGACAAAGTGCAGACTGTGGCAGTGAGGAGGTGTCAGAGACTAATGCAATTCTCATTTCCACTGAAGGAAGTGGGCCAGAGCTCAGAGGGGGTGGCAGACAGGGCTGCAAGGAGAAGGAAGGCCTGCAGTCAGCACTGACACAAAGGACATTCCCAAGCATGGCTCCATCATTTTACAGCAGCTCAGAAAGCCCCAGGATGCTCCCATCCCTACAGTGACAATTAGAGAGATTACAGAAAGGAAAATAGAGCTTTTAGAGTAAAAGGGTGTGGGATATGGTGGTGCTGGGACACCAATTTCTCCTTGGTAATCTTATCAGCTCCAGAGGGAAAGAGGTGGTTCCTGAGCCCACCTGGAAGGGGTGCTGCAGTCTAAAATCTAGAGCCAAGAGGAGGGTAGAAAGTGAAAGGCTAAAGCTTCTTCCTTTGTTTGGAGGGGTTTTTAAAATTTGTTTTATTTATTAAAGAGTAAATGCCTTCACCTGCACTGTGCTCTTTCAGGGCTTTGGAGCTAACAATAGACGTGTATTTGTGAAAGGTGTTGGAAAAGCCCTGGTGGCTGCCTTGAGCTCTTCCTGGTGAGTAAATATTGTACTAGCTCATACTATGGCAACAGAAAAAATAGAAATACTTCAGCAAGTTCATACTCCTTGTTTGGGTAATGCAGCCCTCTTTGTGCTCAGTTAAAAGGAAACTTTAAAGGTGAAAGCTTTGTATTTTTTCTGTATGGCAGCCCCAGACACAGGATAACAAGACATTTCTAGGGGTTTTTTGCTAAATCACTGATGCCAGTGATTCTGGACTCGTGTGGCTGGGAACCAGTATCATTTACAAGTGAACAAATATACTGTTTCTGCAAATTAACTGATGAATTCTTTTACCTTCTGAACTCAAGCACTGAGATTATATAATAGCAGGCAGAAAAGGGAAAAATTAATTTGCAAAGGCTGGCTAGGCTCAAGATTGAGCTCCACAAAGCTTGGAAAAACAGCTTTCTGTGGCTCTGCTGAGTTCCTGTTCATTACTTAGCCAGACACGACCTTGCACTCCTTCAGCACCAGGGACTAGATCTGCTGTGGTAAACAGAGCCCAAAATAACCCTGTTCTCTAAACTGTGTTTCTGTAGCTGATGCCAACCTTTATAAAACTATATATACATATATATATATATCCCTGAAGCACCTAATTGAGAAGCAGTTTTGTGAGGGAATAAAAACATTTAGGTAGCAGAAAGTAATTACACAGGCACAGGTTTACTTGTCTTATTATTTTTACATGCCAATATTGTTATCAGAAGACAAGCTGTGTATTAAAGCATTCCCAAGGGATATAGGTGTGCATGGCACCTTTGGAGAGCCTAGCAGAGAGTCCCTACAGCTCTGCAAAGTGAACCCTCTGTGAGCAGCCACAGCTACTCCTCCCAAAGGCAGGGCCATCACTGAAATATCAACCTCCTAAGTAGCTGTTATTTTTGCCTCTCAAGCAAAGCTGTTCTGCCTTACAGGGTGAAGGCAGGTCTGCTGGTTCTTAATTGCCTCCTTCCCCCAGTGACTTGGGAGATTGTTCTCTAACTGGCTGTAATTATCCTTTTCTGTAAACTAACCAAAGTGCACTCTGCTTTCGGTGCATTGTTCATTAGCAGGATTCTGTTCTGTGGGTTAATGTATTCTGGGAATGTCCAGTCTCTAGGAATGGACTGATTTGGGTAGCAAGTGGTTGTGAAACACCCTGAGGAACAAATCTGTGCCGGGTAACTGATTAGAAATGAAATGCACGATGTTGAGGACAGAGTGTCCATGGTTGCTCAAGTTGCAGGGTGGATTTAAGTGTGAAACGTTCACTTAAAAAGGGAGACAAACTTTTTATTGTCCCTGAAAGAGAGCTTGAGGAAGGTTAGTTCTGAGCCTGTGCCTGCAGAAGATTTCTCCCTGTGGTTAGTGGTTGTGGCATGATTTCTTGTGTGAGGTGAAGAGGGGATTTATCCTGTGAGTGGCACTGTTGGTGTTTTGTGAGGAAAGTGGGCTGCTAATTTGGCACTGGAGAAATGTTGGAAGAATGAAAGCTTCCCTTTGTACCCTGGCTCAAACACAATGAATGAAAGAAGGCTCGCCATGCATTGCTTGGAAAAAAACAAACTAAAAGAGTCTGAATCCTAGCAGATGTTTTTCCTTGTTATTGTTTAGATATTCAGCAGTGTGGACTGGTTGGTTTTCAGATAGATAAATGTGTGCAGCATATGAAAATAATGCTGAATGCTTTTAGCAGCATCCAGCTCCTGCTGCAGCCCCTGGAAGGGGAGGTTTCTGCTGTGTCTCCTATGATGAGCAGGGAAGCGTGGCTGCTGTGCCAAGCACAGCTGGAAAGGTTTGCCTAGCAATGCTGTTGACTGCTGGAGAATAATGGAGGTGACCTGGCTTTTTTCCTGCATAATGAGATGATTCCAGTGAGAACTCTGCTCTCCATCTCCAAGTGTCTCTGTGTGGACACTCTTCTGCTGGCAGTGGGGGCTCTTTAAGCACTGAGGAATAGTCATAGGCTTCCTTAGTGGAGCAAACCACGTCAGAAGGAGGCTCTCAAAAAGGCGCAGGCAGGAAGCTATTGCTGAAAAACTTGTTTCACAATTGCCTTTTGAGTTAATTTCCTCTTGTGTACAAGCCCTTTCTCAGAGCATTTCCCATATGTTTCCAGAGAGAGAGAGAGCACTTGATCACTGAGCTTGTGCTCAGATCTCAAAGGCACCAGGCATTTGGAGTGCCTGGTGCTCAGAATCAGCCCTGATGAGCATTCACACGCCTGGTTTGGCTAATGGAATTACCCCAAGTGTTCTGATGTACAAAATTGTTTCAATTGTATGTGAGACTACTGCTTTTCCTGGGTATTTGGATACCTCAATGGTCTGGATGAGGAGGCAAATGAATATAGGAAACATAGAAAGGAAATAAGTGTTTAGAAATTAAATAGAAATCTGCCTTCAAAAACAAAAGGCTTGCTTATTGTTCATGAAAGCATTGGGTATTTACAGGAAAAACCCTCTCGAATAAAGGCTGGAGAATGTGATATTGCATGCTTAGGGATTCAATTAATCTCTGACTATGATTCCCACATGTGGAAAATGACAAGAAATAACTGTCATGCTGTTGAGCTCTGTCTATTCTTTCCAAGTTGCACACATCTTTGAAGATTACTCTCAACAAATTTAATGGTGTCCCTGGATACAACAGATCAGGAAAATAAGTGTAGAAGGGCCCCCGGTGGGCCTTTCACTCTATCGGATGGTTATGTCACTGCTCAAGTGCATGCTGTGCTTCCACCCTGTCACTGGTAACTGTAAATGCTTACCTGCTAGTCTGGTAATGAAAATTATCCTGATAACTCTTGGAAGCCACACTGGGGCTGTAACTTCTTCGGGGTCTTTTTTTGCTTTTACTCTTTTTTGTTCCTTTTAAATTCAGTGATGGTGAGGTTTAAAAAGGCAACCATCTTGTGTTGTTCTGTCTACTTTACAGGAATAGTGAGAAAAATAATACCAAAGAACCCTCTAAAAGATATTTTTATATATATATATATGTACAACATACATGTGTATGTCTATTACATTTAGATATCCACAAGTGCATCTCTGTATGTATGTGGGCAAAATGGCTTTTAATCTCAGGTTGTGGAGCTTATTTCAAGCTTCCTCTGTTTTAAACTCCCATTGGCACATACACATGTCCAGCATGTTATCCCCCAGTTCTTGCCTTACCTTCACATCGTTGATGTTCATCCTGGTCCCCTCCTTCCCAACAAAGATGTCGTCTATGTCAACCAGAATGTACCTCTCCAAGGAGAGCATGAGCTTCTTTCCCGACAGGAAAGAGATGGCATCGATGAAGATGAGCTTGTGGAGCCAGAAGGTCAGGTTGTTCCCAAAGAGGACTCTCTGGATGCCATCGTGCAGGCCCAGGTCCTGGATGACGGTGGCATAGGGAGCAGCCCTCGGCAGGGTGCCGGGGGTGGGCCTGGCAGGCTGCAGCTCTGCCAGGAGCACGGGCTGGTAGGTGGAATGGTTGAACTGGAACACTGTCCAGTCCTCGCCGGGCAGGGGGCCCTTCTCCACCCTGGGCGCTTTGGTGATGCGCAGCAGGGGCGACTGAGGGTTCACCACGCAGTCCCTGAGGGCCACGTTGTTGTACAGCTGTAAAGGCAGCCCTTTCAGCCTGACGCTCGGGGAGCTGTTCTCGTTGGCTTTATGAAAACCAATTATGCTAACACTGTATTCCACACAGTATTTTTCCAGGAGCTCTCTATTCCACGAGTCCATGGACACGTACTTTAAGATATTCTCATATATAACAATCGTGTACTTCCCTCTCCCGTTGTCCGTGAGAGGGGGAATGTCCCCCTTGGCTGGTGCAATGACCATGTGGTACTGAAACTTGCTGGACTCGAGGATGGCTATGATGTCTTGCCCCAGCTGGGAGTACTGGCTTTCCACAAACAGGAGCACAGTGGGATCAGTCCTAGAGGGATCAATTGGTTTAGGTGTTCTCAGCTCCCCAGACCTATAGGGCAGAAGTTTGAGGTCCTCGCACTCTGCTTGTCCAGTGGTTTCCACGAGGGCCATTTCCTGCTTGTAGCCAGTGTAGAGGAAATAGGCAGAGATGACAATACTGGCCAAGCAGAAGGTGGCCAGGAGAATGATCAGAGTTCGGAAACTTCTGCGGAGCTTCCCGATGAGATTCATCTTGCCAGGGCTTCCAGCTCCTGCTGGACTTGCCGCTTTTCCAGGTGCTCTTCCTAGAGTGCCATAGGAATGAGGAGTTGTGGAGGTTCCCCTTCCAAGATGTTCATGTGACCATTGCAGTGCATTTATGAAGCGTTCGGGGAGGTTGTAAAGCTGTCAGAGCGCGAAGTCAAAGGATCCAGAAAGATAAATTGAAAGAGGTTTTCTCAGAACGCAGCAGCTGCCAATAATCAATGAAGAGGACTCTTAACATTATCTGCAACAAGAAGTAAAAGAAGAGTAAGTAAAACAAAATCCATAGAGCGATTAAAAACACGCGTTAATAAGGCCGGTGATTGATACGGGTAATCTGAGTAAAGAGGGAAGTTTCTGAGTGGTTCAAGGAGCACTCAGTGTCACTTGCTTTCTTGGTGCATTAAGATCAGCTGCATTAAACAGCTCCCTCATGTTCTTAGGATACAGAAATGAAGTCTGAAGGTACCTTTTTGAGGATGTGCCTCTTCTTATATTATTTTATCTAAAATGCTTTGTTGCTATTGCAAATGGGAACAATGGAAGATTGTAGGGGCAAAAGTAGGACGAAGTGAATCTTTATTAAATATGGATCATATTCCATGTCAAATTCAAACTGCACAAGTATTTTGAAGGCGTGATAAATTCTGTGTTGGACTGGGAAACTAAAGTGACCAAAGTGAAAGATGCAACAGAACTTTGAGGAAAGATTTGTTAGGGCTTTCTCTCCAGTTTCCATTCTGCACTTGGAGTGATCACTACTTGAGGGTCCAGTTTAAGAGCTATGAAGATTCTGTGGGGATTTTCCAAGTGAATGAGCAGGCTGCTACAACTGCAAGGTGCAGCTGTGCAGGGCTCTGCCTCCATCAGGGATCAATGAGAGGTGCTGTGGAGCAGAAGTACCTCAAAGGAGCTGTTCTAGTGCTAGGTGGGTGAGTAGATGCTTGTGCTGGTTCACGATACCACCAGCTAAAGCACTGGGCCTCTGGTCCGTCCCTGTGTATGGATGAAGTATGAGATGCTTAAACCTCATTGCTCTGAAGCCCTTGTGCAATTCCTGGCAGTTCTGCCTAAATTCAAGAAAAATTGCCATTGGTAACAGTAAACCGTATGATTCAGAGGCAGTTAAAGCTAACTAAATAAATAGCCCGTGCTGCTCTATGCATTTAAGTAGGAATTAACGTATTTCTGAATTATTTATGTTGTTTGTCTATTGGAACAATGCGAGACAGTAAACAATGAATGATTTTGGAACTGCAGGGAAGAAATGCTTTTTCCAGGCAGATACTTATCAGTTGACATGTCCTCCTCCATTAACTCAGATTACACTTTTGACTTCTGTTCTGAAAACTATTCATTCATTTTAAGGTTTGCACCTAAAACTGGAAAATGCTTGTAAGAAGCATTTAGAGAGAGGGAGTTGTTTTTGAGACCGTTTGTGACTCTGCCAGGATCAAGCTCTTATCTGATTTACCTTCCTCATTTGTAAGCTTGCTAGGAGATTGACACCCCTGGACTGTGGGTTATTCCATCAGTGACCCTGCTGTGTCACACAATTGCCCAAGAGGGGAGCCAGGTGGGGATAGGAGTAAGAAACCTTTTCTGCATTTACTTGTTTCTTATGTATGAGAGAATAGAAATCACAGCTTCCATTAGGAAATTGAAGTCATCCTGATAATCTTAAGAGTATTTGCCTCGCTTTGGTGCTTCCCTTGTTCTGCAATTGTCTGCTTGCTGGGATTTCACTTCTTATTAAACCTCCAATTAAGATTTCCTCAGAAGATAACACTGGATCAAGTGAAGCATCCTCTGTGAGTCGGTGTTAGCGTTTGGGTGACATTGATGAGTCACTCAGCCCGACTCGGAGGGTTTATCAGCTCAGGGCTCTTGCTCTCCGTGGGAGGAGCAGCGTCCAGGGCCGGCTGGTGTGTCCCCCCGCAAAAAGCCTGTTGGAGCAGCACGAGACAGGCAGGTAACTTCCAAAATTAGCTTGAACTCCTCTTTCTCAGACTGCGCATCCTGGGCTTGCTTTGGGCACTAGAGGGCAATCGCTTCTTGCTTTTGCCAGGCAGCACCTGCTCTCCCCTCGCTCCCCAGCGCACGGCCCTGCCTGCGGCCACGCTCCCGCCAGAAGGCTTCGAAAATCCCCGGGGCACGTAAAACACCTCGATTAAGACTCCTACGTTTGAAATTAAACAAAAGCCAGGAGTTCTGCTCTAAGAAATGTGCCGCTAGATCAGCCTGGATGCTTAGCAAATGTTTCAGCCCTCACCTGTGGCACAGGGGAACAGCATGCGAGCAGACCTAAAATTACATGTTTTTCCCTCAGTGTTTGGCCTTGCTGGATCTCACTGGGTAGTGATATTGCAAACTGTCAAAAAAATAAACCTCACGAATATTATAGCTTGTACTACTAAAATAGGAGAGTGCCCTAACTTTATACTAGGCAAAACAAAACTATGGTCTTCATTCCTAATTATTTCCTCCAAATAACACTGGTAAAATCTCATTGAGATAAAATACTAATAATCAGATTTAATGTTAACTACTATCTGTTGTATGCAGATGTTATAACCAAGTGCAAGTGTTCCCACTTATTGAGATGTATAATTATATAAAATTGATCAAGAACTTAAACTTGCATAAGGAAACCTGACATTGGAGCAGATCTTTTTTAGTCTCCATATTGTGTTTGAACTGCTCTGTTGAACTGATTATACTGCTCAGTAAGAAAAAGAATGGTGTGAAGTAATTAAAGGTTATGAAAATAAATCAGCTATATTAGCCATTAGTGGGACTTTTTCCAAGGCATAATTAGAAGTTAAGTGCCATTTGTGCCTTTGAAACTCTCCTCTTTAAAGTTCAATAGCTTTATATTTGCTCCAGAATTCAACTATCTTCGGAGAGTTCCTGTGCTATATTAACTTGAAAAAACATGAAAATAGGCCATATTTCATAATTAGTGTTGCTAATGGAGTTTCGTTTTGGAAACTGGAGCTCGAGGTCCTGTGTTCCTGTGGTCACTGATGAGTATTCACTGACTCTTCAGCAGGGTAAAGCCCAAATCTGGGCACATTTGGTCAAGGAATCAAGGTTACATCCACCCAGAGTTGGTCCTTCAGGTGATCTTGTCCATTCAGCCGATTTCCTCAATGTGGGGCCTTTCCCCAGCAAGGGCAGAACTCTGCAGTACAACTCTGTTGTGATGTCAGAGACATCTGCAGGGACTCTAATTTTTCTTTAATTCAGGCAGCTGAAGAAAAATGGTGGTTTAAAAATTGCTGCCTCCTTGCTAAATAACACTTCCTGCTTGCCTGCAAAAATGCATTTGATTGATGACTAAAGCGTACTGATGTTGAAGATGATTGATTGGGAGATTAGGACTTGACTATTTAAAACCAATAGCGCGACAGCAACGAGAAGCAGCCCCTTATTAATGGCATGTGTTAAGTGTGCATCAGGAATTAAAGCCGGGTCCCACGGGCACAGCTTCCCCGAGGGCTCGCTGCCTGAACAGGCAGACCTCGTGTGTGGGCTGGGGGAGCTCCTCTTACCTCTGATCACGGGTAGCTAAGGGATCTCTGAGCTACTTCAGCTTATGGGAAGTAGAAATATTGCTATCAAGCCATCAGCTGTGTTTGTTCAGCCTGAGGATGGAGCTAATGGGCTTCACATCTGCAGCGGGCTCAGAGTGTGTCAGTGCTGAGCAGAGGAGCGGGACCCTCGTTGTTCCACAGCAGCGTGGCCATTCCTGATCCCCTGTCTGCACCACAGTGCACTGCTGGGAGTAATTCACCTGGAGGCAGGCCAGAGCTTTCCCTTCCTTCTTCCAGCGTAAATCAATAGCCAGAATGTCTTTATTGTCTATATATAAAACTTCCCTTTAGGCTAAAAACCTAATGTAAAGCCTTTCCTCTTTCCTTTCTAAGCCTGTATGACTCCTGTCACTTACCAGCAGCCCAATGAATCATGATACCTGCCTTGCTTCTCCTTGCGTGGGACTCCTCATTCATTACAGAAACAGGCAACCTGATTTGAGTGATAAATGACTCTTGGTGACCATTAGCAAAAATTCGGAGTTTCTATTCACTGCAGAAGGAAAAAAGAGCATTTTTCTTTTCTCTCTCTCAGAAAAGTTTCCGGGGAGAATTTTTGACTGAGCTCACAAATCTTAGATACTCTTTGAAAGTAACTTCTTTTTTCTTTTTCAAACATAACAAAGCTGCAACATGTTTTGCGTTTGTAAATGTGGCTTTGCTTGAGAGGGATGTTGGTACCAGCTTCTCACAGCTCATCACAAGGTATTAGAAACACTTTTTACCTAGGATAAGGCTAGCTTATCAGCTGATAAAGGCTTTTGCAGACCTTCTGACTTCTTTTTTGATCATTTCTGAGTAGAGAGGCTGCTCAGCACTTTCATCTCTTTTGTTTCTTTTCATAATCATGTGTAAGTTAAACCCCCAATTTTTTGGTATTTTCAGCCATTTGATCCAGTCTATAGTGCACCTGTAATCTTGTGCGATTTCAGAAAGCTAAATGATGCCAGAGGGTGAAGTCAATAATCAATGAATATAAAGCAATGGGTTTGAAATACTTGTGCACTCGATGAAAGCTGGTGTGATTTTAGCATGAAATAACACTTGGAAGGGAACTGTTTGACCCTACTGACTTCTATTTCTCTTTAGCTTTAAACTTTTCCAGATGATTTCAGAAAGTGGTGCAAAGGCTCCCTGGTGGTGGCTGTGGAGGGTGATTTGGAGATGAGTTTTGCTCACAGGAATATTCTGACATATGTGTACACCTATGCACATCCTTTGGTGCCCCAGCCCATATCTGACACTCCATGTTGCTTAGCTCTTAGCAGAAATGTGTTTTAAGACTTAACCAGACCACATTTCTGGTTGAGTGTTGCCTGATGTTCAGCCTCAGTGCTTGCTTCTTCTGACCCATTAACTTCCAACAGTCCACGGTCATTTGGACCACCCAGTAAATCCCATAAATATCCCATCTGGGATGTTTCAGTGAGGCTTCCTCCAAATGGCACAATTTATGGATCTCTAACACATCAGTGCTTCTGAACATAACGAGTGGTTGTAATATTTCCTCAGAAATTGCTGACTGGTGCTTTTTGTCAGGAGTGAAAGCTCCCAGAAATCAGTAATTTAGGTATAGTCTGAGGAGGGCCATGGATGAAGAGAGAAGCTATGTATATATTTCTTGTTTCTTGAGGGAGTGGCTCTAGTCACCATCCCAACAGATAAGTGTTAGTGACCACACTCATCCTCCAAGCAGCCCCAGATGTTGTGTGGTGATACCAAATTATCACAATACATATATTTTGATGTCACCAAGCAAAACACCTTAACTCTATGGTCAGACATAAAATAATTTAATGATAATTTTAGAAGTACCTTCTCAATGCAGTTCCTAATAAATGTGTCCATCTAGCATGAGTGATGGTAATAAGATCTACCACTTTTCACCAGTAACTCACCAAAAATTCAAAAAGCTGAATGGGTACAAAGCTGACTTTCCCCAGGTCACTCAGAGATCTGTGGCTGAGCTGGAAGCAAGAGCCCCTTGCTCTTGCATAATGCCCTTCAGCAGCTGTTTCCAACCCTCGTGATGTGTGTAAGGAAAGCAAAAGGCTGAAAAGGTGGTGTTGAGAGATGATCTGAAGGTCAGCAGCTTACTGCCAAAGCCACGATGACAGAGCCAAAATGTCATGGCAGAGAGTTGGGCTGTGATCACAGAGATGTGTGTGCCCTGCAGGATTGACTCCTTGCTTTGCTTTTCCAGTGGGATTAATGGAGAGTGCAGGTGAAATTACCATGCTGTCAGTGCCCCAGTCCTCATGAATGAAGGTGGGGAATCAAAGCAGGCTTTGCACGGTGTTCTGAGGCAGCCTACAAAACATTCCCCCTGACTTGATGCAACAAATCTCCTGCTCTCGCTTGGTTAATGGCTCTTCATCACTTTTCAATTCATAGTTTAATGCTTCAATGAAAGCCAATTTGAATTCGTTTAACTCTTCAAATAAAACTTTTGTGAGATGCTGTATCAGATGTTTTATTACAGTCCATCTATTCTGGTACTGTTTTCCACTTTCATGAGGCTGTCAATTAGCTATCCAATTCCAATAGAATGATTTGTGTTGTGAACTCAGCTGAGAGACAACATTTGTGCAATAGAATGGCTGCCTAACAAGGACTCCTTCAAGTCAATCAATGCAGTAGCCAAACTGTGCATGTTGTTTGATTGGACAGACAAGCTAAGCCATTAAAAAAATTGCTGAAACCCCTTTTTATAGTTCTATTAGCAACCAAATAAGTGCAGATTTTCTGTATTGATTTTGAAAATTTACCAAGGATTACAGATTTAGTGGATGAATACAACAACTTTACTTTCTGGAGGTTTCTTAAACACAAAAAAGAGATATAGTCCCAGGCTCTAGAACAGCCTGTTAGAAGCTAAACTATTTGGTCCTTCTGCTATTTTTTTTTTAGTAGTTAATTGTTTCCCATGCTTTCTGTTGTCCTATTGCTTTTCTGGGAGCTAAAAATGTTTGCCACCATGTGAGATAATTAAAATGTGTCCACTCTTATACTAAAGCCAATATATTTCACTGGATAACATGGTTTGTGGTGTCTGTATCCTGTCACAGGGACTATTTGTGAGCAAGTCAGATGTGGTCACATCTGTGCTAGGAATTAAAAGAAGGCCACTAACTTATTTCAGAGGGACTACTGCTGTCACATAGTAATGATCTATTGCTGCTGCAGAGGAAGTCTATTTAAACCCAGATAACAAAGACTTTGTACTTAAATCTTTAGTACAGCATGTTTGCCACATGAAATTTAAACAGAGGTTTATTCTGGGTTTGTTCAAGCCCAGTTCCAGCCAGTCACACACAGTTTCCAAGCTCTGTATACGTTAATTCTCATTAAAACAGCTTCCCTTTATTTATTCTTTAAGTAATTTCTGCTGGAGTCCCCTTTCCCCATATTTGTCCTCACTGGCTGAAGGGTTTTGTTATCAGTGAGAGGATTTGGAAGAAGAAAAGGGAGAATACTCAGAGTTTGGTCCCACCAATCTCTGATCAGAGCAGTTGTGTGGGCTGGAGCGTCATCCCAGCCACCAATGCTGGTGACAACCAGGCAGGGCTTGGCAAGGAGTGGCTTTCAAGCAAAGTGAAGCGAGGGGAGTGAATGAAGCCAGGGTTACCCTCCAAGTGTGTCTCTTCTTTTTGTGTGTGTGCTTCTTGGACTTCCAAACAGCTTCTAAAGGGGAAATTTCAGTCACTTCCACCTTGCTCATACATACTTGCATTTATCACTGCTTTTTTTGCATGGCAGTTTTGGGAGCAGGATGTTAAGTTTGTAACTTATCTCTCCTGTCTCTTCTTAGTCTTAGTTCTGGACTAAGTTCTAGGCAGTCGTTCAAGAAAAATTTGAGTCTTAGAACCAGCTTGTTATAAGGCAAGATGAGCTTTTTGTGTGGACCACTTAAGACTGCACATAGTACTGTTGTCAGTAAAAGTAATCTAGACAGAGAAATTTGATCATGTAACAAAAATACTACAATATTCAAGAGACTTTCCCTTTAATGTATTGAAGTATTGCAGACAAGACAGAGGAAGTTTTTATGCAATATTATTAACACAAATTCAAATTCTTACCTTGAAATGACTGGAGGGATACTGTTTGCTTATCAAGAGGAAAAATGCTTTATGGTGAAAAGATAAGGCAGGGAGTAAAACCTTTGATTTCTGTCTCTGCCACCATCATGTTTTGCCCTCTGGAGGCCACTGATTTTTTTCAGTATTTCATTTTTCCTGTCTTTGTTGAGGGAATATTAGATTTTTCTGCATTTACATAGGCTTTAGCTGTAAAACGTTCTAAGATGATTCATGTTTGGTTCAGATGTGTATAGCATGGATATTGCAAAGTGTGCTTTTGGGAAAGCCAGTGCAAAATTCATACTTTCATGTGCAGGCAAATTTGTGTTTGCTGTGCTTGCTTCCTTTTTCTTCTTATTCTTTGTACCCTGGTTAAATTCCTTTGTGTTTATTCCTGCCACTGCTTTATGGGGTTTCTCTGAGAGAAGCCACTTTGTCAGCCAAATGAAAGATCTCTTTGGAGATTTCTGGTGTGTCATCTGTGACCTATAGATACTGTTTTGCTCTTGGTTCAAAACATAAACAAATGTTTCCTTTCAAAAGATCTATTCTTTGTTTTGTCTAGATAAAGTTGGAAATGGCACTAGTAGTAGGATAAGGGTCTTACTTGGGAATTCAAGGGATTTTTTTGTTGAGTCACGCTGAGCTCAGAGACTGGAACTAGAACTAATACCATTAGAGCTCTGTGATGGAATAGAGAGGCTTTGATTAACCTCTTGCTTTCATGAAAAATCACTGTTTATTGAACTACTGAGGCATTAACTTATTGTTGAAGGGGGGGAGTGTGGAATAAAAAAAAATATTCCAAATGGTTGTCAGTCTTTCTGAACATGCTGCCCCTGAATCAGGCTGGAATTGTCTTTACATTCCTGTCCTCTCCTGGGAGCTGAGTGCCAACTCTACTTGGTTTTCTATAAGAATCTCCAGGGTGTATTGTGGAAAAGAAAATCCAGCCTGGCTTTCTGGGTTATGGAAGGGGCTTACAAAATTATGGTCTCATCATTTGATACCATATATTGTAATCCATAAAGCTCAGTTTTAGGTAACATATACACAGGGACTTAATTTTCTGCCTGAATATAAATATTTTTTTTTCACGGTGGAGAAAGCCTTTTAAGGAGGTCCTTCAGTAAAAAATCTGAGTATGCAGAATGATTGCCTGTGACTGATGCAGGCACATGGAGCTTGATCCAAGGCTGATGGAGAGTTAGTCTGGTGGGAGTCTATCAGGTGTTTTAGGCATGCATGGCTCACTTTGCTTGCCATGTGGGCATTGCACATCACAGAATTCTCTTTAACTGTGATTTTTCAGGTACAAATAACAGTACCATGCCCTTCTGCAGGTGATTCATTCACCAAGATTGATGCACAGTTCCACCCTTAACAGTGAGACTGTATGGGGGTAGAATGGTGAGGACATTTAAAATTGCAACCCAAATACAGTCTACAGAGTGGTAATGAATAAAAATGTCTTGTAGTTATGCCAGCTATTTAGGTGGGTAGAGTGCAGGTAGTCTGGCAAAATATCAAGGCAGATGGCCCTGCTTCTTTTGGTTTAAATTAAAAAACCCCAAGAGGTTATGAGAACTTCAAAATCAATAAGTCTAATTTCTGTATCTTACCCAGAAGTCTAGAACACTGCACTTTCCTCTCATTTCCAAAAACTCCTCTGTGAATCACTGACCACCTGCCCTCCCCTCTGCTGGTTTGGGGGGTGATCTATATCCCAGTGAGAGAGAATAAATTCAAGAATACCCTGAGGGTCTGGAACTTGAGCTCTGGCCTCCTCCTTGCACAATATGGTCCCATGGAAAAGGAGAAGATGTTGGCTAAAACAGCCCCTGAAAGTAGAACACAGAGGAGGTGGGTGCATATTTCATGACAGACTGTTTTAACTTTCCAAACAGCCGCCTCTTTTACGGCCAGCAGCTCCTATTAATTATTTATCAGAACACTTATTTATACACTAAAAGCTAAATGCAATCCTTTCAGTGGAGCCTGGCAGAGTGCAGGCTGTGGGTACTCCTTCAAGAGGAGAGGGTTTGTGCAGAGCTCTGCTCAGGGAAGAGCCTGTCCACATTATTGTCTCTGCTGTTTGTACCTGGTACTGGTATTTACATACAGGAGATGAAAACCCAGCCATTAGTAAGAGTCTGTAGCTGTGGAGGCATCAGCCTGATCTCCCTTGGCCAGGCTAGGTAAGCCAAGGACAGTTCTTATGTCACCAGTTTCTGAGGAAGAAGAGGGAATCCCTTCCTTTTTGCTCCCTTCCTCATGAAGGAAGCCCACCCTGTCCTGGCTCCTACTTCTGTATTTGCTCTGGCTCTGTAAAACCCATCTTTGCAGCAGAGGAAGGAGGATTCATTTGCTCCCTTTGCCTCCACTTGGGGAGAGCAGCTGTGACCCCTTCTGTTGCCAGAGTGAAGGAAATAGGTGTAAATACTTCTCTGTTCCTTTCAGAATTGAGTTTAAATGGCCATTCATGACTTCTGGTGCCAATGTGTTCTCCTCATCAAATACTGACATTGTTTCTACACTGATGTGCTGTTGCCATGTAATTCTGGTGGCATTGCTGTTTAGGTAAAATATTATTATTTTTCTATAGCAACTGTTAATTTCAGAAGAAACTCTGATTCCATTGTAATTATTCCTGACAACAGTTGTGATAAATGTTTGGGGTTGACGTGCATGATTTTCATTTTCTTCCAGCATCCGATGCTTTTAATAGGTCAATTTTTCTAATTTAAATGTTGACATAGATGGAAAATTGATTCTGAATTTCTATCTAGCACTCTTCTGGGTGGCTTACCTTCCTGAGGGGCATTGCTTTAACATCTCAATAGGAGAAAGAGACTTGTTGCTGTGAGATGTGCATTCTTCAGCCTATCTCAAAATGGGAGACAGGACTCTGACATTTCAGCCAATTTCCAAGAGAGACTCTCCTCCCTGAGAGTCCAGCCCTTCCACCTACTCTCATGGTCCTCAACTACATCCCAGGCCTGAGAACAAGGGCTCTGCTAAACAACCACCTTACACTTACTCCTTAACATTTGTAAATGGTTTCAGCCCAGGCTCCCCTCACCTTGAAAGTGTGGGAAGCCCTTGGCCCACCTTAAACTCAGTGCCCTGTTCCTGAAATGACTCCCCAGGCTGGGCAAACTGCAGCTCTCTGCACAATTCCAAGTTAGCCTTTCCTTCAGCCATCCAGGCCCCAGCTTGCAACGCTTTGCTTCTCTTAGCCCAGGGGTTGCTTTGTTCAGAAAAGCCAATTTTGTGGGTATGGAAAGCAGTTTCTCAGATGCAACCATGAGACTGCAGAAGAAGGGCTGGAATTAGATACTTTTTAAGGTCCCTCCCAATCCAAACCATTCTTAGATTATGAGATTATGGAAGCTTTGCAAGGCAAACACTTGATGGAAGCAAACAGCAGTGTATACATGCAGCTGAAGCTCAGCCAGCCCTATGGTCACAGGGGCAATCAAAGCAAAATTGTTTGTGGGCTAAATCAGAATGATTTGGAACAGAAAAGACACCTTTTTTTTTTTTTTTGGTAGAAGTTCATGATATGGTTTCCTTTACTGCTTGTAGAAAAATGAGGAATCTTTTTCTGGGGACATAGAGTTAAATGCAATTTTTTGTTTAGCTAACTGGAAATTCATAGTCAGAACTAATAGTAACTCATCAGCATTTTCTGTGCTCAGTATTGCCATGGGTTTGCAATATATGGCCACATTTTCCTTCAAGTATCTCATTATACTGCTGGGATAATTCCTGTACTGCAAACCTTAAAGAAACTCATCTTTACTATTAGCATATTTTTACCCTCTTCATAGTGAATATGATAGTTGAACTCTAGAGCAGCTCATGATGCCTGCATGGTGCTAAGTCTGATCATGGCCATTACAAAGAGTGATACAGCAGATATCACATCCTCTAAACACCCATAAAGTTTTAATAGGACTTGCAGAAGTTGATAGTGTGAGTTAACAGGGTGCTCAGGCTGAGAGGGATTTATGTGGGAGTGTGTGTGTGTGTGTGCAAGTGGTCAGTCACTGAAGCATCCAGCTCTCTGCTTAAATGTAACCCTTTGAATTTGATTTACTCTGATAAAATGCAAGTTAGAGGAGCATTTCCCCAGCCTTGCAGAAGAGAGTGGTGTCAACAAGACATTAAGATACTCCTGCTTTCAATTCTGAGGCTTTCAGACATTAGGCATCTATTATGAATCAAAAAGAAAATGCCATGTTCTGTGGAAATGGCACAAAACCTAATAGACAGTCTTAAAACTTCTGCACAGAGCAATGTCATTAGGAACATCTAACCCAATTGAGCAGATCATATTATCTGATTGATAAGATCCAGGAGAAAACTCGAAGCCAAGAATTTTATTAGTTAAATGTGACTTGGCAGTTCACACCCCACCCCCAGCCCCTCCTTTAGAGCAGCATTTCCGAAAGCAAGGCAGGCAGTGCAGCTTGGTGGAAGGGAAAATGTGCATGGGGAAAGTGTACAGACAGGATGGGGCAAGACAGGGCACACCTGCAAACGTTGCCAACTATTGAAACTTTGTGAACAAAGAGACCCTGCTGTCACTGCCACAGGCTGAACATTTCTGGCAGGAAGGTCATGATTCAAACTACTGAAGAATTGGGGTGAAAATGAGTTACTTTTCCTTTTATCTTGTTCTCTGAGAGTATTCAAAGCTAGGAAAGGTAGAGTAACCCGCCAGATTCTGCAGTATTTATTCACATGGAGGGAAGGAGGAAGGCTTTAAGCAATGTGAATGAGAGCTGCAGGAGTTAGTAGAAAATGACCTGGTAAATTCCCTGGGGAAAAGAGAACTTGATGAGTGTGGAGTTTCCTAGGTATGTGTGGTTACAACAGTGCAGTGCTCGCAGGAAGAGACTTCTTCACCTGTAAGCATTTTCCTGTCAGTGTTCATTCCCAGCAGCAGGGAGCTGGAGCCCGTGTGCCAGCTGTAGGATAAAAACACTGGGCTGCTCTGGACTTGGGCACTGTAGGATCAGAAAAGCCCACACTGATTTCTGCAGTTTACCTCTTACTGCCTCTAACAATCCTTGCTTTCACTCTATAAATGATCATGCTGTTTTTAAAAAGAAAAATGTTGCTGACAGATGTTGTTTGCTATCAAACTGCTGGAAGACAGCAGATCTGTAGGTTTTGGCTTCCTCACAGTACATTTACTCTTACTTTAAATAGTGCATATTTAGTATATATCTCCATGGAAAGCTTCCACCATGTCATTTTAGTACAGTAATTCTGCTGAACTTTGCTAGATGGTAGCAAATAAAAGCAAAGGATGTGGAGTAGACTAAAGAAGCAACTGTATTCTCTTTTCCCTCCAACATAACTTCCCATGCTCTCCCTCCTGTGGTCTTTCACACATTTAGGCAGACAGCTGTTTCCCTCGGAAACATCTCTTTACATCAAGGGCACTTGCATGCAAACGTGGCAAAGACTATCTCAAACTTCCAAATAATCCTTGGAATGCCAGGCTCTAGGCAGCTTTCGGAAGTACTTACTATGCATAGGTTTCAGGCAGATCATTTGACACACTCCGTGGATATTTATACCTGCTCTGAGTATAGGCACTGGCTATGTGGTTATATGAATATATACCCAGAAGCAGAGGTTCAGAAGCTGAACAATAGCTTACCTAGAGAAGGATTTCTCTTCCTAGCGTGCATCAGAGACATCTGCCATTCAAAGCTCTTCACAGGGCTCCAGGTAAACTAGAGGGAGAGTTTTCAGTTGCCAGCAGCTGGCTGAGCATCATCCCGGGAAGGCTCCTCTTGCTCCAGCCCCAGTCACTGAACTCTACCGGCACAGTCACATCTCATTTATACCCAGCCTGTCCTTTGCAGAGCGAGCAGCCAGCTGGAATGATTCAAACCTCTGCTCAGCACACCGTTCAAAACGCAGCTTCCTTCTTGGACACGGGGATTACGCCGGGGAGCCGCCAGGCTCCAGCAGAAAGGCTGCGAGAACTCTTGAATCTCCCAAGGAGCAGCTGCTCGCGGTCCTGCCGCCGGCGCCGCGCTCCCGTGTGCCGGAGCCAGCCTCCCTCTCCCGCCGGTCTCCACGAGTAGCCAGGCGGCTTGGCAGGGCTGTGATTGGCAGCACGGCCGATTCCTGCCGCTAATCAACCCGCAGACTTTCAAGGACTCGGAGCTGCTCTGATGTCATTCCGGCCGAGGGGGGGATGTTTCGCGAGGTCGCCACGGCGGAGGCTAATTCGGAGATGAGCTGCATTCCTCTCCCACCGCCCTGATTGATTCCGCGCTCGGCGAGGATTTGCATAATCTGTCATTGTGCGGCTGGACCACCTCCCCTCCTGCCCGCCCGCCCAAAATGCGGGAGGGAAGTGCCGCTTCCAGCTCCCGATTTTACACCTGGAGTCTGCAGCGGAAAGCCTGGGAGAAAGGAAAAGTTGAAAGAATCGTTTTTGTGACAGGAGGATGCTAGTGCCCCCCCACCCCCATCACCCCTCACCGTCTCCAGATGCTAAAAGAGGTTCAAAGAAAATCCGAGCACTGGAAGACTTTTTGGTTCCTACTCTTGTTAGGTCACTGATAAGATGACCTGGTACAATAAAAGGTGGGTTTTGGTGCACGACCAAAATCAAGCAGGGGTCACCCATCAAGTTTGTGACAAATGATCCCCCTGGCACCAGCACATATTCGGTGCTCAGAGGTGAAAAGTATTTTCTTGCTGTATGTGATACAAGTCCCACCTATTTGTTGCATAATTTCTTCTTAAAATCCTTTATTTCATCCAGCTAGAGATGAAATCTACCTCCATAGCCAAGAAACATGATTGCTATGTGACTTCAAATTATATTACAGAGGCAAAACTAAACACTTTCTATATTAAAAGAATTAGATTTTATTCCAATCTAATTTTCAATTTTTGCCAGCTTGACATCTCTCACTCTGGAACCGTTCTTTGTACAATACACCTTGGAATTGAAATTCAGCCAATTCTGTGCAGCAAATGTGAGGAGAAAATAGTTTTGTTCAAGGAGACTGGAACAAACCCATTCTGAGATGATGAATGACGCTGTAAACTCAGATTTGAATCATAGGAGGGTCAGCTCAACCTTTCATGTTTCCAAAACAGTGTAAATAAATGGTGTTCCATGCAGTTCACCATTTACATCTTTCAGCTGGGACCTTCTACATGAAGAGCTGTTTGCTGTCTGTGAATATCCAAGTTTCAAAGATGGTAGAGATTCCAAACTGGGGACTAATTGATTCCTTCTGGCTAAATTAGAAACTGAGGGAAAATTAAAATTCAGAGCATGTCTGAGTAATTTCTTGCAAATTCTAATTACAAAGCACTTGCTGGGAGATCTTTTAAAAATGCCTTGCACCTACGGCTGCCTCTGGATTTGGGATTTGTTCTCCAAAGACTGTTGTGAATGTTGGGCATGGGGATCCCCCTGCAACTGGGTGGTGAGCAGGTGCCTCCTTGCATCCTGTGTGAACGTCAGAGCTTCAGTCAGGCTGTAACCTAAAACAGCCAAATGCAGTTAGACAGTCTCTACCCAACACAGGGATAACTTCTGTGCTGTTTGACCAAAAGCAGCCAGAGCTTCCTATTGCTAATCTGATAGTGTGAAAAGAATAAGTCCAGTTGTTTGTTGCTCTTTGTGCTGCTCTCCTTGGCTCCTGCCTGCCCTCGGAGCACTGGAGAGGCGCCTGTGAGCAGCAGGCTTTGGCTGCGGTACAGCTGTGCTGCTCCAGATGTGGCGGGAGCAGTGCTCTGCCCCTTGGAAGCCACTGCCGCAGACGTTCCCGGGCGGGCCAGCGGCCAAGTGGTTGCACAAACTGTTGAGAGTGTGTTTTAATTCAAATGCTAAAGTCGCTCTTTGAACTACAATCCTTGGCTTAAGCCCTACCGCGCTGGGTGAATTCAACATGAAGGAGCGGGCCTGTGGATTCACGCTGCCTCCAGAGCTGTTTGCTCTGCTGGTGATTCATTTGAAGTGCAGGATCAGGAGAATGACTGTGCCAGGGTCTGCCCTCATGAGAAACGTGTGGGAATCAGTTGGCAGAATTGCTCCAACTCTGTGTAACAGAAAGAGCACACCAACCCTTGGGAGAAAAGAGTACAGTTTGAATTTTCACTTCCCTCTCCTTTGGGTAGTAGAGAGAATTGAACTCTTCCAGCTCGGTCACAAATGCACTCGAGTTACCTAGAATGTCCTTCTGATCATGATACAATTCTCAAGCTCTGCTTGAGGGAAAAATAGACAAGAAAGAAAACAGGACAGCAAGAAACAGAAATGAAGTGTGGATGGAGAGAAACAGGAAAAGAAGAGAAATTCTAGTAATAAAACACTGTATTAATGAGGCAGCACACTTAATGCTAAAATCTTTGCCACAGGATATATGTTTTTCTGGTTCTTAACCTGCAGCACAGATTTTGCATTAGCTAGTGAAAATTCTGTACCTGTTAATCCTCATGTGGCTTATCTCCTCCCTATATAGGTAGGCAATCCCAACACTACTTATTTTGGTAGCTTAACCTATAGATGAAACCTACCATTACTTTGCCCAAAGCTTTCTGAAACATGACTTTCTGGTTTTGGAACTGTGGGTTTGATGGTGGTTGGCTTTTTTGGCTTTTGGTGGGGTTTTTTTTTAGGTGGTTGGTTGTTATTGTTGCTTTGTTGGTTTTGTGAAAGTAAGTGTTGCTGTGCCCAAATTTTCCTGTGGCTTAAACCTGTCTCACTGCAATGTCTGTACACGTTTTTAATGTATTCATCTTCACATCACCAGATGGGGAAAACACAATTCCTGCAGTTCTGTGGTTAGAAACACAGAACCCTAAAACCACTTACGTTGGAATAGACCTTTAAGATTATGGAGTCCAGCAATTAACCCAGCACTGCCAAACCTACCACTAAACCGTATTCCCAAATAAGATGCAGAGCAAGCAAATCCTCTCAGAAATTAGTGTGCAAATACATGGTATCTCCCTGGTTCATTCTTCCAGGCTATCTGAAAACTTTCACTGGAATATCTGGATCAATGTTCTGTTGCTCCTGTGTTGAGTTTCCGGCTGTTCCCAGTCTCCCCACCTGTTATTTCAGTGCTCTGATGACACTGGAATAGGCACTCCCTACTTCTCCTCTCAGAAACCCCCTCGCAGCACCAAGGCCATGCTTTAATATTGACTGCAATACATAAAACCAATTCTTTCAGCTAAAGACACATTTATGGTCTTTACTGAAAGAAAGATGGCTTTTGACACTGAAGTTCATGATGAGTTTAAGAGAACAAAAAATGAGTATTCCTGGAAGAACCAGCTTTTACTTGAGCTGTGGAGACTCCTTATGAACCTCCCTGTAATTAAACAGCAGTGTGTCTTATTAGACACACAGAGCAGTTCCTCAGATGGTGTAAATTGTCAAAACATCCATTAATTTCAGAGGAACTATGACAACTTGTAAGAGTTATAGATTAGTCTTAATTCTCCAGCAGCAATTTGAGATACGCAGAACTTAATTATACTCACATCAAAAGTGCAAGGAACACAAAGGCATACCAGAATGTGGTTTGGGTTTCTCTGAGTATTCATATATTTCATTAAGAAAAGTCTATTTTGTTGTCTTGATGTCTTAATAAGTTGTTAGCATTTTTCATCTGAATATTTTGGCTCTGGCTCAAAATGTGTTAGAGGTTTTACAGAATCAGAAATGTAGGGATGAAATATGGATACACTTGGAGCTGAGTTTCATGCATTAGAACTCAGTTAAGGCATTCATGTCTTCTACTGGCAGTGCCTACCTTGACATGGGTTGTTCTTATTTCCCAAATGTCAGGGGAGAGCATGCTGCTAGTGGCCCACTTCAGCATGAAATGCTGATTTGAAACAACACCAACAGCAAAAATGCTGCTCAGTCCTAACGTAAAATTAAATTAAAAAATGTAAAAAAGAGCTAGATTTCAGACTGCTGGTTTTCTCCAGCTATACAATCTTATTTCAGCTTCTATTATCCCCTCTTTATGTCTGGACACACTTGTACAGATGATAAAGGCAAATCAGTGCATACCAGTTCTGTAATGACCTTTATCTTATACTTTTATTCCTCTGTAAGATAACTTTGATATCCTAGTGTGGCTTTGTTCCTGTACAGCTTTGGATGTATTAGTTTCAGAGAGTGTGCTGATAGAAACTAATGTGGAAAAATCTCTTAAACCAACACACTTTCATTTACATCTAGCATTAGAGCTGCTCCACATATCTCTAATTACATTACTGTTTTATGTCTTAAGTGCTTACTCAACTATGAAAATATAAACTGCAGTCTTTTATGCACTCTTATTGAGATACCATCAAAGCAAAAAATGAGTTTGTGCTTAATCCCCAGCCTGATCTTTGTCACCACTTCCTGTGTGACACTGAGACAAGGGTTCATGATGTGTGAGACAGAATGTCTTTGTGTATCCATAAAGCCTTTTGGGCTCTGCCCCACAATTCTCCTTACAGCATCCTTCCCAGGTTCTGCTTTGGCCTGAAGTAGCAGAAAGCTCCTGGGAAGTAAAAGAGGGTAGGACTGGAGAATAGAGAGAAGAGTTTTTTCCCTGTCCACATTTCAATGTAGCAGGAGAGAATAAAGCAGCAGAGCAGGTTTAAGCTCTGCTCAGCCCCCTTGTGCTTTGTTGTTTGCAGCTGTAACATGGGACAGTGTGTAAGAGCTGTGTCCCATTTGGTCTGTCCTCATGATGACTCTTCTTGTGACCTCCCTGCTGATAAGCAAGTCAGTCTAGTTTTGTAAATCCTTGCAAAAACAAAACTAAAAGCAGGTGCAGGTCCCATTCATCCAAATGCCTCACCCAGAAAAGCTGGCTGCTGTCTCCCCTGCGCTGCAAATTGTCACAAATGCAGATCTAGGAACTTTGGTTGTGCTCCCATTTCCCCTTTCTGTGAAAGCACAGGGAACCATTTGCTGTGTGACTCACAAAGGTTGTGCTTCATCAGAGACCCTCCCAGGGTTTCTCTGGTGCCCAGTGCTGTCGCCCCATTGTGCATCTGCTCCCAGGTCCAGGCTGGCTTGAAAGACTGCTTTGTATGGTAACACACTGAGTACAGCACTGCTTTACAGAGCTCTGCTGTGCCCTGCATGAACTTCAGCAGAGCCATTCACCAGCTCCTGAGGATCTCCAGCCAACCCACCACCAAAATGCTGACTGATGACTTCCATGAATTGGAGTAGTTATCTCTGTGTAACCTCAGCATTCTGCTCTCATGTCAGCTGCATGTCTGAGATGGACTGGGGAAAGGGGGCTTCTAAAGAGTGCAATGCAGGCCAGCAGCTGGCAAAGCAATTATCACAAAGGCTATCATCCATAAAATGAACTGATGGCTTACAAATCTCAATCCCAAGCATTTCTTCTTTGATTATTAAAAACAAAGAAGCTTGAACTCTTGGTTTAATGTATTAAGTGATTTTTTTTAAAAGAAATTTTGAGTTAGTCAAACTGGAATGATTCATAAAGTAGCTTAATTAGACCAGAGCTCCAGTGGGAGTCCCCTTTAACATGTCTACAGAGGCTCTTTTAATACTCTAATCCACTTCTGAATAAATGGTGAAACCAGGAATGGTAGTTTCAAAGGAGGAACTACAAAGAACATTTATCTTTCTCTTTTTACTCTTCTGTCCTTGCAATCTAGATATCAAGCTTCCATTGCATTCTAAGGATGACTTTTTTCTAGGTTAGCTTTCAGAAGCAGAGCTTTTTATATATCACAATTTAAAACTTCAAAAACCCTCAAAGTGAAAAATCCATTACTGAAGCACTCCCAAACTGGTATTCTAGAATTACTGTAATAAATGGATCCTGTTGTACAGTGTGTTGTTTTACCTCCTAGCAATTTTTAAAAAATTTTAGGTCATCCTACTATAATTTGTTTTCTGCTTTATCTGGTGCTATAGGAGGAGGCCTCATGCTAATGCTCCAGTAGGGTGGGAAATCCTGAAATGGGAAATGGAAGTATGCCCTGAGGTCTATTTTTAGACTGATGTGACCAGGCTGTGCTTGAAAATAAAATTTTAAAAAACCCACATAGACCTGGGTTCAGCAAAAGGGAGTCTAAAGACTTGAAAATGCTGTAGTCTGACAAGGGAAATCAAGATCATGATGTTATATTTACTTTGAACTGGCTTTCTTTAGAGATGTGAAATCTCTCTGCAACATCTGCTAGAACAGAGTTAATAAGCTAAAGAAATGCTTTTAATGTCTGCTATTGATTCCCTTTTCTTGAGGTAGGAATTGCTAACAGACTTTCAGCACTAACCTTAAAATATCAGGATGGCAGCAGAAGGAATGGTTGGGTTTTTTGTTTCGAACATGTAATACAGTTCAGTGTGAACAATGCCCACTGATTGTTGTTCTTCAATCATCTTTGGACTGAGGTTTCTTTTTAGAATATATTTTTCTCATGGGACAAAAACAAAGATGACTTAATTAAAATGATCAAAGAAAAACATGGATAGAGTAATCAAGAGAGCCCTCCAAGTGAATAAGATCTTGATACTTAACCACTGTATTTCTTAATCATGCTCATTCCTACTTTACTCATGGCACTCATGTTGAGATGGTTACATTTGAAAGTATATGATATTTTGGAGTTGCATCTTTGCTCTCTGAAGACTGTGGGGCACTTTAGAAATAATATTCCAAATGTTGTTTGCCTATTCATACCAGTGAAGTGGCTACTGGGTTGTGTGCACTTTGGTTTAAGTTTTGTTTATTTGTTATTTTTGAACATGACAAAAATGCTGACACACTTGGAGCAGGACTTCTGTGAAATTAAATTATCACCTAGAAGTTAAATAACAGTAACAGATATATCTGTTACAATTTGAAGTGTAGGCTTGAAATAAATAAATTATATGATGAGAATATAGTAGGTTGATTCCTCCTGGTGGCATAAAGCTTTTATGTTAAAAAGTCTTTTAGCAAAGTAGATACTATGCTAAAAAAAAAAAACAGGACCAAAGAGCAGCAGCGTGCATATTTCAAATCTGCTACATCTTGGGCTCCCATAGAGGGCAATATTGTATAAAAGATAGTTTTATGCCACGTATTAGGGGTCTGCCAATTCATCTGTGTTGATATACCTTAAGGAAAATTGCTGTTACAGTAAATTTGATGGTGCATTTCCCTTCAGTCAGGCTGTGACTAATACACACAATAATGCACGCCAAACCACATACCAGAGTCTCATTAAACGTGGAGGAAATTAATTCTGTAGATTACCTCATGGTAGGTTGTAGGGGGGAAAAGTCCCATTTTAGCTTACAATGTTCTGTTCAGGAAGCGAGTCACAGCAAGTGCCCTCCTTTAATACAGCTGGTTGAACAAACCTGTAAGAAAAAGCACCCAAGTTTGTGTTGTCTGTCCTGGAAACAGGGTTTGTAGAGAGATGTGTCTGGGGTACATGAAATCCTCTGCATTTCTGGTTGTATCCAGGGTTTCTTCCCTGTGGGACACATGGGCAAATTTACCATAATGCTTCCCTTTACTTTTGTGCTTTTCTGGTTTTGTTGTGTTGTCAGCACAAGGCTCTGACTTCCATCTCTCTCAACCCCCTGGGTAGTTGGAATCCTGAAAGATCCATGCCCCTTTAAAGCAAGTTCATATCCTAAATTTCTCTCTTATACTTATTTACTGCTTGAAATCTCTCCTGCATTATTTCACCTAAGTTGTGGAACTGTAGAGATGGTTAAATTCTTCTTTTTAATATCTCTATTCCAGCAGTGACGCTAATGAGAAGCCCCACTGTAAAAGTTGTACTCCACATTGGAGCTCAGTCAGTGAGGCTTAAATCCATGGCACCACTTGTTTCACCCACTGTTTCCCAACAGAAGTGATCCAGAGAGGCTTACAACAGCTTGTTGTTGCTGGCATCTTGGAATTCTTCACAGGAGATAGCGAAGAGAAGTAACCAACAGGAACCAGAGATACAATAAGGAGTAGGGAAAAAAAAAATAAAAGATCTTTGCCCAGGACTTAAATATGGACTATCAAGTGTTTTGATGTATGAGTGGATTTGGGTTTTTTTCTTTTTACTCTGAATTAAATTTTCCATCCAGGTTCTGTACCTGAAGCCAGGTCCCCTCCTGGGAGTCCAGATGCATCCCTAGGACTCTCCTGTTGCTGATGTGTTGCTGATGTGGAACTCTGTGCTGGCAGGCAGTGCCTTCTCTCTGGAGCCATATGTCTCATTTTCTGCTCTCTGCTACTCCAGGAATCTGGAAAGAGTGGGAAAGAGCAGGCTGTGGCTGGCTGTACTAGTGAGGGTCCCAAAAGAGGTAGATTCAATGAGAGAGAAGAATTACAGGAAACTCACAGTTAATGTAAGGGTCTGTGCTCTGTAAATGACAATTTTCAGCTCTTAACTAATGTTCCATTTGGCAGAGTGAGTTTTCCTGCACTTCTGTGGAGCTCACGTCTCATTAATTTGCACATTCAGTGGTTATTTAAAAGTGAGCTAATGACACCTCATTGCATTTGTATCCACCAATCTATATGATCCTTATTTAATGTGGAGCACACACTGGAGCCTTTCTCCACAACAGTGAAGTGTTTTTCCACAACCGTTTCTTGGATTTCAATATTTGTATGTTCTCAACAGACATATTGTTTAACACTGATTAAATAATTAAACATTTCCAGCTTCTATAAACACAGTGGAGAAAATAAACACTTCTCAACACACCTTTATATTGGTAAATACAAGAATACATACATTAGAACCAAAAGAACAGTTAGAAAGGAAATCTGATAAATTTATTTGAGGCTTTCTAGAATGACATGAACATTTGACATTTTTAATAACACATTTTTCAATAATCAATAACTATCCAACACAGCTGTTCTTTGTATGGGTGTTATTTTGCTGCTAATAAGTCATTGGCAATGACATTCCAAGGCAAAATGTTTATGGAAAATGAAGATGTGTCAGTAGCATATATTGAGAAATGATGCAAGTCATAAATAAGAGTGCTGATTATGGCAGCGGATCTGTCTTTCATCAAACAGGAATGAGGTGTGGAGTAAGGACATTAGTATGTTCTTCAGAGCTCTGCTCTGCATAACTACAGCCTATTTGCATAACCTCTGGGGTTTGGATAATCCCCTTGTAACCTGGACCTAAGAATTTTAGGTTCGTTGTAAAGCTCCGTAATTTGAGAGGCTTTGCACAGGTTGGTGAGAAGAATAATAACACCACTCTAGAACCATTGAAATGCTGCCAGCAGAATTATTGTTGGAAGAGGAAAACTTCAAGTGTGGGTTAGAAATGGAAAGCTACGTAGTCAAGTGTGTCCTAGAAGTTTAGTCATGCACAAGACTGACTGAAGATACAAGTTGTGAGGTTTTATTTCTAAGTGGTAGCAGTTTGCTGCTTCTCAGTGGTGGGGTAAAAATCTTTTCAAGAACATATCATTTTGACTTTTTGTGGGAAATTGGGTGTGCAACAAGTGGAGAGGAAGTTAGTATTTGCATGTAGGGTGTAAGAGTAGGGAATTATTTTCATTCTGCAGAAGCCTGGAGGTGCAAGGTCATTTGAGGGCACGCCAGAAGCTCTCCATCCTGCCTCGTGGCCCTGCCACAAGAAAGCCACCTGTCCTGGGGCTCTGCTGGCACAGGGGCTGTGGGTGTGTGAGTGGCCCGGGGGGCCCTGAGCACCCTTGGCCCCAGCTGGGGCCCTGCAGCTGGTGGGGAAATTGAGGGGTTGAGTGCGGCAAGCTGGAGGCTCTTCAGCCTCTCACCCATCACCGGGGCTGGAAGCCCTCCAGGTCACTCACAAGCAGAGCCATCTCATGAACAGCCAGGTCTGCTCAGTCATTTCCTACCTTTTCATCCCAACCCTTGCCTTTTGCAGGCACCCCAACAAGACTGACAGGGATCCAGATGCCCTGGACACGTCTCTTCCACCTCTCGCATCCCCACGCTAACAAGGATCACACACAACTGCAGAACCTGCACTGGTGCATCTGGAGCTAATTTTGTCTATTAGAGGTTTAGATGTCTTCTAAAGTGTGTTTGTGAGGCTGACTTTCCAGAAGGAAGAACAGGTGAAAATACACTGCCCAAAGATCCCTTAGCATTGATTGCAGTGTGGCCATAGTGAGATTCCAGTGGGGTAGAAATGATTTCATTTCAGGATAAATCAGAGCTGGAGGGTATGCCTGGTGTGATATACCTCCCATGAGAAATATCTGTGTCTGTTGCACTTAATATATCAGTAGGAAAAATCACCCTCATTAAAAATATAACGGAGAAGGCAATAGGCTTCAAGACTAACAAAGATTCAAAATAAGAATTCAAAAGTGTTCACTGATTATTATCCACTGCTTTTCTTGTGTGGCTACAAGGGCAAGCAGATGTTACCAGCTGGACATGATATTTAAATCAGCATTTCACATCCACTTCTCCAGGCATCAAGATCTTTTCAAACAAAGATGCAAATCCAAGACCAGTCACAGCTTTAAACTCAGTTCAGGTGAACAGGAAAAGTCACCAACGTGCCAAAACACTGAATTCTTGGTCCCTCAGCTGTTCTGACAGAGTTCACATTATTGTGCAGACAGTGCATATAGAACCTCAAAACTGATTTAAAAAATCATAGTGGTGAATATTTGGATTTATTTCATTTTCCTGAAACAGCAAAAAAATAGGTTTATTCTTGTGCCCATTGAGGGAACCAATTCTGACAAAAAACCCACCCCTCTTCTGTTTCAAGGAAATGCTAATTTAATTTAAAAACTAAACTAACTCCTCACCATTCACAATTCAGTTTTCTGTTTGTCCATGAGCAAAGGATATTCACATAAAACAGGTTCACTTAATTGTAGTTCAGTAATGCCATGCAGCTTTCTGCACTGATAGAATGAAGCAAAGTCAGCTGAAATAGAAACAGGTGTTTCAAACCCAGCAAGAAGATATGAATATGAAAGCTCTGCTATTAGAAAGCTAAAAGCTCATTTTCTCAGTGTTTAAACTTACTTTTTTGTGGTTGCTATGCTACCATCTCTGCACCTACTTTATGGAGCTTTGAACTATAGCGAAAGAAGTCTTTTTGAAAATGACAGGCCTGAGCTAAACTGAAATCCAATGTGAGACCACCCTGTGAAGTTTTTAGAGTGGATAATAGTTTATATTTAGCATATTTAAATTGGTTACCCTGAGGATTCAGGTAGCCTTTTCTTCCCAACCTGATGGACTTTTATCGTTTTTCCAACAATTTTTACTAAATTTTACCTTTTACTAAGCTTATACTACCAGAATTAGCAGTATTTGTTTCAGGATATATGCAAGTTGCAGCTACTGATAACAGCAATAGCTGTTATACTCTTTAACATACATGGAAATGGATCAAACTCTTAGTAAAAAAAAAAAAAGTTGCATAATGGGAAAAACCAGCCTGCATTCAGATGATCCATCACAAGAGTGCTAGGCGAGTACTCTGGTATTCAGGAGGCAGAAAGGTAACACCAGGTAAATGGTCTAAAGATGTTCAAAGCTGTAATAAGCACATTGGTGAGAGAAGAAACATGGCAAAGAGAGAGCACTCTTTGGAAAACCAGCAAATGCAGTCAGCTGTGAATGTAAAATTTGTCATGATGGGTTTCTTTCAAGATCACATTTGCAATAGCCCTGTTAGGGAAAATACAGGTACCATTAAAGCAGAAGGAAGGAGAGGCACATGTGGATGATGAATTCCACCTAAGGGAAGTGGTGGTAGGTGACTTGGGTGCTGCAGCTGGAGAAGATTTAGAGGGAAAGGGGATGAAGCTCCTACTGACCACTAGTAGGTCTCTGGTCCTGGGTCAGCCAGGGAAGGAAGCAGGGCATAGCTAAACCTCAGGTCCTAATGCAGGCAAGCAAGGAGAGCCTCTTGTTTAAGGCTTGGACAGCCAAATGCAGAAAACATGAGGCATTATTCTGTAGTACCTAATGGCAAAGAGGTGGATGGGATCACCTCACATGACTTATTTCACCTCCAGACTGATTGTTTCTATGAAGTGGAAATATATAAAACTGCATACCAAGAGATCCATCTCACTGCTCTGAAAGCACCTTAGAAGAATCATTCCTGGAGGAGGAATATTAGTCATGCAGCAAATCCCTGCTCTCTTTCCTTCTGCCTTTGCACACCTGTGTGTGTACACACATGCTTGCACTTGGGATTGCTAATTCCTCTTTATGGCTCTGAGAGGCTCCCATGTGGTTCCTCAGTTTGGCTCTTTATCATATGGCTGTCACTTCTGTGCCTCCATACTGAAGCAGTAAGGGAGGGATGTGCTTGTCTATAAATATCTTAACTGTAGTGACAATAAAGATGGTAAGGGATTACTGAGCATTTAAAAGATGTAATGGATAGAAACTAGAAGAAAGTTCTTTTCATGCTTTAGGAGAAAAAGGCATTCTTGAAGGAAGGTCAGTCTTACAATAACTTAAGTGGAGAAAGTTCTCCATGACCATAGAGGCGATAATCAAGTAGTTGATAAGGTACATGAGAAAACAGAGAGGTATAGAAATAGTAAATAGTTTGTAGAAAATGTTAATGCACTAATGAGCAGCCAGAGGGGACAGCCTGGCATTCCTTCCCCATCCCTGTGCTGTTTAAGATTCTGCTCCTGTGACAGCAGCAGCTGTTAATCGCCAGGGGAAGGGAGGCACAACAAGATCATCTAGGAGGCCCCTCTCAGCTTCAGCATCCACAGGATTCATTCGGCTCCCTCTTGGCACAGGAGTGAACTCACCCTACTCTGATTTATATATCCAAAGTTTTTATTTTAATACCCTTGCACGGAGGGGAAAAATATTACAGCCTGACAGGAACTTTAAAAAGTTACTTGCCATGGGAAGAAGTGCATTCTTGCTGTTGTCACCAGGGATTGCTCATTTTCTGCCCAGTGGCCACAAGTGCATTAAAGGCTCAGTAATGGTAACACCAGTAATAAATAATTATCGTAAGCTGCAATATGTGCTGTGCAAAGACTTTTAGCCATCATAAAGATTACTTTCTGTACTGTCAGGTTTCTGTACTGTGGAATTACAAGGATTTATTTTACTGAAAAGAAAAAGCTGTCGGCTGATAAGATCACATATCAAAAATATGCAAAAATGTTCCCTTTACATTTGGCTAAGGCAGAGACTGCATTCTTCTTTTGCATCCTAATTTGGAGACCCAAAAAGTGTAGTGCTAATATGGAGTGTCTCACCAGTCTGTTTTCCCTCTTCATCCAGACAGGGCCAACATCTAATTCTTCCATTCATAAAGTACAAGAAGGGGGCAGTTGTTCTATAGGAGCAGAGTACAATCTCTGTAAGACTGGTGTGCAATCTGGAATACTTGCTCCTCTCTGGAACACTGGAACATCAGGCAGGAACAGAACTCAGCCTCTCTTTTCCTACTAATAGGTAAAGTGAGCCCAAACCAGCAGAGAGGGAGGTGGAAGACATGCAGTGCACCCCTCTGCCTTTTCTTGAACAGATTGAAGTACCTGTCCCAACTCAGATTTCAGTAACATAAATGGAGTGGACAATTTCCTTGCTCTTGTGTTTCTAAGATTGCTGTATCTGGGAAAAGCCGAGCTTTGGTCACCAGGGGAGGCATCTCATCAGGTGTTCTAAGTGATCACAGCTTTGCTGAGTACACTTTATGAAAAGGAGGAGTATGCTCAGAGGGTAATGATCTCCCCATGCTTTCCTGGCTTTCCCCTAGGATGGTAAACAGCAGTTATTTGTCCAGTGCAGACAGATGCATCCAAGATGTTCAATTTCCACCAACTGCAAGGCAGCAGGTGGGGATAAATGTTTTTTTATTCCTGTTTATTTCTTGATTTCGGTCTTTATTTTTCCCAGAAGAACTTGCTTTTGTGCTTTGATTTCCTCAGTGATATACAACATTCTGCAAGCTTTATCTGTACAAAACAGACCAGACTCTATCCCATTTGGCAACTTCCGTGTGCTTCTCTTCCCTTTTAAAACTCTGATAGTCAAGAATGCACACAGTACAGAGTTTGCAAGGTCCTTGCATAGTGACCTTTATATCTTATCTCTTCCTCCACCCCTCTCTACTTAAACTCTCTACTGTTGAGTTGCTTTACTATGTGTTCCTTTCAGGTTTATGCAGGCTTCTCAGGCTTCTTCCCAAGCATTCTATAGAAATGCACAGGCAAATACACCTCAGTCTTAACCTCTTGCATCATTGACTAAACATTCATACTTGGGACTCCTTTAATTTTTGCCTTTTCCCCTGTTTTTGACTCCGTGTTTTAGGGCTGCTGTGGTTCAGGTGACCTGACTGCTTTCTGAACTCCCAGTCCCCATCTTTCAACCTCCTTCTCCTCTTCCAAAGTCCTAAATATTGATGAATTCAGGCAGGCGATCTCATGACACTTGTATATAATTTACCCTGAGGTTTCTCTGGAAACAGGACAGCTATTTGTTTGGTGCTCTTGATGACAGCACCTTCTTGCCTAGAGCCATGTACAGGTAATTAATTAGCAGCAGTCTGCTGCCACAGGGAGGGATGCTGCAGGGCTGTGCTGAGGAGGCCACACACAAGCGAACTCCTTCTCTCTGTCAGCCCTGCTTCTCTCATTTGGTGTTTAAGATTTGAGAGATTTAAGAGCTAGTCAGGAGAAATTGTGAAACAATTGAACACAAATGAGGGATGAATAAGAGGCCAGGTCTGCATTGCAAGAGGAAAAGTAGAGACACTGTCAGCCTTTTCAGTGAGGCACACATTCAGAGGCATGCCTTTTGTAATCTGTTAATTTTACAAGATTTTAAAAGTCTTGTTTTCTGAACTAACAGAGTTGCAAATGAAGTATCAACATTCCCATTTCATTGCTTTTCCTATGAATTTGGTTTTGAGACCATCAGCTTTTCTCTCCATATTAACTACAGTTAGGTACTTCAGCAGAGCTGTGAATGCAAAATCTCTGACAAAGCAGCCACGCCACCGGCTAGAACACGAGTAGAGTCAGCTGCGTTTTAATGATGCTACCACACTCCATTAAGTGGCAGCTGCCACTTCCAGACCCATGGGAGAGCAGAGCTAAAGACTGCCACGCTCCCTCTGCAGAGGCAGCAGGGGCAGGAAATTTCACCCGTGGAAATGCCATCATGCTCAAGAGCCTCCTGAGCCTTCAGTGTGTGTGTCAGAGAGAGGGCTGAGCTTACACACGGGCTGTATCCAAGTTTTGAAGCTACTTCCTCTCTTAATTCTGAGATTTACAGTCAAAAACCACGGGGAGATGGGAACACAAAGATAGGGCGGGAATAAGCAGCGTGGTAGTTTTCCCAGAAATGAGGAGCAGCCTGGGAACACCCCGTTGCTCCTTTCTTTGCAGAGGGACCGAGTGCTGCTGAGCCCCTGCAGCCGGGCTGCTCCTCCCGGGGCTGGCAGAGCTGGCTCAGATGCCGGCACACACGGCAGCTGAAGGCAGCCCACTCCCTCAGACTGTGTGCAGGTCAGGAATTTTGCCAAAATGTCCACGGCGACACGACGAGGGAGTTGAAGGGAGCAGATATGACAGCTTCTACGTACGTGTTCCTTAACTATAGTCACTCTAAGTAGGTGTAAATTGCCTACATTTTAAGAACGACTTTCTTGTTTTCACTGACATGCCAGCGAAGTTCTGGCAGTTTTCTTAAACATGATAATTTTACATAAAAGACAAAAAGGGCCTTCAAGGGAGTGTGTACATCAAGTGCAGCCTACTTTAAAAATCCAGTTGGCTTTTATCACTTTTTCTCCTGTGCCACAGTGTGTGTCCTGAGAGCAATGGCCAACTTAACTGAGCTGCATCTTCGTAAAGGTAACCAGTGCCTGATTTAATCCATACTATACATTGTCACACCCCTTAATTTTATACCAAGTTCCTCTAGCCCAGCATCTTGTTTGCAAGTTCGAATGCAGATCTGAACTGAGCTTATGCTTCTTTTAGGATTTTTCTTCTGCTCACTCCTCAAAGCCCTTCTTTGTCAGCCTGCCTTCAGCAGTAACACGTATGACAAGGTTTTGAATTTTTTTATTCTTAGGCCCTACTTTCCTTATTCCACATGGTGTGAAAGAATCCCAGCCAGGCCCATAGAGTTACGAAAATCCTTCTGAATCTCCGGGTTTTGTTCCCATTTTTCTTTGTAATATCTTTCAGTCAATTAGATGGAAATCGTCAAATGAAGTAAAAATCTTGTCTTCATTATAATGATCTCAGCAAGGAACAGCAAACAAAGAATGAAAAATCTCCAGCACTGTGGGAGAATCCTGCACAACCTGTAGTCTGCTCTTTCATAAATACAGAGAGAATGTGAAGTGCTAATGATACATTGGACACAGAAAACAGATGCCAGCAGGGGAATTTTTTACCTGCATTATTCCAACGGAGCTTTTGAAAATAATTATGCCTTTTTTATACTATTTCAATAGGTCCTCACGCCTACTGTATTACAATTGCACAATCCCAAGTATGAAATCACTAATTAAAATGTATTCACAGCAAGGTTATTTACTGAAATGAAATAGTTGGGGTGGACACAGAACACTCTTGACAGTAAATTAGCCTTTCACTTATCAATAAAGTACAGTGGAGACAGAGGGGGCAAAAAAGAAAATAAAAATAAAGGATTGTTATTGCAAATTATTCTGCTTCACTTGCATGTTTGAAGAGTGACAGGTGAGAGAAATGTGGTTGATTGCCATCCAGAAAAATTATTTAATGATATTTCACTTTTCCAGTAGCTAACAGGAGTCCTGTTCATACTGGAAATCTCAAAATGGAGGAAAGGTAGATAGAAAAATGGTGGAAACAGTGTTGAAAAACTGTTAAGCAGGGAAACTGCTGTTGTCCCAGCCAGAGCAGCTTCCAGTGCAAAAGGACACATCAGTTGAGTAGGTTCCCAGCCTGAGCAAAAGACACTCACAAATGGGAAACAGAGTAACCAGCAAAGTGCAGGGAGTACATGAGAGGTGAGATGTGATTTCCTGGGCCAGACCTGGGGCATATGACCCTTGGACTTTTATTGTAGAAACCTATCATGAAAATTGATGGAGGGAGTTTCATGTCCTTCATCCTCCATCACTAAGTTCTTCTGTATTTGAACCAACTGTGTTAGTTCGTCTTGTGGGATTATGAGCATTTGTCAAACCAGAGCCTTTAAAGCAACAATTGCAGAAGAGTTACAGCAATTAAATTTGGAATTGTGAATGCAAGCTCTGATTTTCTAAGAACTTGCATACAATCAAGAAGCAACCTATATTGAGAGCACCAAATGTTCCATCAAAATGTTCTTCATGTTGAATGTTGGTTGCTCATGAATAATCTGAAGCCAAGGAATTAAATGTTTTATCCAACAAATAGGACAGAATATTAAATATCGAACTTTAAACTGAGCTGCTTGGTATCTCCTGCAAAGAGCCTGGAAATTTTAGAGAGCCATGATGTGTTTCTCAGTAGGTAACTTAGCACATCTTACACATGGAGTAAATCAGGGTTTGGGTTTTAGCTAGTTTCTATGTTCTACAGGCTCTCCAAAGCCAGGCTTAGCATACAATNCCTTGTAAAGATTGGAAAAGCTTTGTGTTTGGCATTCCCTGTGACAAACCTGAAGCTTTAAGACACTTGTGGTTTTGGCTCCTCAAACTGGAGCATTTTCAAAGCAGCTGGTTTTCAAGAAATGAACACTCAGCACTTTGGAAAGGCTTCCACAACATCAATACTTCTAGGACTCAAAGCCATCACTCGCTGCAGACAGCGTCAGTTCCTGTAAAATGAGCTAGAAGCTATCCCAGCAGTGGGGAAAATGCCAAGTGTCAGTAAGGAGGGTTGTACTTCTATTATCTTGGCATCCCTTAGGAAGCTTATTCCTGGATCAGTTAGCTGCAATAGGATGCAGTAAGGTCTGTTACTCTGCTCAGCCTATAGGTGTCCTTCCCCTAAAGGCAAATTACTTATCCATTTTTCCCGGAGAAACTGGGGCTAAAGTAAAACTCCTTCAGTGTAGGAGGACCTTCACCTAAGGACACAGCTCCAACTCAGCCCATGCTGTTATTTTGGCTGGACCAGTATTTTAAAGCAACTTTAGGTAGGGAGAGCGAGGTGGAAGGGGTTCCTGACCGCTCACAGCTCTAGCAATTAGGCAAATGCTAATCCAAACCTTCAGTGTTTTCTTGGACACATTTTAACACCTTCTACAGCATGCTGTTCTTTTGCTCCTGTGTTTTCTGTTGGCAGTGCCTCTCATAATTAGTCTCTTCTGAATAGGTCCCTAAAAGTGCATAAAAATTACCTTGCCCACATTCATAATCTATTACAGGTAATTCATTAATTTTTGACCTTCCATTTCATCTTGTTATAGCTAATAATTTTTTGGTGGTCGCCATGAAATTGTTTTGGAGACTACAAAAGCCTTTCAAGTAAAAATAATGTTTTTCCAGTCCCCGTTACTGACTTTGTTGCATATGAACAAGGAGTCACTCTTTCTACATTATATATTATTCTTTGCTTGTAGGTATTTTCCCAGGTACTTATAACAAAAAGCCACTTTCCACCTCCAAGTCTCATATGAAACAAAAACTGAGATGAAATCCCTTGATTACATGGATGGCTAAGATATGGCACATCATGCTTTTGAACAGGCTTTTCAAATAAGGTTCGGATCAAATGGGGTTGTGCTTTCTTCCCACCACATTTCTGTATTTCCATTAACCAAACGTTAATAACCACATGATCCAGCAGTCTCATCCCACGGTAGCAAATCAACATAACTGAAACTTCACAGCAAGTGTTCAAAGATCATTGAAAGGCTATTTTTTTCATCAGAATTTCTGAGCAGTAGCTGTATTTTTTACAATGATTAAGATGTTTTGACTACCTGCAATAATTTCTTTTACACCAGAAATTCTGGTCCTTGACCTTAACAAAAGGAAAATGTAGTCAGTGTCCCACATCTGTTCAGCCTTCTCAAGGCAATTGTGCTTCTGGCCAGCCACGCTCTGCTGTTATCAAACATCACCTGAAATGACAGCTGAAAAGCTGCTCCTGGAGAATTTGTATCCACACTTAGGGCTGCACGCATCCATTTAGCAGGTAAATAGGCATTTCCACGGATGCTTTAATACCCTATTATTCTGCAAAACCAGATACCACAGCACTTTTATGGGTGAAGCTCGGAGTGGCTGCTTAATTATTTTGTTAGATGCTTACATAAAGTCCTCTAAACTTCAAGAAATATATATAATGTTCAATCATGTGACAGTAATACTGGTGCAGTGCTGACAGAAAAGGCTATTGGTATCCATCTGGGAATGTAATTTTCAGCTTATTTACTGGCATATAGCAAACTATCTTCTTTTTTCTCCTTTTCATTTTCTCTCTCCTGTTTTTGTTTCTTTTTTATGGGTATTAATTCGCCCTCTGGTGCTTTAACTCTTTCTGTGTCCACCTTTCTACTGTTCTTGCTTTGAATATGTTCTTAATTAGCTCTCTTAAATGTGCATTTATAAGTATGCCATAGTAAGTGGGGAGGACTGAGGAAAAAACAGCGCTAAAAAGGGCGTAATTCTATTCAAAAGAAACAAAAGAAAAAGTGAAACTTCAAATCTTCTCACTTTCCATTAGGTTTTACCATTGATTTCTGCATTAGCTCATTCACAGTGATCCTGAGCTTTAAGTTAAATTATGTTGTCCATTATGAGTAGGGAGCTTTAGACTTCAGTTTAGCAAAACAAGTCTGCTTAAATGTTTAAAGCTAAGCATGTGCTAAATTTTTGCATTCAGCTAGGATTTTAATAGGCTTATAGAATTTACATCTTAGTTTCAATCCTGTCACGGCTTTCCCTGGCCTGAATCAAAGAGTGTCTTGTCTTACAAAGAAACAGAAGGAATCAGCAAACAAAACTATTTGCAGCAATATTTTCCTTCTGGAGCTGGTTTTGGAGCCTGTATATAATTGTGGTTAACAACTGTGGCTGTATCAGATTAATAACTTGGTTCAAGTTGAAGAATAAAGGGCACCTGCAATGAAATAGAACAGAAGTGGTAATGACCTATTGTGAAACACAAAGAATAGACCCCAGAAGGCTGTAGGGGGGTGTATGGGACGTATTGCTCCCTGAAGTCCAAAGAGTACAGTTTGAACATAACTGGGTACCTGTAGAAAAAGATGAAATTCAACCCTATAGTGTTCTTTTAAAAAGGACACGAAGCCAAAGCTAGAACTATGGCTAAAATCTGGAGCACATAAAGCTCAAATGCAAATACACTTTTAAGACCCCAAGTTATATTTTTTCACTTGGAGAATGATAAAGTAACTCCCTCCCTGGGTCACGTCTCTGATTATTTTTTCCAAGATGCACTTCACTCAAGCTATTGATCTCAGTGCCAAATTAACATGTTATGCAGGGGTTAATGCAAGTTAGTTATAATGGTTCCTGTTGCTTGTAGATCCATAAACACATCTGTACTCCAAAGGAAGGCACAGAGTATTTTTCAGCGATTAGATGAGGTTGTTTCAGTAGAAACCGTGACTATTTGTCAGAAGGAAGTGCCCTGCCCATATGAAAATGCCCCTTGAAATGAGTGTTGTGATATTTGTGTTCCAGTTGTAATAATGGAAGATTAGAAAAATGCAACCTGTGAGACCTTCTGAGTAAAATTAGAAACAAGAATCACTCTGAAGCATGTGAATAACTTGGCGAGAAAAAAATCTGCATTTCTGGAAGTCTGGTTATTGAGTTCAGTCTTATGTAGAAGCTCATAAACCCAGTGTATTTTTCCCTGCAATAAGGCTGTAAGGCAGATCAGAGACTGCATGGGCATCAGGGAATCTGGCCCTCAGCTGAAATAGTTGTCCTAAGCTCTCCAGTCAATACAACAGGAAAATCCCAGAAAACCCTGCTGAAATTCACATATCCATTTCTAAATTTCACAGGGCATGGAAAAGAGTGCAAAAGGTTGCAGTGCCACTAAGGCGTTCTAAACGTGTAAAATAAGGGAAAATAAGTGCAGCTTAAAGTAATAATAAAAAAAAAAAAAGGACCGCATGTTCCAAATTCTGATTTGGATTATGGGAATTTGCTCTGACACTACAAAAAAGCAGAAAGATACAAGCAAAAGAGGAAGTGTCTGTGGTTTACTGGCTGTTGTGCCTACATATAAACTTCAGCTAATTTTTAATTTGATATTTGGAACAGAAATATTCTGAACATTTCTCCAAGTAAATCGTACAGGAGTCCAGGTGGTAGCTGGATTTCAATATGGATGTGATGAAAGATATAAATTTAGATGTCCAGAGTAGGCTGGAATGTGATGTCTCCCATAAAGAAACATATTTAATGTGGGTGTTGACAGAAACACTAATACAATTGATGCTGCTAACTTACTTTCCAGCAAAAGCAGAAAAATCACAAGGAACAACTCTGCTGCTGTGACTCACTTGAAAGAATGAATCTTATTATTACCTAGATACTAAGGCTAAGAGGAAAAACTAACAGATGTGTCCTATTTTATCTGTCTGGGTCTGAAGCTGTTATTTCAACAATATAACCTTCCACATGGGATGTTTGAGAAAGAAGTCCTTGGTTATTTTAGTCTCTGGCACAGACACAAGGCACAGTGAAGAAAGTTTCCCTTCTTGTCTAGCTGCAAGTGTTGAGTTTCATTCACTTTAGAATCCCAGATGAGCCTTTACTTAAAAATCATAAACAAGGGATAATAACAGAGTTATGCTGAGCTGGAAAGTATTATCATGAAGCACTTTTCATGCCAATTAGTTTAGAGTAAGTTCTCATCTAACAGGTTCCATAATTTATAGATTTGCAGCATTTAAGGTTCTTGACTCAACCCTTCCCACTGCCAAAATGAAGTCTTTGACTGGCCAATATGGACTATTTGAACTCAAAACCTTGGTCCTTTTAAATCTGTAACTTTTTAGAGCAGCACTATCTTTGTTCATTAAGAGATAGGGCAATACAATACAATTCTCTGGTGATTTTCTTTTCAGTCAAAGAACTGATTCACAACCACTAAAATTAGATCAGGGCCTTGACTTTAAAAGTTGAAAGGAGCCAGAAGTGAGAAATAATATATCAAATTCTATAGTTCATGGATTCTCTGTGAGAGCAAATTTAAAGACAAAAGAGCACAAAGGAAGATCTAGTGCAAACCTGTGGACTTTAACTTTTCAGAAGGATTTAGAGCTCATCTTTCTAGTCAGGTACATGCTGACAGTGCTGTGTGGATGTAATGAAAGCTAGATCTGATTTCAGGTGACAAAAATTGCAGTGTTTACAGAAGGTCAGATATTATTGTCTCCTTTCTTATAATTTTATTTTTCAGTTCTTGACCAGGAAAACAAAACACATCTTGTTGCAAACACCCAAATGGTTGTAAGTCTTGAAGAGTACTAAAACAACTCCACCTTCCCTGAAATTTTTAACTAGTTATGAATAGCATGCATCAAATTTAAAGGAAGTCTGATCTTTCCTAACATTGTAAAGGCACATTTAGGGTTTAACTGCAGGAACACAAACAGAGAAATTAGAGTGTGGGCTTACCTTGCATTAGGTACTGCCTGTGTGAATACACTTGCTCAGGGGTAAATATGAGGTTGCATAGATCATTTTGGAGAACCTTATTGCCTGTGAGATTAAAATTCTTAATATGAAATCAAAATCATCGAATATTTATAAAACTATAGAACTCAAACCAATGTATTTCCAAAAGCTGTAATTACTTAACAATGAGAATTCATGAGAAAAAGGTCAAGAATAGTTTCTATTTATCCATGTAAGTCCCTTGGGAAGGTCACAGAATGCTTTGGGTTGGAAGGGACCATTAAAAGCCCCCAAGTGCAACTCCTCTGCACTGAACAGGGACATATTCACCAGATCAGGGTGCTCAGAACTCTGTCCAACCCTGAATGTTTCCAGGGTTGGGACATCTGCCACCTGCTAGGCAGCCTCTCAGTCTGGCAGGACAAGAGGAGAACACACGTAATTGTTTTAACCATCAGTAGATCCCAAACTGACCTAAATACAATTTGTAGCCATTTTATTGGGAACTTTTGTCTGAGCTTTGGCTGACATATGGCTCATTTATACATTCCTATTGGGAAGAAAACATTGGATTTGTTGATTTTCTGCAGACATTTCAGGAACCCCTCACATGTACTTTATGTCTCTAAATGATTATCTGTGAGAAGTGCATGGACATGGGATGAGTTTGAACAAAGCACAATATTTGTTGTCTTTGGCATGAAAGTTGGGAGGTTATTTGCTGGGTAAGTCTGTGAGGTCATGCAGTGCTCAAAATAAACTCTCCCTACAGCATTAAATATAATGTGGCTGATATCATATCCTAATCAACATCTTATCTTGGATTTATAGAAGTGTTGTTATAAACAGGCAGCTTTAACCTTCATTGATTTCAAGGACTCTGTCATTATCCATTTTCCAGGGTGAGGTCTCTAATTACTGAGCATTCTGGTGCTTAATTTCATGTGATAGGCCTGAATCTCAAAGATAAATGGTCTCACATCATTCTGAGGACAAAATCATTTGTAGAGAAAACACATTTGAAAGAAATAGCTACAGAAAATACCTAGAAATATACAATTCACATAGCAAAATATCATTCAAGTAAGGCTTGCCTGCTATTTGGCTGCCAAGTAGTTTCTTCTGTCTGACTTTTTTGGCACTATGCTTAAATAAGCTTCACCAAGGAGGTGATTTTTTCATCCTTTTTGCCAGACATCTAAACACAAGGCACACTACACTAACAGGAGGTTCATAATTTGTTGAGGTGTTTTCTTCGTGCCCTTGGCTATTTGCTTTGAAGAAAGCACGTGGGTTGTAATTTCAAAGTGCCACTTCTTTCTCTGTAAGAGTACTGTACCTGCTAATGTAAGCTTCTCACCTAGTCATACAATGAATACTTTGGGTTTTGCAACTGATGTAAAAATTATTTAATACCTCTTTTTTGGGTTTTTTTTTTTGCAATATTTTGCTATGCTGTTTTAAGTATATGCTAAGTGGCTTCCCCACCCTGGAAAGATTAGGGACAGACATCCCTACAACAGGATTCTCAATGGGGAGATGGGTAAGAAACAAGCCTTCATCTTATTGAAAACACATGTAAACTCTGTTTTTTTGCATAACCAAGAAGATCTCCCAAACACTTATTCTAAGTTCCATTTTGGAGCACATGCACAGCCAGAAAAGCACTCTGTCCAAGAGGAGTTTATGTGACCCCAGTCTGTGTCATTCCCCTCCATCAGTGCCATTACACAGGCAGCCAAGTGTCACATACTTAGCTCAGGCACTCCTTTTTACTTCCAAGCACAGATTTCCACCAGTGGAAAATAAAGCCAGATGAACAACCATCAAGGCTTTTTTGTGGCAGTTATAAAACTCTCCTTTCTTCATTACCCTCTGCCTGGGAGCAGCTATGTTTGAAACAGCTGGTCAGCCTCAGCTTAAAGAGCCTTGGGGCCTATTTATGTCACTGCTTTTCATTTTTACCATTCAGCAAGATGACTCAATTGCAAAATTGGGGATGCCAAATTAGAAGTTTCTGTTTTGACCTTTCTCCAAATGTCAGCCCTTTAAAAGCTGCACTTATACCTGACCCACTCCTCAGGTACCTTGTAATCAAGAGTGTGTCACTGATCTCTGTCCCACCCCAGCACACACCGTGTGACGTTGCAAATGCAGAATCTGTAGTGCCATGGTGTAATGGGGGGCAAAAGGACACAGGAACACATAAGAAAATATGAAACAAATAGTTTTGACCTATTAATTATACACTCAGTAGTGCATGAAGTTAACATAATAATAATGCAGTCTTACAGGAAAATGCTCTGACACTGCATCAGGCCGAGTAATCTCTTTGCCTAAGAGAAATAGCTCCTTAAAAGAACTCTGGTTTTGGAAGTCAGGCTTTGTCCATGTATTCATCTGATGTCTTTCCTAATTCCATCTTTATGAAGATGGCTTCATAGTATATTGCAACACAATTCTGTAGGTACCTTAGAACTAGTGGAAATCCAATCTCTTGTGTCATCTATAAAAGAGCCTCTGATTCCAGAAAGAGCAGCTTAGTGTTTAGGAACTGCTGGAACACATACCAACATTTTACCTGCTGATAAAAAATGTATCAGCTGGAAAAAGTCCACAGATATGACAGGTATAGATATCATTGAACCATTTAGATGAATCAAACCCACTTTGAAATCCTTTAGTAAGGACAATAATGCACCCTTTCTGACAAGAAAAATTCTTTGATACCAGTGGTTTTTATCCTCTCCCTCTTGTTCTTTCATCATAGAGGAAACAGAAACTGAAGCCACTATTCTTAGATGCCACAAAGAGTTGTGGTTCTGTTCCTTCCCAGCTATCCAGTGTTTCCTGGATTTTCTATTTTTTTTTTCTATTAATGATGTAGGGTACAGACTTTATGATCAAGATCAGATGTTTTGCTTCAGAGAGAGAGAAAGGGGGCTGCTATTTTCTGACAGCTAGCAGGCAGTTACTGCTATAGTATGAGGGGCTCAAAGAGAGACAGATTCATTCCTCTGCATGTGTCCCATGACATTCCAGGTATCTATCCAGGTCCTGCCATTCCTTACAGAAAAAAGCCTACTGTAAAACTGGAAGTATTGGGTCCTAAAAGCCCAAAAATAACTTGTCTAGCAAATTATGTAATGCTAAGTGTGTTGATAACAGTCTCCCACCCATGTCTAACCTGTGCCCACAAGGAACAGGTTTGCTGGCAATGGATCAGTGTGTGAGCTGTTCCTTTAGTGCAGGTGTTGGGGGCTGCGTGGTTTTTTGTTGCTGAAAGTCACACAGGCGATTCCTGCTGAGCCTGGAGCAGGTGTGTGTGCAGCTGCTCGCTCTCCTGGACTTACACACATTTCCACATGCAGTTAAAATGTGTCTTTGCAGAGGTTCGAGAAATGCAGAGTCCTCGCAGCACCAGCAGCAGCCATGGGCAGGCCCTTTCCTCCATCAGTATGGGAGAGTGGGAGGGGTGTGCATCAGCAGAATCTCGAGCATGACTTGGATTTGCTATTAATCATTCATCTTTGCATAGAATCTTAACAAGGGCTTAGGCTCCAGCATGCCTTGTGCTTGGGCAGCAGGCCCTGCCATTAGCATTCAGAGCCCATGCAGGTTGTCTCGGGTTTCTAGACAGTGCAAGGTTACAGCAGAGCTGTGCCCGTGCTGTGTCTCACAGCGATGGGAGCAGGAGCCAAGCGCCGCATTTGGCTGAATTCTGCAGGAATTCAGCACAGCCAACACACGAGAGAAGCCCCCTGACACCAGGCTGGCCAGTGCACACTCACTGGGAGCTACCAGAAGTACAGGAGATGGGTGAGTTTTGTTGTGTTGAAACTCCTCCAGAAAGTGTCCCCTTCCCTTGGTGAGCCTGGAGGTCGCCTCCAGAGGGCTGAGGTGGTTTCACTCAGTTCTTTGTAAAACACATCTGCCAAAGGAAGAGGACACATCACAGAACTCTCCCTCTGCTACTCATCTCTTTGTAGTATCTCAGTAACTAAATCACTCAGGCACAGAAAATGTTCAATTATTTTCATTTTCTGCTTTAGGTTTTCAAAACCTTCCTTGTTCCCCACACTCTAAACACAAGGGGCTAGGGCCAGTGTGGGGAAAAACGACCAAATGCCTCACCCCAACTAGTTTTACTTCAAAATTATGATGCAAATAACTGGGACAGGGGGACTCTATGGGCAATGTAGTGTTTAGTGGTTCTGGCAGAATTATCGATGGACTGCAGAGCAGTTGGATGGGAGCTCTTTTTATTGACTCTGTGTTGTAATAAGGAGCCATAGATTCAGTAGTACATCCATCCTTTTAAATTAGAAGACACATTACTTCTGAAAATGTGTTGTTCTGCATATATACGTATACGAAGCAAGTCCTGGATCAGCATTTCAAGTCCTACTTAAGTGATTCCCGCGTACAATATTTTTAACTCTCGTATATCAGCGTGCACAAGACAAATATTAAAGTACTGGGGGATGTTTTGAGAGGAGAGGCACATAACTAATATATCACTATTAAACACTTTGTCTCCTAATGTCATTTGTTCGTGCTCGTACTCAAGCCCTGCCTTTCATTTCCCTTTGTGATTAAAACTAGGTGGATGTTGAGCTACAAAAAGGCACAGTGCTAATGCTCAGCACTGTTTATCAAAACATGCATATGCATTTCATTCCTGTAACGTGCCAGCCAGAGAGTGATCAGAGCTTAAATCCTGAGCGCAGGCTCTGGTTTTGATTAGTGGCACTTACACACTGAGGCAGAGACATTTCGCATTACACGATCTACATTTCAACTCCATTTGGCATAAAGGTAAAATCATTTTTCCATGCATAAAAACTGTAAATCAGATAAGAATTGATTGTATTTGTTGGCTTAATGAAGTAAGATAGTGGATTTCTGACTAATGCACTGGAAAGTATTTATATAATAGAGAGTTCTGCCATCATAAATCACTTTGTGGCGAATGCAACAATTTTTTATTGGGGGTCACCAGAGTTAGCAGCAAAATCAATTCAAATCAAATCACTGAGCTGCTGTATACATCAGGAGACTGCAAAGGAATTAATACACTTATGTATTTGCTCACTGGGCATGCCTAAATTAAATATTAACAGTTTGCATGAGGATGAAGAGGTCTTGCATTGCCACTGCTTCATGTGCCCTCGTGCCAGGCAGTCCAGGTACCTGCTCAATGGAGACTGCAGGAGTTTACAGTTACAAAATTAGACTACATCCTTTTGGCTAAAGAACACATTGACGGTGCTTTTCCACTGTACCAACCAGGAGCCAGATTTGAAAATGTGATGTATTGCTCTCTCAGTTAAATTACTTCTTTTGGCAAGAAAAGTTCAGCCCTGAACTTTTAAGCATTTTTTTTCATGTTGTCTAAGTTAATACCCACAGAGCAAAATTGTTGCAGTGGGTGTTGTCAAAGCCATTTCTGCTTCCTCTATAGCTCAAGTTGAGAGTCTGCTATCTCATAATTCTGGTTAATGAGCAAATTCTAAAATACAAGAACATCTTCCTTCTTTAGTGGAACCAGAACCTGGCACAAGGATAAGTTGCATGGAGGCGTAGAATGATTGCTCTTAAACTTCCTTTCCTCAGTAAAAACAGGATCAGTTCTCTGAAACTGAAAAGTCAAATGTAGTTGTTAAGCAAAATGTAAAAAAGCCTGTTTCTCCTGATATCCTTTATTCCATTTGGGAAAAATAAATGGACATTTGCTACTCTGCCCATCCATGAGAAAGGATCATCATGTGTGTTTAGCACAGACTTACAGCTTGGCATACTTGTGATGCTGAAGATGCAGATGAGCCAATGGCTTCCAGTACACTTATTATCAAACTTTAATTGCTAGTTCATATATCAGCAATACTGCAGACCTTCTAAATTATAGCCCTGTCCAGCAGAAAGGTCTCTGAGCAGGGATTGTTGTGAAGTGCCCTGTTCAAAGGAGAAGCTGTAAACTCAATGACAGGAATAATTATAATGTCAAACAGATTAACAGTAAGTCAGTTCCTGGCCATACAACTACAGGATTTATTTAACAAGTCAGTGATCTAAATTTAAAAGCACAAACTCCAGTCACATGGACTAAATTTAAGTCTTTTCATGGGTTCTACAATTACAGAAATGTAATTAAACAACGGAGTAGTTATTAGGGGAATTAAATAAGGCAGGAACTCAGTACACCTTTTTCTTTCTCTTATGAGTTAAGCTTCAAGTCATGCACAAGGGACGTTGGGAACCAAATCTGCTCTTTATTTACACCTGTGTAGCTCCATTTGGCCTTGAGCCTGAAATGCCATGAACAGAACAGAACCACTTTTCCCTGGGCTGTGGCCCCTTGAGCACAGTAACACAATAAAAAGGGAAGCAGCTACATAAAATTAGATGAAAAAAGCCTCAAACCCATTCCTGAGACCCATGGACTTGCATGAATTAAACAAAATCACTTTGAGGTGTGCTAGATCCTTCCTTCCACTTCACATCACAGGGGATACATGTTGCCATCTACTCATTCCATAAATAAGCTGAGTCAAAATGGATCAGAATAATCTATAGCATTTCTAAATTTCTGTTAAGTACCTGCCTGGTAAAAATGTAAATGAACTGTTCGTTTCAGAAGCTAAAACTTGATTATATCATTATATATTATAAATTATAAATGCATATACTTTATATACTTTTAAATATAGGCTTTAAGTACAGAGCTATATATTATAAATTATATAGAGGTACACAAATAATGTTTCAACACTAATGGGTGATTAAAGTGAAACAAATCCACATTTAACAAGTACAATGGGCGAACTTTTTCCTCCAGTTATTGTTAACCCCTAAACTCCTGCTTTGCTTGCAAATTTGGATTGCTCTGGAGGCTGGGAGAAAGCTGTGCTTAAAAATAGGCTGTTAAAAATTCTGTAACACAAGGGATAAGGCAGAAGCCTACTGGGAGCTGACTAATGGAGGGTTTCCTTGCACGTCTCAACACCCAGGGCAGCGCAGGCTGAAGTCTGACTGTGGTACATCCTACCAACAAAGAGCTGATTCTTAATGTTACAATTTACTTGACTTCTGTGAAACATTCATAACCTGCAGTCTCCTGTACTGTGTTTTGCTGGAAAAGCCATGCCTGATGTACTCTGCTGTAACACATTAAGCCTAATGTGAGTGAACTGGATTGCGCAAAGTGGGTAGGCAGCGTTTCCTGCACTAAATTTACCTCTGACAGAGAGGTTACTCAGACTCAACCAATATAACTCATCATATGATGCATTATTCACAGTAATGGATTTATTCTTAATCCCATCAGCTTTATCGCCAAAGGAATGGGATGGGCCTTTTGAGGGAAGCTAATCTTCAAGATGTTCACAAAAACTCTACTGGTAATTGCCATGAAAAGCATCAATTCAAGGTTTGGTCAAGCTTGCCTTCAAAACTGGGCCTAATTTTTCTAATCTTCGCGTAACACATTTCCCTCAGGTTTATTTTGGCCTATTTAATCCTGTTTAGCTTTTCCACCTCTGATTTCCAAGATGGAACTTTTGGAAACTGGTAATAATTTTGCTCTTCCTCAATCTGCAAAGTGCTGCAAAATACAGAGTACAAAACATACCAGGTTTAGCACTGGTGCAAAACCCTTCTAAATTCCCCAAACTTTCTCTGCTAAAGCTATGAGCCCTTCTGCTGCACGACGACTTATTGGATTTTTGGGTGGGTTATCAATTCTTTTCCAATCAGCTGCAAAAGACTTACCAGACTTTAATTAGAGATTATTCATTCTTCCAGGTCATATGGGTGAGGTCACAGGTAGCAAGATGGAGAATATTGTTATCACTAATGATCACGTGTATAAAAGTATAGGAAATATTATTTTAACTATCCAGCTGGGATTTAATAAAACAGTTTGGTGATATTGCCTGCGATCTACAAATAAGATCTCAAAGACCCAGTGGCAGCCCGCCCACCAAACCAGATAAGTCACAGAGACAGCACTCTTGGAAAATAACCTGAACAAGCTCGCCGGGGTTGTGCAGCTCCACGCCAGGTACAGCCCGTGCAGGTACACTTTGGCTACAGCCGACGGAGAGGGGTCAGGGACACTGCTCCCCCGTCTCCATCTCCGGCCGGTCACCGCTGTTGCCTCTGGTCTTTAATCGCTCTCCTTTCCCCAACCTCTCCCACTGAATTGCCTGCCTGTACAGTTGAGGGGAGGAGAGCCGGCACCGCCGGGCCGGGAGCGGCTGAGGGGGAGCCCCTGGCCCGGGGCGCCTGAGGGCGGGAAATGGCGGCTCCTGCGCGCGGGCGCCTGAGGGCTGAGGCGGGGCGCGAGCGGGAGGAGAGGTGTAAATTGGTATTATTTACTTGTAACAGCCTTCAAGGTAAGGGATGGGCACAAGGCGGCTCGGGACAGGCAAGTATGGAAATATCGCAATTAGCTCCGCCGGATCTTAGCGGACTGTGGCCTTTCAATCAGGCGGCGTGAGCGAGGCTCAGGGCGGAGCGAGGTGCGAAGGCGGCGGGACTGAGCGCTGAGCCACCGTCGAGGGATGGGGGGCTCCCGGACTGTGGAAGGGAAGCTGATCAGAGGAGAGACGAGGATGGGGGAGATTTTTTGCAGTGCTGAAGGTACGTGTGTTTGATTAGCCTGGTAGGTGAGTTTTGTTGGTTTTGTTTCCAGGGAAGGAGGGTTGCCTGGGGTGGCCGTGAAGGCTCGGTGCTGAGTGCTCTGGAGCCTCTCCAGTGGGCTCTATCAGGTACAGCCTTGTGGAACCACAGTGCAGGGGCTCTCAGGGCTGCTAGGTCCTGAGACAGGGCCTCAGAGTCTCCTGGGGCTGTCTGTGCTGATGTGGTGGGTTCTTTGGCTTCGTGCTGAAACTTTGGTTCCCTCTTTCCCACTTTAACATGTCTTAACAGCAGAATAGCTATGTCAGAAATGTGGCTATGTGCGTATGAGATGTAAAGTGTATTGAGAGGGTGCCATTAATTCACATGTTTGAACAGCCTGGTTGTTCTTCCACTTCCCAGTGAACACAGGCACTGTGGTGTGTCTTCCAGCCATGCAGCAGCCATGCATCTCTCTTCCAAAATATCTGTGCTCCCTGAAGTACATATGTTATGTGCCACTGTATGTGTTAAGTGTATTTGAAAACATGTGACAGAAAGCATCATTTATGTCTCAATTTATTTGAAATCTGCAGTACTGTGTAAATTCTGGTCCAAGTTTGGCACCTTCAGCTTCAATACTGAAATGCTTGGGCTGCTGTGAAGGCAAGAGATTAAATGCCAACCAGGTTTCAGGTGAACCTAAGATAAAAGCAGGCCCATGCATTCACTCAGGCTGCCCTTTCCAGCTGTAGGGGCAAAGGGCTAATTAAAATTCCTTTATCCTGCCTCCTTTATTACCATTGTCTCGGTCCTTATCAGGTAAACTTGCACAGTTGTATTGACATCCTGTCTTAGAGAGCCTTTAGTTGCTAAACTAAAAACCAAAACGTTATTGAGAGAGGCTTGCTATGTAAAATAAATATGACATTTTAGCTATATTGCTTTTGAGCTCTTACCACTCCTTCAGATAATTCTGAAGCAGGTTTGGGCTTACTTACTTTTTCAGGTGATTTCAGGGTTACTCTGTATAAAATCCATGCTTGTTTTTTCAGAACAAATTGCATGTATCTTAACTGAGTTACATTTTTGCCTAGTCCTTACTCTTAGGTACAGAACCATCTCTAATGGAAGCAAATAGTTGTAAGTTCTTTGGAAGGTTCTGTGTTTTCTTCAATCTGGCAAACATCTGCTTAGAAATACCTTAATTTTAGTGTTGCCACAAGCAAAAGGGGTAAGGATTAGGTCCGATGCTGTAACTACAAAAAGTGAGGAGAAGAAGAAATGAAAGGTGTAAGTGTAGACAAAACTTCGGTGTTGGTAGCAGGAAGACATAGTATTTTGTGTTGTGGCTGTGAACGTGTTTTTCTTTCTGGAACAAGCTGTTGATGCAGTAGTTAAAGTACAAGGTAACTGCAGGGGGCTGAGCCACTGGAGTGTGTAAGGTGTGGGGAAAGGAATGAATGCAAAAATTTACTGCAAGCTTTGAAAGCCTTTAAGGCTTTTTGTACAAGAAATTTTCTTTTATGCCAGGCAGCCTCTATCTTGGGGCCTGGAACTGTTTGGGCCCTGGGTTTTGTAAAGCCATTTCACATCCCATAAAGGCTTTGTAAATACGCGTTGGGGACTTTCAAGTCAGATGCGTGAATCAGTTCAGAAGATGTTGGGGAGGACCCTCTAAGGTTTTGGCTGCTCGGGCTCACAGCCTCCCAAATCTGAGGGTCTCTCTGAAAGCAGCTTGGCTTCCCCGTGGTCAGATCGTGTTGCAAACCCTGCTTTGTTCTCAGTCTCAGATCTGTGCACAGCGGGGACAAGGCCTTGGGTTTGACACAGCAAAATGAATCTTTATCTAAAGAAAGCACATTTTTTCCCTTTTGGATACAGTTTTGAGAGCCAGGGTACAAAGTATTGACTGAACCCAACCAGTCATGGGTGGTGATAAAGTGCTCCAAATCCCTGCTTGGGAAAGCTGCTAGGAGAAACTTCAGTCTGCTTCTGACCCTTTCCTTTCTCTCTCCTGGTCCAAGCAGACTGCAGCAGAAATACTCCACTGATGGGAACTGACAGGTCTTTGACCACATTCCCTAAAGAATAACCTTAACAGAGAAAGGCATGCCATGTAATTTTGAGGATTTCCCATCTTAAACAAGTCTGAAGCGAAAGACTTTTCTTAATTGCCAACATGACGATGGTTCCTGTTGTGCAGGATCATCCGCTTCACAAACTCTTACGCTGGTGTTTGTCAATGGCTGAATGTAAAAAATAAATGCACGCAACGCCACAGACAATGTCTGTCATGAGAGTTCCCTCCTGTGACAAGGAGTCTGAGAGCTGCAGTAGCTGAAAACTTGATGTCCACTATAGTGTAGAAGACTTGCTTTCAATTAAACTAGGTGTAGCACTTAATGGAAGGTTTAAAGGGGAGGAGTTTTCTTCATGACTTTTCTGCAAATGTGTGTGGACTACGTTGGAGTTCTAATGGTGTTCCCCAGTTTTTTGCTCTGAGAAGCTGTGGCTGCCCCATCCCTGGATGTGTTGAGGCCAGGCTGGATGGAGCTTGAAGCAACCTGGTCTAGTGGAAGGTGTCCCTGCCCATGGCAGAGGGGTAGACTAGATGGTCTCTAAGGTCCCTTCCAATTCAAACCATTCTGTGATTTCTCTTTGCATGCCACAAAAGAGAAATCTAGCACATTTTTTGGTTGAATATGCAATGTCTGTTGTCTTTTCCCCTTGTGGCAGTGTTTTAATGAAATTCTTCAGGTACTCTTCATTCAGTTGCTCTGAAAAAACATAATGGAAATCAGAAATCTTTCTCATAATTAATGCACGTCTGGACAGCAGAAAAGCCTTCTTTCACAAGGCCAGTGTCTGCTTCAGGCAGTGGGTGTGGAAGAATTAAAAACCAGTGCAGTGAGGGAACTTCTACACAGGCTGAACAGCAGCCCAACAAGAAAACAGTGTGCTGGCTGTTTGATGATGTCTGACTTAGTCCTCAACTTCTTTACCTTCAGGGATCCTGAAATTCTTCCATCTTGCAGAAATGGGCAGAGAGGCACCATGTTCCTAGTGAAAAATTATCAGGTGTGGCTGTTCCTGGGCTTGGATACAGTGTGGGAGGGTGGAGTGAGCAGAGGTGTGAGGGCAGGGAAAGGGAGAGAGAAGAAAGAAATGAGAAAAAAAGAGAGGCAGAGCTCTGAGCACCCACAGCTCTTCAGCATTACACAGGCTGCAGCCACAGCTGAATTTTTCCCGGACTCATCAAGTCACACAGATGTTGAACTGAAACACTGACACATATCTAGGTGGGAACTAATATGTTACCTGTGCACACTAAATGCACCTCTGCTTGATTCTCTTGATCATGCAGAAGTTTTTTTCTCCAAGACCCTCCCTCATTTCCTGGGAGAATCAAATGCAAATGAGGTTGATTAACCTCAAGATGTTGCATGTTCAGTGCATGTGAAGCTTTTCAAAAATCTTAGTGCTTAGGGAAATCAGTGACAGTAGACTTAAAACTTCTAATCAAACAAACAAAAAAATCACTTGGCTTTTCTGTATATAGATGAATGCTTGTAGACATAAAAACTAGTTGAATGTGTAGCTGCATGACGTTTAGCATACACTGTCAAACTCCAGTGCCTTGAGCATGTGTATGGAAATCTGATGACAGCTGAATAAAAATAGCTGTACTTCAGTATGGATGAAACAAAGTCTTCTATGGTTGGGGAGAAAGGCAAAGAAGGTGAAGAGAAAAATAGAATGTTTCTTGAAATGACAGGCTGTTCCAGCAGGAGCTTCCAGCTGAAATACTGGCCTGAGGCACTTGTCGAGCACGGACTATTACACTCCAACCCGTTTAGCTTTTGCAAAACGATCATCAACAGCAAGCACTGAGAAGTGTCAGTCGGTATTAGCCACAGGGAGCAGTGAGTGCTCCAGCTGAAACCTTGCACTCCCATCCTCGTGTACAGGCATGGCACACCAAACTTTCTCCTCAAACAGCTCTTTCAGGGTAGGGCAGAGGTGGAAATGGACAAACTGCCTGGCAGTCCTGAAGGCTGGGGTTATTAAATAAAAACTTGTTTTTCTTCTTCTTATTATTTTTTATTGCCTATTTAGCTGTCTTTTCTGTGAGGTTTCCTCTGGTTTTCATATTTATGTCCACAGTTACACATCAGCATAGTGTTTGGAATGAGATTAAGTGAGGAACATAGGATTAACCTTATCCCTTGTGCATGGTTGGTTCAGTGTATAGTATCTGGTTGATGACATGTATTCAAATTCACGTGCATGTCATGTATTCCTGTGTCATTTTTGGGAGGACAGAAAAGCTATGTTCTGTGTTTCTGCTATAGAAGCTTGTTTTTCCTGTTTTTGAAACAAAGTTAGAGTAGGAGTCCTGTAGAGCTTTTTTCATGGTGAGGTTCTGAAAGGTGAGCCTTGCTTGTTGGAGACTGTAAATTTTCTCAATAATCTGAAAAGCATTTCAATGTTTTTGTGCTTGACTTAGCAGAAAAAAAAATTGGACATCACATCAGCTTTGAGCACATTCTAACCTTCAGAATTTTTAACAAAGTATTCTTCAGGGCAAACAAAATCCTGTACAATTGTACAAAAGCTTCCATTGGGGTCTCCTATGATTTCAGAGCTGCTATTGTGGCATTTGGAAAATGTGAAGACATTCTAGTTCCGTGGATAGAAAAAAGGGGAAAATGTGAGAAAAGAGAACCTAGATAATTTGGAATAAATAATCCAATCTGGGATAGTAGAAGGAAAACCAAGTAAACAAAGAAAAACACACCAAAAAAACCCCCAAACCAACTAAACAAGTTTTGTAAAAATATACAACAAACTGATCAAAGAAAGGAACAAAAACACCCCCAAACTTCCCCCCAAACCACCTTGTTCAAGTGCTTGAACAAGATTGGAGAGCAGCATAAAAGCAGGTAGTTTATAGAGATGGTATATCAAAGAATGAACAAGAATGAAGAAGAAAATGCTTTAAACTTTAAGGAGAAACATTTTTTTTCAGAAACCTGAGCATGTTTGTGAACCTGTGCAGAACTAGTGGGCATCTTCAGGCAGAACTCTTTGGGCAAATATGCCTGCAGCATTCTTCAGTGTATTGAAAATGGAGTAGAGAGTTTATTAAAATGTTTAACACAATCATTTCCAGGGATTTATATAGTCTTTTATGAAATGACATACTGATAAAACTACTTCTAACAAGAGTGCTTAATGTACGTTGGTACCTCTTGGGGATGTGATTGCAAGTGTGCAATCCTGCTTATTCCTGGGAAAAAAAAAATCTGTTTTACTTGGAGGGAATAGGATTACATTTCCACAGAGCAAAGAGTAGCTGGTATGTACTAAATGAATCTGCAGTACAGTGTAACTATGGAAGAAAATAGTTGATAGAACATGGAAATTATCCTTCAAGTTTTATTTGTTCCTAGTTCAATTTTCAGTAGAAAAATTTTCACTTCTCTGCACTGAATATACTGTTAATTTCCTGCAAGTCTTGTGAGTTATATAAAGCTTGTTTGCCTCAAACTTCTTTGCAAAGAAAATTTTTATCCTGGCTTAAGGCCTAATGTTATCAGGTGAGGAGCAGCCTCCAATTTTTTTAAAGGTAAGAGTGTGCCTACTCAGACATACAGAAGCCTTCAAGTTAAAACCATATATCCCACTGCTATTAATGCTGAAGAAAAACTGAAGTGACCTGTACATATATTTGGAAGTATGGGACTCTTTTTATATTTTTATATATGTATATGAGTAAGGGGTTTTGACTGGAGGGTGCTTACAGCAGTACTTGTCTGCAGTAGAATTAAGAGCTCACCCAGGGATGAATGAGAAGTTCAGGTAGTTTATGTAGGGAGGGCTTTATTCTGTAGTAGTTTGAGAGAGTTCATTTTTCAACTGGAGAGCAGCTTTGCTCATAGCAGAAATCAAAAGCAACAGGAAAGCTTTACCTGAGGTGCTGCTCAGCCACTTCCTTCCCCTCCCCCTGAGACTCTCACTCTCCCTTCCTCTCACCTCTCTTAATTCTTCCACGCACTTATTCTTCTGTTGTCCCCTTTGGCCTCCAGATGTATATCTGTCCCTCTATTTTCACTATTTTTTTCTGTTTATTCCTTTCCCTCTCTCACTGACATGATCAAAAGCAGAACAAGAATTACTGCAGCATTGTACTTCTCTAGAAAATCAGCTTGCAGGGGATGGACAGGGGAGTTAGGTGGTGTTCCAGGAGCAGGAGCTCTGCTGTGGTACTTGTAGAAGGGGCAGAGCGTGAAGATTCATGGAGAGAAGAGTTCAGGTGAAGAAAAAGGTAGTTCAGTGTAGTGCAGTTTGGGGGAGGATCTTCCCTAAGCCACTGCTCACTTGTGCAGGCAGCAGCTTTGATATTTTAGAGACAGGCTTTGATTTTTCTATAAGCAAGGCACTGAGAAGCTCTTTTGGAGCCTGCCTGATGTTTCCCTGCCCAGCTCAGGAAATGGTTCAGCAGCCAGAATAGCACTGGGGGTGATGTACAGTATAATTGGGTTCCAGAGCACTGCTAACCTTGAAGCTTTATGACAAAGCTGAAGGAGCTGCTGTAATAAAAGTGACACTCAAGGTCAATCTTTCTGCCTTTGTTTCATTTAAAAGAGAAAAGTGTGAGCAATTCTTTCCCTCAAGTTATTCTAGTAGAAAAGCTTTGCTGCTTTAAAGATAGAGTTCATCAGACTGGATATCCATGGATATTTTGCTGCAGAATCATTTTCCTTTGTAATGAGAGAAAGTTATTTAGCCAGTTATTATCAGTAGATAGTGCATCTTAGAAAACTTGATGCTTTTCCTGACATTTTAATCTCTTTTTATATCCCAGAAAGCAAATAACATCATGATTTTTTCCAAAGTATTAGTGAGATTTATTTTAAACCCACACAACCAAGCCATGTAAACAGGTGTTAAGTCCTTTGGTGATGGCTCTAAAGTAATGTTAATTTTTTTTTCTGTCAAAGTGCTTTTCGTCTTACACTAGGATTATATAAGTTTCTGTGCCCCATATAGGATTACATTTTTAACTGTCAGAAAGTTTCTTGGAAATTATTTGCACTTGTTGTAGTCAGAGTTCACGTACGACTTGTTCATTAGGTAAAGACCGCCTCCCTAACAACTGGCTGGTGCAGGACACATCTTTAATTGCAGGTTTTGAAGTGTGCTAATTGTAGTTGTGGACTGGTTGAGGCAGTCTCTTAAGGCATAAAAATATTTAATAGCATTAGACTGTTGTCTTTATTTCAGTGTCTGTTCTGTAAAATTGCTGTGCATGACTGAAAATATTAAAGAAATGACAGGAAAATGAACAGCTCTAGCAGTTAGTCAAATAAAAGAAAAATAGCAGTTCCAGTGAAAATGTTAAGTATTTTCTATGGCATCACAGCTTGGAAAGACTGGTGCCTTTTTACTGCCCTGTGTAGTAGCAAGAGGCATCTGTGTGCTGCTGCTGCTGCTGAGATTGAGACCCTCTGCAGTCTCTTTGCTGGCTGTATTTCATTAACTTTTATAAACCTCTTGCCTTCAATAACAGCAAATGAAACTCCGACACAATGTCTCCCTCTAGGCCACAGACAACTCCAACTTCCAATAATTCAGCGCAGGAGTTGAATAAAAGACAAATTATTCTGTCACCTGTCAGTAGCTGCAATAGATCAGGCAGTAATGCAGGGTACTTACTGTGGGAGAAGCGGGGCTGCTTTCAATTACTGCCGGCTCCTTAATTACCCGCGGCACGGGGGCCCCGAGCGGGGCGCGCTGCAAGGCACCGCTTCCTGCTTGGCCCCCAGCCCTGGGCTTCCTGTGCTCGGCCACATGGCACCAGACACAAAACCTGTGGTGGCAGTGGTTTTTCTGGGGTGCTTCAGGGAGGTGCAACGTGTGATAAACTCGTTTTTACCTGCTGCATAGCGTGTGGTTGCGTAAGGCAGAGCTGAACCCGAGCGGAGCGCAGCAACCACAAGTGCACTCCAACTTCTACTTTACTGGGAGCAGACTCTATATGATCTTGCTCAAAGTAAAACAAGACATGAGCCTTCCAGGCAGCTTGACACAGGAGCTCTCTGATATTCTCCAGAATTTGTTCATTCTCCTCATAATGATCTGTGTTGTACGTAGCACCTTAGTCCTGACTGAGAAGTGATTCTGGTGACAAGTCCTGATCAACCCTGCTCTAAGGAGTGACAGAAACAGTGTTCTCATAGTATTCACCCCAGACAGATTTGCCTTATTTTTACCCTCTTGAACTGATGCAGCTTGTTTTATTTTCTAGAAAATTTGGTTTGCTGAAAGGCAGCCTACTGAAAAGTCATCTGTAAATTCCAAAAAGAAAGCAATGTTTTCATGTATTTGTATTCATGTTTTCTTTTTCAGACTACAGGGCATGATTTCCCCCCGACACACACACAAAAAAAAATCCTCCGAAGTCTGTCATTTGAATAAAGGAGAGGTGGATTTTCTTGAGCCTGTCTCTCTTGTTTTGGGAGGTCTTTGCTATTCAGATTTCAGAACTGAAACCATGTTGTTTGATAGGTGTTCAGGCATTGCCATCATGTGTGTGGGGTTTTTTAGGCTGGATAGAGGCAATTTTCTTTGTCATAACCTGCATGGTGCCATATTTTGCTGTATTTAGGCCTAGGTGCCTACCATAGTTAAATTCCAATAGGAGCCATGCCAAGTTCAGAAAAAAATTGCATGGATCTAGGGAGCTAGAACTTACCTGAAGTAATACCATCAGTCCTTAAGTTGTAGTTTGCAGAATTATACAAAAATGCTGCTGTGATTTATTGCCCAGATGGTTATTGGGAAAGGACAACTATATTTCAGGCTTGCTAAGTAATGTATGCATGCATGCATACAGCAAGCTGCTTTGTCAATGTCACATTAATTATCCAATAATATTGGACTTAATTCTTGTTGCAAACTTACATGTGCATTCCCTTGCATCATAATAAATCATGTACTAAACCATACCTGTTACTGCAAAAATGTTTCTAGTAAAGCTTATCCCTACCAATTAGCTGGTAAATGGATGGGATGAGATTTCCCCTGTCCTCTATTTATTTCTTCAGGTATTAGAAATTTATTTCATTCAGTTGGTGTGGACAGACTTCACTGTTTAATAAGCACCAACCAACACAGGATGATTTTGTTGCAGAAACAGCAGTCTAATTAGAAGATTCCATTTTTCTCCTTCTGGCCTAGATTTCAGTAAAGAAATGAGCTGTAATCATTGCATCCAGTTTTCCTGATCTTTATCAGGGTTCTCTGCAGCTAACCTTACAATAACTGTTTCTGTTTGGAAAACCTCTCTGTTCAAATGAATCTTTAAGATTTTAATTCTGGTTTTTAAAAAAACCTAAACAACAACAAGAAATCATAAAAACCAAATCCTGTCTTCCAGGTATTTAGGAACTCAGAGGAAGCATCATTACTTGTTGCTCTGCTGGAACAAACTGTGAAAATTACCTTTATCTAGCCTTGGTCTTTGCTTGGCAAATAAAAGAAACAGAACAAAAAGAGACAAGTTATAAGAAATTCTGGGTATTCTATGATTTTTTTTTTCTTGCAATTGAAAACTAGTAAACCTGTTTACCATCTGACTATCAAAAACCTGTAGTCTGTCAAATACTGTAGTAGAAAATCAGATGGACAAACCATTGCATCTGATGAATAGGAACAGGGAAAGGAAAACCAGGTTAGAGAAACATAAGAGAATAAAGGAGGAATACTTTGTTTCCTGGCAACTTTCTTGCAATACACTGCAGTCCAGAGATGCTTCTCTCTAAATTCATTCGATGTGACAGTGATGTGAAATTTTACAGCTTGTTTTGCAAGCTATCCTTTTTGTTCAGACAGTCTAAAGCTCTGCTCATGACAGCAGGGAAAAGAAACTCAGGAGGTGATAGGGCTTCACTTCTAATTGGTAATATTGCATTTGTTGCTGGTTTTAGTGATGAATAACCCAGAGCAATTATTGTAGATGCTGGAATGGCTTCTCTACTGCACTGTTTCTGCTTCAGTCAGTAGATACAGAGGGACCATCAGGATACAAGTTTTAGCTCTCTGTGTGTTAGCTCCACACTTGTTTAAAGTCATCCAAATAATTTCCTAATATCAGCAAATGCATTTCAGGAATTTGCCAAAGAACTTAAGATAGCAAAGACTAGTGGGCAGTGCCTTCTGTCCCTGTGGCTTTAGATGCAATATCTCAGAGTCAGGGAAGTCATAGTTCAGATTATTTTTTTTGAGGAAAGACAAACAAGAAAAACCAGCCAAAACACTATACCAACCACCCACAAATTAGGCAAAGAGACTTTAAAAGTACACTGTGTTCACTGTAGAATACCTCTCTTTTAAAAATATTTTCTAATGACCTCTTGACTTTGTCTCTAGAGAAAAACCTGCCAAGAGTACCCAGCTGACCACCCTGATCCTGCATTACAGAGGCAAACTTACTCTTCAGGAAGTCCTTGAGCCGTGATGCCACAAGGTCCTGTCTGCACCTACTCTCTCTGAGGTAAGCCCACAGGAAAGGACAATGATTGGAGGCCTATGTTCTGTCCTGACAGAAGTCCTGCTCCCAAAGACCCTGGAAAATGGTTGGTCAGATTAAGGTAAGTTTTGTTTGCTTTCTGTGGCTTTAGCTGTGGTGTCATGGTCATTGCACACTGTGCCCTGTGGACCAGTTCTCTCAGGGCTGACAACATCTCGTGTTCATCTTTCCTACACCTGGGGAAGCCCACAAAAATGATGAGTCCAGATTGTTTGATCCTGTGTGTGCATTGTTGTCATGTGCTTCTCTTCTTCATCATGGCACTCACACAGTGTGAGACAGGATTTGATTAATGAGCAGACAGATTTGTTTTCAGGAATAGCTGAGATACTCCATGTCCCCCAGTTATCATACAAGGAAATCATCCCAGCAGATCTGGCAGGACATGCTTCATTCATCTCTTAAGGCTTATTATCTGAACAAGCTTACAGAAACATGCCAGGGAATGCCTTAAGAATATGACAGCTCATTAATCATGTAGTCCTGCAATAAAAATAGACATCAAGTGCATTAATTACTCCTCAAACAGTTACGCTTGTTGCGACTTTCTCTTAGCTAGTGTTGAAAGATGGCTAATTTTCCAGAAATAACACTCTGCTTCATTGTATCTAAATAACCAGTAAAGTTTTAACAGAAAAAGATCTTGAATAACAATGTGTGTAAATATAGATTAATGTGCTTGAGATTCCAAGTCAAATTCCGTGCTGAAATAATTATTCTTTTAAGATGGAGCTAGGCAAAAGGTGTTTCCCTCCAATTTTATTACATTATACTGCTCTTAGAACTAAAGAGAAGTCATATGGAATAAAAGATACATGATTCAGAATGTGAGGTGGAGAAACCAGAATACATGCTGGGCTAGTGGTTCATCTTTTGAGTTACCTTTATAGAAAATTCTTTCAATCTTTTCCCTGGATGTTAATTTACCTCTAGGAACTCATACAGGAAGAGTAAACAAGGCTTAGGGAAGGTAGTGATGGGGGCTTGTGCCCTTAAAGCACTGTGTGGGGGTTTTTTCCCCCTTGTCAACCTACAGGCCTTATAGCCAAGCAGAAGTTAGTCTCCTTCATTGAAAATGCAGTAAGATAATAGCTCAGTAGACCCCACTGGTGTGCACCAGAGAAAGTTTAAAAGCCCCTGTGTCAAGGAAAGAACATGCTGTGGACTGATAAGCTTTTGAGCAGGTTTTCTTAAATGGTTGAGGGATTTTGGTGAGTCACTGGGGGCAAAGCTTGGTGCAATTCCTACATAGGTTTTATTTTTCAGCTAGACTTTAAAAAATTGAAGAAAAATAAAATCAAATGTATATAGATAAATTATGCAATTGATGTAGAAAAAGTAAAATTAATATTAAATGGAGAAATATATTAAGAATGTAGGCTTGAAGACATTAGACAGTCATCACTGTGCCTGTTGGATATAAATCCCTTGCCCAGCTCTTAATTGTCATTCCTACTCTGTGCAGACATCATTTCACATCATGAAGTTTGTAATCCTTTTGCCTGTGGCTTGAATAAAATGCAGGATTCATTCTTTTGGCTCTTACTGTCTGTCATTTCTTTCAGTAGCATAGTCTATGTTTAATGGGGCTCTGAGGTGCAAAATTTAAAGTGCCATCCCATTTTCATGCAAATTACTAGTGAATGGCCAAAAGTGTCAGGAATTTACCTTAACTTCTGAGAACCAGCCTGGAATCCGAGAATAGGAGAGTAATTTAGGCACAGGTTTGGTTTTCTGGAACTTGTAGATGGTGCTTTGAGTACCTCACCCTGAAAATCCTGGAGTCATCAGTGCCAGTGGAGCTTGAAGTCTGGCTTGGCAGTCAAGTTGGCATTGCTTGCAAAGAAAGATGTCACAAAGTGTGAAGAAGCAAACTGTCTAATAGCACTGGAAATGAGCAGGAGCAGATGTACTGTCATCATAGTGAAAGCAGGACTAATAAATTATTGGCAAAATGCTGCAACTCATTTATAATGGATTTGATACAAACTTCCCCATTAATATTTTTTCTTCTGAACCTAGGGAAACATTTCCCTTCATTTGTTGCTTTTGATGATTTATCAATTCTGGTTTTGAATCCAGGTGGTTTGATTATACTGAAAAACTCTGAAATAGGTGATCCTGGCTCCTGCCTGATAAGAGAAGCTGTTTGTTGGTCTGCAGTACAAATATGTATGAGTTTAGTGAAGAAAAACAAAGGGAAATGTGGATGCATTGATGTTTCCCTCTGGCTTTTTCTCCCATATTCTTTGAAAATAATATCTTTCAGTGCCAGAACTGTGGAGGGGGTCAAAAGGACTGAGGGAGTATCAACTATGAGAGCAAAGGATAAAGAAATAAAAATGAACTGAAGTGATTGCAAGATTAGTCGGATTTATTTTATTTTAAATCACTCAGCCCTGATACTGTAACATGAAAGGCCCAACAGAAAAACAGAAGCAAGAGCAATGGGCAGAGCACAGCACCAGGAATTAGCTAAGGCATTAGGCCACGTTAGTGGGAGGGGTGTGTAAATCTGGATCTGGTGTTCCTGCCTAGGCTGTGGACCCTTGGATTCACCACTGATTCCTGCTGGGAATGAAGGAGACTTGTGCTCTATCCCTGTGAATACCTGTCGTGAGCCATTTGGACATCTCATAGTTACAGGACAATGTGCTATGGACATTAAAGTTTATTTTATGAACTCTTTAAGAAATCTAACAAGACAAGGGTTCAAAATGCAAATCTTGCATAAATGTGTCTTGCAATGACTCCACACAGAACTGTTGCTGTGATGATCCCTGTTTCCTTTAAGTAGCAGAACATAATGAATTCAGACATGGAAAAATAACTGTATTACTCCACTAGGAACAAATTTAAATACTTCATGTGAAAGCAGTGGAAACGGGACATTTATTCCCATCATACTGCCTTTATCAAATTCCTGTGTAAATAACTTCTATTTTTTTTTTTTTAGATTCCTGTGGTATTGAACATGCCCTAATTTTACTAGATAATATTTACTGTTTCATGATAGAAGCCTGGAGATACAATAGTCTTTTCCTCTAAACTCTGAAATAGTGTCCTAATTTTGTATGATTTTATACTGTGAATTGGTGTATATTCCTCAGAAATGGCTGCAGATAGTTAGCACTTGGTGAGTGTTATCAATAGGATATGAAAGCACTGTATGGTTCCCAGAGGTAAGGAACGTGTTTGTTTTATGAGAGTAATGCCTGTCAGCTCCAGCCATTGAAAGACTGTAACTCTGTGTTGCTACTTTCAAGCTTTGGTGAAAGTTTTCTGTACTTTGAAGTTGATTAATACCTAATTTTCATAGACTCTGAATTCACAGTAATTTCATTTTGTAATAGGCATCATGCAAGTTGAAGGAGACTGATTTATTTCTTTTATTATTTGTTTTCCTTGTGCAAAATGCAAAGAATTCTGAAAAGCAGAGATAATCACTGTACATTTGTATGTTAATGCTACCAGGTAATCATCTTGAAAGACTGAATATGATTAACACCTTGAATCATAAACTAGGGAAAATGTACAACACTTGACAGGGAGTGAAGCATCTAATACAATGTGAAAACATCTGGCCAGGAAATTGTTTTCCAAACACTGAAAATTATAAGCAATTATCAAGTATTTTACCTGACTATACTCATAACTCTGTTTTAGTGACAGTTTAACTGATATTATGCTTCAGTTCTCAGCAGTCTGATTTTTGGATAATCACCCAAGATCTGTGTTTTGCACTCTTCCATCTTCCTGCTTGATGTGCATAGCAAGTACTTCCCTGGTGTACTTTAAGGGGGCAATCAAGGCTGCAGATGAGATAAGGCACTCATGACAATTGAAGGGAAGAGCTTAATTTGGCAATTCTCATCAGAGAGGGATCTGACAGGATATCCAGGTGGCCCTAAATCAGCTTGAACTAAACTTCCAGAGAAGTGAGCCTGCACATGCCAATTTTCTTAGCATAAGCTGGGTGTTTCTGTCAAGAACTTTTCTTGGGGAGAATGGACTTTGGGGTGAGAGCAATTGCCAGAATATGGTGGCAATTGTCCTGGCTGATAATAATGAAAGATGACACCTGTCTATGATGTAGATACTCATCTGAAAACCCTATGTGAAAAGAAAAGGCAACTCCAGCCTTTCCATACCCATTTATGCATTTTATTTCTATTACCTGTTTTCCCAGGAGAAAAGGTAGAGTGATAGGGACAGAGTCAAAGGATGCTGGGTTTCCTTTGAGTCCAAGAATATTTATAGCTCATAAATCTGGATGCAGTTTCTGACTTTGGAATATGGTTGTGAGCCATTCATGATTTTTATTGTGCTAATAACCCTTTTCCTGTATCTGGGCTTGGACACTCAGTAGAAAACTGCCTTTTCATCTCAGAAAAGGAGCCTCCTGTCTCAAATCATTCCAGGACATGCCATAAAACTGACATCCCTAGTGGTTGTTTCCTCATCTCAGAGATGAAAGTTGCAGTAAGAAAAAATGGCACTCTGTCCCTCAGCGAGCAGGTTCAGAGTTGGTCAGGTCTTGACATTCTTACACAGCTCCAGGAAGAAAAAAAGGGTGTAAATCAGGTTGGTTTGTTAAGGAAATGAGGTGAATTTTCACCTCAGGTGATGACAGTGCTTCACTGGCATCTGCCCTGAAGCTCTGTGAGGTCAAACCCTGTAGCAGAGCTCCTCACGGTGTTTTATCAAGCAATGCCTTTTGGGTGAACTTCCTAACGTGACACAACATGAGGGGCCATTAAGTATTGAAGATCACACGTGAAGACAAAATGTTACTGGCTTCTATTTTAACTGCAGGTAACATGACCTCATGGGAGGGCCATACCTTCCTAGTCTGGTGTTTTCATCATGCTAGAAAAACATGAAGGTTTTATTTTGAAGTTGTTTGTTTCTACACTGTTTCTTTGATTTTTTGCAGGTTGAGGGAATATTCTTGCTTTTTCCCCAGTGATAGTTTTCTTATTTCGCTAGCTGGAAAAATAATAGGGAAATTTTCAAGCAATTTAGTGGTTTCACTCTGAAGTATAGTGAAAAATCAAAGTCTCAAAATATTTCAAGGAAAGGCTGGAGTAATCAAATGAACTTTGGAAAACATAATTTTTTACTGCAATTGAATAATTCATAGGCATGCATACAAGAGGATTAAAGACAAATGGAACAAGGGAATTTGAAATGAGAAAAAGGAAAGCTTAAGATGAGATAGTAAAAACAGTCTGAGTTCTGCATTTTGAATTTTCCTGTTTTCAAAAAGAGGAATTAGTTTCAATCAGCACATTCTGGTATTCTGGTACTAATATAACAACATTTTCTGAAGATGACCTGCTGGAAGTGTTTGGTTGTTTGTTGTTTTTTNTTTTTTTTTTTTTGGTTTTTTTACAGCTTTATGAAATACTTGAAATGGACAAATTTCTCCTGTTATTCTGTCATATTTTTTGACAGCTGGTTTCAGACCTTATTTTTCTTAGAGGATCCATATTTGCTCTGACTCTTGCTCCTTTTAAACTGTCTCAGGAGTTCCAAGATCTCCAAGCCATAGGTAAATGTGTTTTAGACCCCCTTGTGTCACTTCAGGTAGCAATTTGGGGAGAGAGTACAACATGATAGTCACGATGGAAATGGACTTAATGAATATTGGAACCTTAAAGATCATCCAGTTCCAACCACCCTGATGTAATTGTTAAATTTATAGGGGAGGCTGTAACCAAGCTAATTCAGCAAGAGTTCTGTGTCCAAAGGAAAAAAACCAAGAGCTAATCTAATTAAAAACTTGCAAATGAGCAGGCTGGTTTTAAATTCAAACAGTGAGTGAAAACTGCATGCTCTGAGGACCTGGCCTGCTTCTGCTCTAAAGTGACATTTCCAGTCAGGTTTGAGAGGGTCAAGGTTAGCGCAGGGAACTGGAAAGGTGGTGTGCTTCTGAATATTCAAAACAAGCAAAAAACAGGAGGGATAGAGAGTGTTGATTTAAATGAAATCACATGTTTTCAAGAGATGTTTGAGAGTATGCATCATTGTGCCTTGTTCAATTACAAACTTAATTTCTTCAGCTATGTCTGTGCCTAACTGTGAGCACAAAAATTCACCTGCCCTTTTTCCATGTCTAAGCGTTTAAAATCACTGCTTCATATTACATGTTCAAAATGTTTTAGGTATTCCATTTAATTCACGTGCTCCATTTAATCTGAAAATTGCGTAAGTCAAAGCTGACTCCTTTAGTCTCTAAAGCCACAGACATACCTGAGGTACATCTGGTGTATGAAGAAGGTTGCAAGTGGAGCAGTCCATCGGAGCTCTGGAGACCTGATTTGGTTTCTGTCTGCCACAGACTGGGTGGATCTGGAGAGGCCACATTACTCTGCTACATCCCTGGTTTGTCTCTCAGGAGGGAAAAGATAATATCACTGACCTTTAGAAAGCACTTGAGATCTAATTATTTATAGATTAGGGAGCATTGCAGGATAGGTTTACGTTTTTTTCAGTGTAAAAACTTGCTTATTTTTTTTGACTGGAAACAGAGCTTTTTTCCTCTCAATTATTTATAGATGAAATCACAACCTAATGGTCAGTCCAAAGCAAGTGGTGTTTTAAGGAGGAGCTTGAAGGCAAAAGATGACTCAGGCCATTGGAAAAGTACATTTAATTTACAACAGGGTTAAACGCCATTACGTTTATTAAATGTAATGATCTAGTAATCATGGAAAGATAAAAAATCTCTATTAGCTTTTCATTGAATGACATTGTAAAATGTAGCTCCAAAGGCTCTTCATGGTAATTTGATCCAAGTGAATGTCTTCTACTCACATCCCACCTTCTCAAATACTTTCATATGGAGATTTCAGGAGTTTTGACATATTTATAGTACTGAGCATTCTGAAGAGCTTAGTAGGTTATGCAATTTCTCTGTTTTAGTAAGTCACGGTAAGCAGCATCTGTATTTTTGTACAGCACAGCCCTATTGCTCTTTTAAACAGTGTGCTGACAAAACAATTTCACTATAATTGGAACAGCTCACTGCCACTCCTCTAGAGAAAATAAAACTGAATTTGATGCCCTGGTTGTTACTGACAAGACATTTCATCATGAATACAGTTAAAGTTCCATTTAGATCATTAGGCAAGGTTATAAACAGCAAAATATCTAATATCTGAGTTTCCTTAGTTGTTCTTAGTGTGAACTTTGTGTTGCACAGTGAATATTGATACAAACACCAGAAATCTGCAGAACTCTGAAGCATTGGCTTTACTGATAATCTTTGACCATAACATTTCTACTAATGGAGCCTTTCTAATCAGCTGCCTCCCATGTTGGCTGTAAACTGGAAAATATTGCTGCATAAAGCCAGAAACCCAAATGTTTGGGTATATTCAGCCAAACAAGGTTGTCTCTAGGTTAGCAGTCTAGCTGGTTCAACAATGGAAATTACAAAAAACAAATATGCAGCAAAATAGAATAATTCTGGGTGTTATCTTGTATTCTTGAATGTCCACCTTCAATCATTCAGTGTGGATGAAGCCTGGCAGAGAAACCAGCTTGGTCTGTGTGGGCTTCCTTATGTTGAATATTTGCACAGGAAACACGCTTAAGAAATCTCGTCTGTGTGTTCAGCTCTAAGCATTTACGTTGTTGAAACCTGACTTTGAGTGCTTAGTTACCTAACTGAATAGCTTTGGAAAAATAGAGAGAACTCACTGAAATTTCCTAAAAATCACTACCTCATATACGTGAATGTGAAGAACTGTATTTAAAAAAAAATCAGAAATGAAACAAATGGAAAAAAACCCCAACAAAACCCAACAAGAAACACATCAAAACCCAGCAACCCCCAAAGGGAAAAACCAAGCCATCAACCCAACCCCTGTAAGAATTATGTTTCACCTGTAGACTTTGAATACTTGTCTGCCTGATACTTCAGCAGAGATCAGAGCCTTCTGTAATCCTGTTGTTATCCAGCGATAAAACTGGAAAAAAATAAAAAGGGAAAAGAATGCTTCCAGCTGAGATGGGAACAAAATCTGGTGAGAGTGAGTTTATGGGTGTTCTTAGGGACAAACAGGCTACATATTGTGATTTGCTTTGTATTTTTTTTTGAAGCTTTGACACTGGGAAATACTCAGAGGGAATATTATTCCTGTGACTTGTGGTAGTTTCTGCATGTGTGGTGTCGTGCCTTGGTAGAAGGAGAATGAGGTTTTCTGGTGCTTCTGTAGAGCAGGGATATAAATGTCTTTTATATATTTGGAAATAGGCTTGAGCAGAGCATTTTGTTGGCTGCAAGCTTTGCCTAAAATCATCACAGATCTTCAAGGTTAAAAGCCAAACAAGTTCAGATTTACAGGCAAGGTTTGTGCAGTGGTTTCAGAGTACAGGAAATTAAACATGAAAACAGATCACCATAATCACCACTGTGGTTATCAGGATGGTTTGAGCTCTTGAGAATACATCCTTGAGAATCTTGAACTTGCTGAGTGAAGCTTGTTTGTGCTGGTTTGACATCCATGTGAAAACACAGCTTCAAAAGAAAGCTTTCAAAACTTGTGCAAATGCATGTTTCAGGTGAAACTATTGCAGTCTGCAGAGTGCTTGGTATTTACCAAATTTGAACAAGAAAAAAGACCTGGTGCCATTGTGGGCTGTAGCTCTGGGGACTGTATTTTCTGCAGAGGGCCTAGAAATTAGATGTCCATGTCCTTCTTTCCTTCCTTTGTGGTGTCATAGGCAGAGAGGAAGATGGGATCTATGAGCCACCTGGAAAGGAAATGCAGAACTCAGATAATTTCAATCTCTCAAAAATACGGTCTTTTGTAGGCAGGTGTTGCTGCCTATGAGTGGAGTTGGAGTCATAGCTCTGGCACAACCCTCAAGAATTGCTGTGAACGTGTGCACATAATTTCCTTTATGGGAACACCCCTTAGATACAGCTCTTTTTCAGAATTGTTTTCTCTCTGATCTAATATGTCAATCTGTCCACCCCAGTGCCCCTCCCTTTGCCATTAGATCCAGCTCAGAAAGAGTAGGACAGGTTACTGTGTCTCTGCCCTTTTCTCTGAGGGCCACTGGCACTGGCTTCCTTCTTTCATGCCTTGTCTGTGATTCCATTAGCAGGTTTTCTTGAGCTGCTATAACTTAGTCTTTTTAGGTGCCCTTTAACCATCACAGATTCTTTTTCTGAACCATCTTTAAGATGTTGCTCTGCTCTATTGCTCCCCGAGCAGACTTTCAAAGCTTAATGTCCCAATTTTTGTAACAAATTCTTGTATGATTTGAGAATACTGCCAAAAGATTGTGTACTGCTGGTGGCTCTGATAACTTTTAACTTTGCTTTTTAGTCCTCTGCAGGCTTCCAATTTTCTTTCTCATCAAACGTTTCAAGTCGACCTTCAGAGGACCTTGCTTCCCTCTCCACTTTTTACACTATCATTTACCCATAGGTTGGATCCTGCCTAGGTCCATTTTCCTCAAATGCAGTTCTGTGTAGTTTTTCACCATCTTGACCCCACATTATATGTGGCAAAGTTTCTAGACACATGTGTAGTTCATCTTTCCAAACACCTTTTTTGAGCTGTACTAATCTGATAGTGACTCTCCTGTGTACATGTCAGCTGTCCATCACGAGGGTACGTGTCCTTCTTTATTTTTCACGTTGTCCCTGTTAATCAGCTCTGGTTCTGCTTTTCCCCAATGGCTGTTCTGCAGTGAATGGCTGTTCTATAACCTGTGCTTTGCTGGCAAAGGGCTGCTGCAGGGAAATTCTGGACAATGCTGTTTGCTGTGTGGAAAGGGGGTTTCTGTTGCTCTTGGTAGCCCTTCACTTTNGAGGTATCTATTCTCTATCTTTGTCCAAGACAACACATGGGCAATTCACAAAAAATTCCCTGTCTAGAAAGGGATTGAGCTAACAGTTCATGGTGGTGCATTTTCCATTAGCATTTGTTCAGAATTATTTGGTACTTTAAGAACAGAATCACCTGTGTAGTTGAACTTGGCTGATATTTCAATATTTAAGATTTATGTTGAATTTTTTTGTACCTCACCCGGATTTTACATCATGAGAACTTAGACAAGGATATGATGTTTCCTTGACGCTTCTAGCAGTAATGTAAAAAAAAAAAATTGCTAACGTGGCATTAGACAAATTGAGCACACCCTGCACACTCTGAGGGGTCAAACTACTTTGTCAAATAGATGTTTTTCAGTTTTGGCCAAACAAAAATGGAAAAAT
>VZTR01026781.1:116856-178972 GCA_013400775.1 Chaetops frenatus | reverse complement strand
TGGAAATTTAAATGTTAAAAAATAAGTTTTTGCTCTGCTCTTTTTATGTGCATTGCTAGAAAAATGTCTCACTGGGTTGCTAAAAATTAAACACATAATCCACAGAAGCTGTTAGACACTGATTCAATTCCAATGCTTTGAGACTGAAGTCCAGAGTATATTGCTTCAGTTTCATATCTAATTTTTAGTGCTTATTTTCCTGTTCGTTTTTTTTTAAGTGCTTTTCCATAGTTAGTTTTTGTGTTCTTTAACAAATGTTATAGACTCTAAACAACGACAACGTTCTGTCAAATTTTTATCCCTATTCTTCAATTCTAGCCCTAATTAATTTAGCTGCTGTATTTCAGTGGATTAAGTGATTCTTATGCATGAAGTCAGACAAACGTTTTAAGCTCTTTTGGGATAAAAATTACAGGTGATATATATTGCAGTTGGACTAGATGATTGTTGTGGGTTCCTTCCAACTGAAATATTTTCTTCTCTGAAATATTCTGTCTTATTGCCAAGTCTCGTGGAAAAGTTCTACCTGTCTTGACATACTTCAGGTTATCAAACGGTTTACATTTGATCAGTGCCATTAAAATCTTTTTTATGCCTTGTTTGGATGCATATGTTCCTTTCCTTGCCATATAAACTTTAATGAAGCCTAACCTGATCAAAAAATATTTTTTTTTTCAAATCTGTGTTTAACAGTAGGCTCTTAAATTTCTTCTGGTATTCTATGGTAAAAGGATAAATTTAACTTTCTGATAACCTGAGAAAAGACAAGCTAGAAAAGAGTTAACATAATACATCAAGAATGTTAATTCAAATAAGTAACTTACTTTTCTACCACAGAAAAGTTGAAGGCAAACTAAAACTAGAGCTTTCCAAAATGTTTTAATGACCGCTGTAGTATGCTGGTGGGGTATAAGAAATGCTACTTTTTAATTTAAAGTAAATCCAACTTCTGCCTAATGTGTGTGGTGGGCAATTTGCAATTATGATCTTCATGATGAGATTCCTCCATGAAATGAGAGGTGTATTATAATTTAAATAGAGTTGTAGATCTGGTTGATTTTAATTTGTGACCCAGGGGTCAGTAGTTACTGGGTGTAATAACCCTGTGGTAATGTGACTCTTCAAGGCACATTTGTATAATGAGAAATCATAACTAGTTATAGGAAGCATGATGATTTTTTTGCCTTTCCAATTCAGGAATGCTGCTCTCTCATTTTCCATTTTATATGCCTAAAACTCCAGCTAGCATGGGGTTTTTTTGCTATAAAAACCTCTGAAGCTGTTGGCAGCATCTGATTTACAGGGGTTTACACATTTCTATTGTTTCAGCATGCAGCCACAGTCCATTGTTTGCTCTTTCCTGGAAATTCAGCCTCTCGTGTCAGTGGTGTTGCTGGTAGTTGAGATTTTGGTGCACTTCAGCTTTTTGCCACTGCTCCCCATTCCTGTGATTTGGGTGATTAGTTGATGGCAGTTTTATTACCTGAGATGAAATGACAGAATTTATGTATGTGTTTTTAACTACCAGGAGACAGTTCTGACATGCAAGAGATAAAGAGCTAGATGGTGTCTTCTCCTAAGCATTTAAATGCCTTGTGCTAAGACATCAGAAGTGACTTAATTTTTGCTGTTGAGTACTCATACATCTGTCAGGGGTAAGAGGAATAACAGCACTGCCTTCATGTCCTTGCATATGTCAGAGGAAGTGCTGCTGTCTCCAGTTCCTGCAATAATAACTCTGCAAGACTTTTCAAAGTCTGACAGTGTACTCGGACCCTGGACTGAATCCAGCATGTGGATTTGTCTTTCAGAGTGAATTTCTTCAGGCCTGGAGAAGGAGGGAAATACCCTCCTCACATTGCTATGCTTTGACATATCAGCTTGATGAAATAAGCAATACCTGTTGGAAAATTAATGAGCCTGCTTCATTAGAGTTAATAGAGGAGACAGAAATGATTATCAAATTAAATTTTAGAATTACAAGATGCTTCATAGATGACATGTAGCTGGTGTCTGAGAATGCTAAGTTCAAAGTAAGCAAAGCATGCATTTAGCCAGGCTTTCTGCAATATGTCTTTAAGAAGAAATATTCATGGAGTAAGCTCTGATGGAGGTGTTGGCTCTCATTTTACCCCAGTTTGTCACTTAGACACCTCACTTGGGCACATCAGGAATTTGTCTCTACCTCCTTCCCTCTGAGCATCCTACACCTTCTCATCTGGGCAGTCCTGAGTGCTTGACTCTATCTGATAATCCATATCAAACTGGTTCCAGTTTCAAAGGGTAGCCCTAGTGCAGAAACAAGCCCAGCCTCCCTTTCATGCAGTGTCTGCAGACAGTGAGCAGGGAGCTGAAATTCCCTCCAGGAGGAGCAATACAAATGTACTCTTTGATATGATGGATGGTTTAGCCCATGTGCTGTTGGACCAGGTGCAGAGAGGAATGGAATGGGGGATGATGGCAGAGGAAAAAGAAAACCTCCTTCACTTTTGATTTATAATAGCTTAACACGACGTGTCTGGAGGCCATGGCAGAGAGGGACTGTGAAAGCAAAATAATCCTGGATTTAGAGCATGGCTGCAGAAATCAGAGAGGTCTCAGTAAACTGGGGAGCTTACTGAAAAACCCTGATGTGCTAAAGAACTTCAAGAAAGTGGCTGGGGAGAGACAAGCTTTGAAGGTCTAATTTTTGAACTTGGGCGCTTGTGGGAAGAGCTAAATGGCAGTAAAATAGTTCTGCTTATACCCCTTTTCTCTCATTCTAATTCTGGAGAGTTCTCTGCACTGACATGAGACCATTTGTATTCTTAGAAATGGAGTATGATGTTGCAAGTGTCCATTCTCAGGATGTGCAGATCAGAAATGTGGTGTCTGAGCTCATGAGGCCAGGTTTTTCATCTGGCTTCTTTGTCTACCTTTCCCTCCCAATAACAAGGCACATTGTTTTCCAGTTTAAGAGGACTTTTAAAGGAGTTCTTGAGTCATCCATAAGTAAAAAGCAACAGTACAAACAGTGTGCATTTCCTGGGATTCCTATGTTTATATTAGAAAGGTGTATAAATACTCCTTTAGATTGGAAAAGTGTTGCCAACCTGCTCTGTTTTGACCCTTGAAATCTTTTTCTTAACCATTCTTTACTTCAGAAATTTGTCTAGATAATGCAATAAAAGCAGAGTTTTTTTGTATATGGGAAAGTCTTCACAGTGAAGTTGCTGGATTAATTTACTTCTTAATGTGTTAGAAGTTATTTCTATGCCTTTCCTATAATTCAAGTTGTGAGCTAAATCTCTTGATTTAATATAGATAGCACTGAGGTGGAGCTTTTTCAGACCCAAGGCAGTGGTGGAAGGGGCTTGGGAGTTCCTCGGGAGAACGACTGATAATTCAGAATTGTCACCTCAGAGTAGCAAAGGGAGTAATTTGCAGGGGCTGCTTTAAATAATGTAGATTTAAAATGCATATTGCACTGCATACCTGTAAAAGGCATATGGTTGAAGAGTCTTTAGGAATCACTGTGGGACCAGGTACTTGATCTGCTCCATTCAGTGTTTGTTCCAGCTGTCTCTGGATCATACAATGTTAGCCTCAAGTGCACAGTTTTCCAGCCACACTTTGCCATGATAGCAGTGGCTAAATGACATTATGTAACACTGTTTGGAATATTTATAACCACTGCCTGAATTCAGTGACTGCTTTCAGTCCCCAAAACAGCTCAGCCTCCCTCTCCTTGGCAGTGGTTTCTGGGAGGTGTTGCTTGTCTCTCTGCTCAAAGGGGTGTGCTCTGGTATCCCTGTTTTATCCAGTGCTTCTCTGAGAGCCCTCCTTAGCACATCTTGGAGCCTGGAAACAGCAGCAGCTCTTTGCTGCTCCTCCTGCTTCCAGCTCACTGAGTGTGATCCATCCCCTGCTGGGCCCCACAAGGCACTGGAGACCCATGGTATTGTCACTGAGGAATGGACAGTGTCCCAAAACACCTTGGTTTTGTCTTGTCCTTAACAAATTTCCTAGCTTTGCTCCTGTGAGCGTAATTGCTCTGATTTTTTTGGTAAATGCAGAATCAGCAGCTTAAAAAAGCTGTTCTTAGCTAAAGCTACTCACTGATTTCAGTGCTAAATGCAAATCTTACTAAGCCATTATTTGTTGAGTATTTTGAAACCTCATTTCCAACCGTTTAGTCTGTTTGGTTACTCTCTGTTAATACAAGCATCTTTTCAGTTAAATGTAGCAAAGGTCACTATTTCTTTCTTCATGACTCATTTCTTTTAAAAGTCCCAATCCTACAATAACCTGAAAGGTTTTTCTATGTTGCTCGTGACAAACTTCTCCAGAAATCAATAGCAAATATATATTTATTGTCCTTGAAAATGTGAGCTCTAAATTATATTGAAGTAGCTGCATTTTTCTGGGATGCATTCAGTCTCCTGATACATTTTGGGGCTGAGGGTTCTCCTTTGCATTGATTCAGGGTTGGAATGCTACAAAATTTAGTCACTGTAGCCTTCCTTGAGGAAGAAAGAACCCATATGCTTCCCTGAACAAGAAAAACAATGAAGTGATCTAAATTTATTTCCCCCCACTATTTATTTAATTGTAAACAGGCAGTCTCTGCATTCTGCAGTCCCTCAAGAGCTCTGCTGGAGGAGCAAGGCTCCAGATACAGACACATTCCTGCAGCTGAGCTGGTCAGGAGAGTCTCCTTTACCCAGTGAACATTGCAATGTGTCCTAAGATAAATGGACCTTTTGCTTCCATGGAATTACAGCTGAGGAAGTTACTTAAAACTTTCTTAAAATGCAATGATGGGGAAATTACACCTCAAAAAAAAAAGTACTTTTTAAAAAAATGATATATTATTCCTTGATTAAGAGAAGAAAGTCTGAGCAAAGAATCTTAAATTAGATATCTATTATGCTCCAGGCAAGCAGGCTTTCTAAGCAGAAGGAGGTATTGATCCCATGTCTGGCTTTATTGCACACGAGTAGGGAGTGCAATCCATTATCAAGTGAAAGCAAAGCCATTAGCCTCCTGGAGCATTCAATTAGACTATTACTTTATCTGCCTTAATTGATGCTGCTAATAGTATCATATTTAATTGTTTCATAGAGGAGGTGGAAAACAGGCTTGTTGGTGAGTCTCAGCTCATTCACAGAGTGACATTTAAGCAATAGCAGCAGAGCTGGGGGTGGGTTCCTGATCAGCTGTGACCTCTCTCCTTAGACTTTCCCTTGGGATGGGCTGAACTGGTTTGTGTTCACTTCAGATGAATTAAGTGCAGGGCACTCAGAGTTTGCTTTCAAAGAATGTGCCTTGAATTGTGGGAATTGTTCAGGAAGTGGCTGCTAATGCTGTTTTTTCATGTCCCACTCTCCTCAACTCTTTTGGTAATAATTTATTTTAGCTATTGATTCAGTGAAATCTTTCTGCTTAAAACTTAATAATAGAGAAGCATGTATGTGTAATAACGTGTTAAAAATATTTTTATGCATATATGCAAATATATGCTTGCATTTTTGCATGGTAATATACAAATATACACATGTATCTATATATTTGTATCATGGCTAGGGGGAGGTCTGTGGCTTGGAGCCCGAAATACTGCATTTGCAATAAAACATCTTCTTTCAAAACTGTCTCATCTTACACTTCTGCAAAAATGTATCTAAAAAATTGAAACTGAGTCCAAGTATGGTAACAGAAGCCTACTGAAATTTGATTGACCTAAAAGAAGACAATGGAGGCACATGACAAAAAAAGAAAATGTGACATGACAGTAACTACTAACTCGTTTAGCCATTCTGTGTAAAGGTTTGGTTCATCTCTACTAACAGCCTGCTCTACTTCTCCATAAATATTTGCACATCTTTCTTGCCTGAGTCCTGTTTTCTGAGATTTTGCCTAGGGACTTTATATTTTCCTTTCAGCTGAAGAAAAGAAGCTGTACTATAATTTCTAGATTGCTTATGATGATATACCATATATGCCTCATTTTTCTAGTGTTTAAAAACTACTAATTTTTTCTTCTTCTTGGAAGCTCCTTTGAAAACTAGTGGAGGCTTTGAAGCATAAGTTCATCTTTCTTGAGTAGCTGTTCCATGGAAGCTTCACAACACAGCTCAGGTCTGGGTTACTTAATAGGCCCTTACAGTTCCAGAAACTCCTTACTGATGTTGGAAATAGGTTTTTATTTTTCTGACATGAACGACTAGCTTGTGCAGTGCTTTGGTTGTGGGTATGGCTGCAATAATGGAAATCCCATGGAGAATATCTGGCAGCTGCTCCCTGCCTGTAGAGGAGGAATGCAGCATCCCCCATCGATCTAACTAGGAGTGAATGGGCTCGGGAATGGACATCAAAATGTATTGCATTAACTTAATATACAATACACATTTCAGCTTGAAATGGCTGAAGATTTGGTGGGTAGTCAAAGGCCCAGAATTCTTTAAATAGTGTTTTCCTAATGCCAGGGTGCTACGAGTGTCATGAATTCTCGTGTTCCAACAATCTTCATTTGAGTCTCTGGGAAGGTGGTGTGATTAGGTTAAACTCTTACTCAAAATTGGAAAAGTAGCTAAATTTTTAGATTTTATTTATGTTTTTACACCTTTTTAATAGCCCAGATAGCTGGTGAGGGAAGGTGTTTCTTCTTGTTACAGGACTGAGTGTCTTTACAGTGTAAAGGACAGTAATTATTTTAAATGAACTTGATAAAATAACTGTAGAATTTTACAGTTGTTTTTATTAGAAAAAACAAGGAAAAAATCTCCACACCGACAACCTCCCCCTCCCCCCCAAAAAAACCCCCATACCCAAATAATATAATCCTACTATATTTTAGCTTTATTTGGCAAGTTAAAAGTAAAGACTATGACATGATCCTTGTTAAAATGACTTGCTGCTGATGTTTAGACAGCATCAGCAGTCTTTGGTGAGCATTCTTTGTGAGAATGCAACAAAAGAATTTATATATTTTTGTGAAATGGATCTGTTGAAATGTCTATTACCAGTCTGAAAGGTCAAGTTTTCAATTTGAGTCTCTCAGTCAGGAGTAACCAGGGAATGTTCACCCTGGACCTTGGACAGCTTCATGTTCGAAGCTTTGTCAAAGCTGATGGATTTCTGAGGAGTTCTGCTTTTGGAACAAAACATTTCAGCAAAGGTGAATCTTGCACTGCTCTGAGATATATTTTTCTGTCTGTCAATCCATAATGTATACAAAGGATAAAATTTAAAACTGTTTATCCTATATTAATTGTTTTGTCACAGATGATGCTGACTACATCAGCGATACACAGTATAGGCTTTGTGCTTACTACAGTTCAGTAAATGACAATTAGGTCACAAATTTTCTATATGTGTATAATTATTTTAACACATGGATTTTTTTGTGTGTGCATGCTATTTCTTTCTCCACTTAAACCAGTACCATTTTTTCTAGCACACAAACACATGTTAGTGTATAAACACACTGGTTTGTGGCATAAAAGGCAGTTGCAGGACTTCATGCTACAACGAAATGCATAAAGTTACATAATTTAGGTTTTAAAAATTGTCAAAACAACTTTATTTCAGAGGTCCACATATTTTATCAAATATGACCGTCAATTTGTACTGCTGAAAACCTGTGAACAGTCAACTGCTTTTTACTGACTGTAAGTTTTAAAGTAGGATTATGTTACTCGACTGGAAAATAACTGAAGAACAAATTGGAAAAGTCTCTTTATTTTCCAGCTCAATAAGATCTTTAACTGTTACATAAATTCTAAACTATACAGCATGTAATATTTGAAAAGCACTTTTGACTTGAGCACGAGATAAGTGTTTTTGTTCTTATATTGCATCAGTTTTGAAAGTCTAAAGGACATTTCAAATAATCAAATGGCAGCACTAAACCATGAGAATGTAATTATCTTTCTACAGCTATTCTTAGCTTCACTTTGAACAGTTTGATAATTGAATAAGTCTTCAAACAATTTAAAGTCAGATTCACAGTCTACATCACTGTGTAATGGCCTTTATAATTTCTTTCTCTGAGTTATTTTGTTTAGCATCTGGGCTTTTTTCTTCCCCATATTCTTCCAAACCAATAAAAAACCCCAAAGCAATCCTCCAGTGATTGATTTAATTCAATTGCATTGCTTATTTTTTTACATAGTTATTATTGCTAGGTGAACTAGCATTGCAACAACTTGTAACAACATAACATTTGAATAACAGAACAGAAATTCTGTGGTTGGATAAGTGGCTTCTATTGCAGGGCAATAAAACTCTCACAGAAGGGAAGTGCTGTCATCAAATGTCACAATAGTGATACAGTCTGGTTTAGAGCTGAATAATGGCATAGTGGTTTCTGTTAATACTACAAGCAGCTCAAAACAAATGTACCAAGCTTTTAATTGGCACAAACACTGTTTGGTAGCAGGCTGTTCTTGTCCCTAATTGCTGTTTTGGCAGGAAGTGGGGTCAGGAGGTCTCTCGAGCAGTGGTGTGAGTGCCCATCCTTGCAGGAGGATCTCTGCACTGGCTGCCTCCTTAAGCAGGCAGAGGGGCTGGTGTGGTACAGTGTGGTTCTCAAGGCAGCTGCACCAATCTTGTATGGCAGGGCTTTCCTAAGGGGCATCATTTGTTATTTCAGCTGGCTGGGTGGAGGTCTTGATGTTTCCTGCAATGAGGTCTTTGCTCCTAAGTGGGCCACTTGGAACAGCTAATATTTTATTTATGGCATGTGTTTGTCAGGTAGGAACATTGCTTGTGCTTTACACAGGAGGTAAAATCATATTTGGGTTATTGGGCTTCTCTCATTTCAAACATACATCATAAAAAGCTGTGAATGCCCTGACCTGTTGTGCTGGTAAATGTCTAACATTTGACACGTGCCAGTCATAGCAATGCACTACTCATGCTGTTGCTTGTGCCTGATTTAGGTGTGTTAAAACATGTTTTCAATTGCTAATTGTGTTTGTATCTGAAGAACCCTTGACTGCAGTCAGAAGTCACTTTGCCAATGGGATTGCTAGGTCATGGAGCCCAGGCTGCACTCGGCAATAGCTTTGCACCTTGTAGCACCATGTTCTGGTTGACAGGGAAACTGTGCCCGTGTGTGGCTCCCGGGGTCACTTCTCTCCTGTGTCTTTTTGAGTCAGTCACTTCAGCTGAGCTCTTTGCTTTCAATTGCTGTTGCTCTCTTACACTGAGTGTGGTTATGTCAGTTTGTGCATATTCTGAGTATTGTCTCAAACGTTTCTTAAAGTATTCCTTAAATTTCCTTTATTAGCCCATCCATACCTGGAAATTTGTTGCTTCAGAACATCTTTCAGTTGTGTGGAAGGAATTAATCTTTAACCTAAAAATGGCCATTGTAGATAAAAAACCCAAAACAGCAGAGTCCCACAGGAATCTAATCCCCATCCTGTCAACGTCCCTGAAGACACAAGATTTATCTCCTCCTTCCAAGTGTTACCATGTGTGTATCTAGAGAGAAACTATTTACTCCCAGAAATAAAAAGGAGAGGGAAAAAGTGTATTCAACCTGCCTTCTATCTTAAATCTCTTATGTAAGGAGAGGTTATGCTTTGAGTTTTCTGTAGCTTTTTTGATGCCTTCATCACTTTTCTGCAATTCTTGCACTTGTTCTCAAAGTGATGGTGAGATTAATAAGGGCTTTTTTCAGGCTGGGCTCTGGATGTGACAATAACTTTGCAAGTAGTGCTCTCCACAGTCTGTGTTCTAACAGAAGTGAGCACTGGTGGTAATTAGGCACTACCTAGTTTACACCAGTGTGAAGGGCATAATACCACCTAACAAATGGAAAAACTATTGCTGCAGCTGTGGAGAACTCTTTCAATTTTTGCCAATGATTCCATTTTAATACATGCTCCATCTTACATATCTTGTGTTTGTAGTTTTTGGTTTATGCATATACAGTTACAAATACATCTTTCTTAAGTAACTGACACTTTTATAATCTTACAATTTATTGACAGTGGCTTTGCTTGTCCAAAACACTATCAAAAACTGGATGATAACTGATGTAGTAAAAATAAAGTTGATTGGGAATCTCTCAGCTCTGTGAATGAGATTTTGTTTTCTAAGATACTTAATGTAAGGTTTCCACATTAAAACCTTTAGAATTTTTCACCTGTATCAACATGTAATGACTGCTCCCCCTTGAAATTCTAGCATTTTTTTTTATTCACTCTGCCTACTTGTCCCATATGTATCTTTCCAGCTTTCTTCAGTGATGCTGCCACTGTCTGAAACACTTTCACAGATTAACTGTTTCTAAGTTTTTCTAATTCTCCTTTTTCAAAATCACCCCTCCTGACTTGCTTGGAAAGCAAAGGAATGATGTTGGTCACCTAAGCAGCCCTATACATACCTTGTTAAATCCTGGTGAAGTTGATCTGAGTAGCACTTGGATGGAAGTGTTCCACCGCCCTCTTCTTTCTCTCCCTTTCCCTGTCACCATTCCCAACTGCTTTCATTAACTACATCATGATTTACATCACCAGTTGTTATTTGTCAGGAAGTAATGTGTAATTCCTGTACATATCAGCATAATAAACTGCATGACTCTCTCTTACATAGGAAGCAGCAGCGTAGAACAGATTTTATGAAAAGTATGATTTAACAATTTTTTTTTCTGTTCCTTTCCTTGGATTTCTTTTCTTGGATTTTGAGAGAGAACTTACAAATAGCAAATCCAATTCTACCTTTCTCTTCAGTGGTTAAACTACACTCTACTTAAATGCCACTTGTGCAGTGATTTACACCAAATTATAATGAACATACTGCTAAATATTTTGAAAACCTCATGGTCCTTGTATCTGGTTTGTTACATGGTTCTCAGTTTGGTTTAACAATACTGAAATATTTGAGACATTTTGTCTCTTGTGCTGACCAGTTGTGTCCATGGGATACAGCCTGAGAAAAAGTAAATCTAAATCCCTGTTTTCCAAAACATTTAAAGAAATGTTTTCCTGGTTGTGTGTTTTCATGAAATGTGTGTTTAGCAGTGGTAGGAAGTTCTATGAGTAAATGCCATCTTTCCTTTGTTACAGTATCAGATTCCCTGTAGTCATCTTTCCTAAAAGCACTCCTTTGCTCAGAAAGTGATAAAAGTGGGTCCTGGTGTGGCTTAACACTTGTGGCAGTTCTCCTTCTTGCACTCCCTGCAGTGCAGCCCTCCTTGGAAGTGAAGAACAATTCTCTTATCAGCATCATAACAAAGCATGAAATCCTCAGGAATGGACTGGAGTCAGATACTTGACCAGTTTAGTCCAGAGTGTGACTGATTGCCTTGTTCTTGAAAGAGAGGGGGAGAAAAAGCAACTTCAGCCTGCACAAAGGAAGCCTTTGGCATCCAGGCACTTACTACACCATAATTTCTGACAGATTGCTACATGACTGCTGGGGAGGGATGTGAGTATAAAGGGACTAAATAAAATAACAGGTCACCAGCCTGTTATTTTTGGTTATGATTACTTTATGGTATTTTGACATGCAAGAAAAGCCTAGAGGAGACGTTTTCTGCATTAGAGACATTAGAGACTTTTGTTACTGCTGCACAGTAACAAAAGGTGATGGGAAGTTCGAGCTTGGGGTCTCTTGGCAGAGGGGGAACCAGTGAGTGATGTGGGAGGGCTGGAGTTCCAAAGGGAGAGGGGTTCTGGCCTGTCCTCTTCCATGGCTGAAGAGAAGCTTGTTAGACAAGGGAGTCATTTTTAATGTCAGTGGCAGCACTAACTGAAGAAAGGGCGTCAAGGTAAAGGGAGGAAGAAAGGAGAGCATGGCTGTAAAATTATTCCCTGTTTGTTGTAAGGAAAGATTTGAATCTGCTATACCTGTCAGCAAAGCCATAAAAGAGAAGATGAACCACCTTATTATAGATTATATAGCTCTCTGAGTTTTTATGATTTCACTGACAGCCAAACAGCAAATGAAGATTCTTTTTTTCCTCTCCTCCAATGTACATGAGATGGTTTATAGTCTAGCCCTCTTTCCCTCCCTTATGCTTTTATCTCTCCATACTCATTATGTCCTCCCCAAAGCTCACCCTTTTCCCTCTCTGCTTCCATGTAAATGAGTCAGCAACATTTTCTGCTAAATATTCTAATAATTTGCCAACTCTCTCCTTTAAAAAAAAAAATTAAAAAAAAGGAGAAGAATGGTGCACTTCTGAAGTAGGTGTATGTAGGCTGGTGAGAGGTTTGAGCCGTGCAACAGCTCTACCTGCCACTACATCTTGTAGGAAAATAGAAACAAATAATTATTTCTTTACTGCCACTAATCGTGGGGCCTCATCTGTGTACTCTTCTTATGGATGAACTTTTTGGTAATAAATACATCACTTTGACAAGGTCATCTCACCCTAACAGGAACATTTTGTAGCTCACCAGCACAGGGACAAAAAAGGGAAGAGACTGTTCCTGTCAGAGCTTTGCATCCTGCTGCCTTTCTGTACAGAGACTCCACAGCTTTAATTGACAATTTCCCCCTGCACTTACAACTTCCATCAGACTTTCTTCCACGTGGATCTTGATGATGATTAGGGGTAAATCACTTTATCCAAGACAACATCTGTCCTCTCTGGCAGGAAAAGCACCCCTTCAGAGTCAGAAAGATCATTCTGGGGGGGCTTCCAGATGTATGGTGGCAGCTCTACCACTTCCACCCATGCTTCACCTTCTTACAAGGGAATGCTGATTGTCCCATAGCATAAGTGGGAGCAGAGAGTCCTCAGCTGTGCTGTGCCATTGGCAACTGGCCACTTGTGTCATATGTACCCTGGAACAGTGACAGGAATTGCCTGTGATTCCACCCCCCATCTGTGCCTCTGATTGTGAGCTCCACAGATGCCACTTGAAATTCAGGGCCAGCTGCTGAGCTCTGCTGCTGACCCATGCTGAGGGTGTTCTGCAGTGGGCAGCAAAGCTCCCCTTTTGATGACAGATAGGCACTATCTAAACTAAAAATACCTGTATTTTAACAAAAAAGTGCTGAATAGTAGAATATTAGAAAGTTATTATATCAGGACTACCTGTGAAGTTGCTTAATACAAGTCAATTTGAAATATAACATAAATACTAATGGATTGAAAGCTGGAACATGTGTCTGAGGTCTGAGATTCCTTGATTTGCCTAAAGCAAAACTCCTCAAACTAACTTGGAGCTGGAGAGTTAGTGCTTTTTAAAAAATGTACCTGGGTGCTTTTATCATATGGGGACTAAGCATGGAAACCTAATTTCTACATCTTTAAAATGAGAATATTAATATGAAATAAACTCAAAGAACTTGGAAGTATTTAAGTAATTAAAAAAAACCACCCCAAAAAACACCAGAAACCAAAGCTGTAGAATATATTGAGAAATAGCATTGCAAGTGCTTCCAGCCTGCTGCGTGGGGTATCCAGATACAGATGTGCTTCAGCAACATTGGTGAATATTACACTTTGATTTATGTCAGCAGATTGGATTATCTTTATGAAAATTTTAATACCAATCGCTTTCAGGAATGTACATTGAAAGTTTTTTCATTAGTGTTCACATCTTAGAGTTTTTAATTTTGCTTCTTGTTTTCCTCTGATTGCTACTCCAAAGATCTTCTCTCCTTTAGTACATCAGTAGCAGTCAGGCTGCTGAGGTCACAATTAATATCAAGAATTCCAGCATCTTTCTCTTCTTTTGGTTCAACACAGAGGATGACTCTGTGACAGACTCACCAGCTGGTAGAGATGATAAAATAGCAGGTTACAATTTCATAAATAATGTTAGGGAAAAAAAAAAAAAGGAATATATAGCAGTCCATCACCTTTCCAAGGTGGAAAAGCTGAGGGATCCATTCTCAAGCCTCTGCTTCAGTGACAGCTGCCACGGCAAAATAAACACAGCTTGTTGTGTTTGTGGGGGAAGAGAATAAAGTGTGCTGCAGTGTGTGGGCTGGAGAATACCTCTGGGTTTGTTCCAGGAGGTCATGGTTAAAGAACACTTCCGAAAATTGGATTCCTTGCTGATTAGCTCCTTAGCAGGCAGTGCTATTGCCCTTGGTTGCCCACAGCACTGCTCCAGGACCCCTCCTCAAAGCCAGGGATGCACTTCAGAGTTCAGACATTCCCAAACAACCTCTAGGCATTCCCTTTTGAATTGTCATTGACAATGGTGCTGTCCCTGGCTGAAGTGCAGCCTGCCTGGAAAAGCAGGGAAGAACACATCCAATTAAAACCTGTTTGTGCATTTGTTTTTATTTTTCCTGTATGAACTGCTTGAATAATCAGTCTGCTGCTTAATTAAGCTTTCAGTTTGGGACAGATCAACCAAGAACAAGCATCTTTTTTCTCTTTTTTTTGGCCTTTTAATTTTCTTCTCTCTCCATCTTTGTTGTTATGCTGTAGGTGCCTTGTCATTAGACTGTGTAGTGGTTCTCTTCTTTTCATCACCACAGCAGTACTCAGGCGAGAGTGTAGTGTAGTGGTTTCATGAGAATAAGGATTAAGAGAAATGCAAAACAGGCCTAAACTTCAAAGATAAANTTAGCAGGCAGTGCTATTGCCCTTGGTTGCCCACAGCACTGCTCCAGGACCCCTCCTCAAAGCCAGGGATGCACTTCAGAGTTCAGACATTCCCAAACAACCTCTAGGCATTCCCTTTTGAATTGTCATTGACAATGGTGCTGTCCCTGGCTGAAGTGCAGCCTGCCTGGAAAAGCAGGGAAGAACACATCCAATTAAAACCTGTTTGTGCATTTGTTTTTATTTTTCCTGTATGAACTGCTTGAATAATCAGTCTGCTGCTTAATTAAGCTTTCAGTTTGGGACAGATCAACCAAGAACAAGCATCTTTTTTCTCTTTTTTTTGGCCTTTTAATTTTCTTCTCTCTCCATCTTTGTTGTTATGCTGTAGGTGCCTTGTCATTAGACTGGAAGAAGCTTCTCTTCTTTTCATCACCACAGCAGTACTGTTGAGTACCATTACAGCAAACAATACCTAGTGACAAAGCCATGCATCAGTTGCATCTTATTTTCACTCCCTCTATATCTAGGATTATGTGCCATTCAAGAGAGTTGTGTTTGCAAATTAGAATTGTTTGTTCATTTTACTAATGAAATGCTAATTAGAAAACAAAAATATAATTACTAATAGCAAATGGGGCCTGGAACCAAACTGCCTTTTGATCATGGACAGGACTGGGGCTATTAAGAGTAACCTTAATTTTTTTTTTCTTAAGAAACATGTATTAAGCATTCAAATGAACATGTCTTAACTGCTAAGTAATTAGGATAGGTAGCTGTAATGTTCTCTCTGCACCTGCAGTGATTAGAATTAATACCTGTTCTGTATCAAAGTGCAATCCTTTGTGTTGTAGTTATCAAAACATCTGCCTCACTTCTTTATTTCCAAAGCTCCCTGTACTGTAGCTGCAGCAGCTCCAGGTCCATAAAGTCATGTTCTGCACAGTGGTCAGTCATTTCATTTGCCTTTTTCTGCCTTTTCTTTTATCATTCCCTTTGTAATTGAATCAGCCTCCTGCTCCTGGCACCTGGGGTCAGAGGGGTTCTGTAATATTGTGTGTTAAACCATCCCAGCTCTGATTCTGAACTCGGGGTTAGATCTGCCCTCTTATCCTCACCTGCCTCTCTTGTAATATCCCTGTTCCTGAGCACTGAGCTCCTCGGGAGGTTTCACACCGATGTTCATTGTAGCCTCACAGGTTTTAGAAACCAGCTCTGGCAGGACTGCTTTGCTGGGGTATCCTGAAACTCCAACGTGAGCTTTATGGGAAGGGAAGTACCTGCAATGGCAGCACTGAAAACCAAAGGGGAAATCAAGTTTGGAACCATAAAAATAAAACCTCATGGGTTTATTTGAATAATTAAATGGTGCATTTAGCAGCAAGGAGTATGTTCTCTGAGATCTGCCATAGCCTCCTTAGGCTGAGGGACTGCAGCCTCCTTAGCCTTTGCCTCTGGTGAGAGCTTCTTAGTACTTGTTGTGGTCGTGGCTTTTTACAGCTTGGATTCTGGCCAGCTGGAAATTTCCTGAGACCACAAATCCATTTCACTTAGGCCCGTGGACATCTATCAAATGCTAACAATGTATGCTACACGCTCTCATTTGTTCCATCCACTTGCTGTTTGTGGAGATATTTGGCTAGGGAAGGGCATGGGCCTGGGCAGGCTCTACATAACACAAACAATCTAAAAAAATATATATATATATATTACACCTATAACCTGTCCCTCAGACAGTGTTTGTCAGACAGGAGACTTGAATTGCCATGGGTATTCATGCATATCAGATTCCTCAGAAAATGCTTAGTATGTGGTTTATTGAATGTGCTGTTAACTTAAGGGCAGGACCTTGTTTCTGTGTTGTCAGGAGGTACAGATCTCTGCTGGTGGGAAAGTAATTATTGATAGCCTTGTCTCTTCCCTCTGTTCATCTGGTCCCTGTGACTAGACTGGTTCATGAACTTAACAAGAAAAATGCGGATTTCCCACTTTTCCCTGAGAGGAGGTGGGAGAAATCCAATGTGAGGTGAGAACAGGTCATCATTTTAAAAATACCTTAGAGGCAAGTGACTATCAGAGAGTGTTTCCAAAAATCCCAGTGTGAAGCCATTGCTGATTTTCACTGAAGTTCAGTGATGTATCTGCTCTGAATAATTAACCTCTGAATGCTTCCTTTTGTTGAAGGCATGAACATACATGGTTTGTTGATGTGGGGCTTTTTTTGCCATTTTAAAAATTGTTTTATATAGTGAGCCATTTTCAGGACACCAGTGTCCAGATCCATAACTCTTAATGCCTCACTCTGCAAGCAATGTGCATTGTAGGATCTCCCTTATGGAAGATGTTTGTGAGCTCATGCCCTTGTCCTTGGAGAGGTACTTTTATCACTAATCACAAGGTCTGAATCCCCCTAAAAGGTAATTATTTGTTGTGCTGATCCGCAGAGGATCTGTGCAATAGGGAGAGAATTGTGGGTTCCCTTCCACTTAAAAAAATGTGTCTCAAGAGGCTGAATGTGCTCCCTTTGTCCTGCCCAAGCAGTCATTGACTTCACTGGTACCACTTGTGTGAACAACCAGGGATTTGCATAAACAACCTCAGGGCAGCTGACAGATTTTTACCTGGGAACTGAAATCCTACGGACTAATCTGAATTTCCGATTTCTGGCAATGTGAAACACTCTTTGCTCAGGGGTGACCTGTGGAAAACTCGGTTCTGCAGCTCAGTGTGAGGTTTTTCCTGGGAGAGCTGAAAAGGAAAGAAGGCAAATGCAGACTGTCTTGGTGCTTGGTACATTCTGATTTAATTCGAAGTTTTATGTTTTCCTGCCTGGAGCCAGGGGAGATTAAGCTGCAGGTCGTTTGCCAGATGAACAGGGGAGGGCTGCTCCAAGTTCCATCCCCTGCAGTCCTCAGGAAGTGTCTGCTGAAAAACACCAGTGCAGATCTTGAATGGGGAGATTATTCTTTATTCAAGCAAACCACATTGAAATAACTCGGTTTAAAACTTCTAATTTTGCTATTTCATTATATGCTTCTACAGGTGGAAAGCTTAATTATAAACTCTCTTTCTAAATAGAGGAATGCTGCTTTTTAGACCTTTATAAGAACCTGAGCTGGGCCCAAGTGAGGCTCAGGAACTGCTGGCTGTATGGTACAGGTTTTGTAACATTAATAATATCTCATACTTGTGCTTCATTCACATCTTCCAGGTTGTATATTTTAAGGAAATTCTGGCTGCACAGTTTTGTGCAAGCAGAGTTCCTCCACATGAAATTGCACAATTTTTATGGCGTTGCACTGAATCATAGATCAAGTTGGGGGGGGTTGGGAGAAAGTGAAAAAATAATAGTCAACAAATTTCAAAATGGATGAAATTGCCACTCTTTGGTTTGTTCTTTTGTTATAACATCTTTTAATGTCTGTAAATGATGGAAGAAGATGGGGTGTTTTCTGCAGGAAAGATGGACTTTCAAAAAGATCTTTTAATGCTACATTTCTGACAAGGTGTTAATGCAAATTTTGAGGGAGACTGGTAGGACTTGTAAATACAGCTGACAAGGATATTTTCCAGTTTGTTGCCACCTTTGTCATTTTCTGTATGACACAGTTCTGTGTTTCTCTGCAGGTCCTTACAAATGTTAAGTGGCAGAAAATCCTGGAAAAAAAGGTGTCATGTCCATGGCTCTCTTTTTAAAAGCAAGTTAAAAGCAACCCAAAACTTCACTTTTATACTGACTCTTAAAAAATGAGAAAAGATAAATTTTTCCTATTGGGGATAAGTTGCTTAAATGATTTCAAAATATTTAAGCTGAGAGCGAGAACAACAGAGAAAAATGTGATGGAGTGGGAGATTCAGGGAGTTTTAATCAACCAAATAAAGACACTTTATAATGACAGTCAATCCCAACAAAAACTGTCACTATAATTCACCTATAATGACTCTCCACAGAGAGAGCTGTCAATACCAATCTAGTTTAATAACAGCCTCCTACCAGACAAGAAATGTTTGCACTGAGTATGTTTTATAGAGCAAGTGAATGGTTTTGTAAAGTTATGTGTAAATCAGTGTATTTCCATTATTATTTTGGATTTTTCTTCAAGCCAGTGCCTCTACCCATCTCTGGATTTTAAAGCTAGAAATTCATTGGCATTTAAATTACTTCATATAAGGATTTTGCTTCTCTTTGTGGTACCATGTATTTGTATAAAAGCTGGGAGAGCACTCATTATTTGAGTAGCAGAAATTTTACTGTGACACGGGTATTTGTAATTAAATTACTTCTCAAGGATAGATCCCTTTTAAACTCTATTCATTTTCTTTTATGCTTGGGTAAAATACATCCAAGGGGAGCTGGAAATGATATAATTCAATCCAAATAGGAATTGTTGTTTTGCAGTAAACTTTCTAAGTGGTATCTCAATGTTTTGATTTATGACAAGATACATATATTAAATAATAAACATAGATATTCCAGACACACAAAATTTTAGTTATCATTTTTCATTTTCCTTGTAAATATATTTGGGGCTCAAATGATGTACCTGAACACTCTCATATTTACTGTAGTTGACAAATCCTTTCTAGGTAACTCTTCTCTTCTTCTTCCTCCTCTTTCAGGAGTTTATCTACTGTTGCAGAAAAGAGAAAAATAAAAAAGTATTTCCAGCAATCCTCTTGGTGAATTTAGTATGTAAGTGGTGAATGGAAGACCTCAGACTTTGTCAGGGTTGAAATTGCATCCAGTGTACAAAAAAGGGCTGCATTACCCAGTGCTAGCAGGAAATGAAGTGGAGTTTTGAACTTTATGGTAATAAATGGTATTTAATGGTACCTATTTTTATTGCCATTAGTAATAAAACCCCTGTTTACTCTAAGTTCTTGTGGAATTCTGCTCACTTAAAGATCCTGAAAACACTCCTTGGCAAACCCAGTGGTACAGAATGGTTTGCAATCTAAAGAACCCCACAGTGTTTCACTGCAGTTCTGAGTTTAGGAGTTATTTGCTGTTTTGCATGTAGAAAATTGAATCTGGCAGCAGCAATCTCTCCTAATTCCTGTTAAATATTGGCCTTTGCTTGGAGTAATCACTGGAATGTTTCCAGAAAGTAATTTTAGGTTGCCAAATAATCACAATGAAATTTTAGGTAGAAGTAGTTAGGCTGTGATTCTCAGTTGACTTTGCCCAAAAGTTTCTATTTATAAACCTGAAGTTATTAATCAAACACCACAACCCAACCTCTGGTAGGACTTGAAGGAGAGAGGACCATGTGATGTTTCTGGAGTAAATCTTTATCAGGATTTGGACAGAGCTAAAGAACTTTCTACCCATTTATCATTACAAATAACAGCCATGCCCTTGTCTCTTGCTATTGACAAATGATTTTGTTTCAATGCCTGTATTGGCATTTTGGCAACCCTTCAAATGCACTGAAGCACTGCCTTCATTAGTGTAATGAGAAATACATTTACATTTCATCCTGAGGAAGACAACTAGCTGAGAGCTATATTTATGTAACATAAGGTTGCTCAAATATTTTAAAAATATGAGCATATGCAATAAGTTATTTGCTCAAGCTGAAAATATTGTTCAGTGTATGTCCTAATAAATTTCAGGTGTCGTAGCTAAATGTACCTTTGGTACTGATAATCTGAAAATGTGTCCTTGCTGCATTATAGCAGAAACACATTTTCAATTTTTCTTTTTAGGTAAAATGACTCTTTGAATAACTTCTCAAGAGTATTTTATTAGGACTGGCAATTCTTGTTATTAAAAGTAAATATTTAACCTCTTCTCAAGCACCTTGAGTAGTAAAAATTGGAGAAGGTGCATTTCAGACAAATAACCTTTATTTTAAAGGACTGAGGCCAGCTGGATCTGGCAGCACATATAAAGTGAACAGAGCCTTTTAGAGTAAAACGATGCAACTGAACTAAAGCCCTTTGATAATTAGGGAACAAATCCAGTGCTTGAAGTTAAGTGAGTCTTACACTGACATCAGTGGAGGTGACTTTAAGGCTGAAGATAATAAGAAAAACTTAACCAGATAGAAAGTGTCTCTCCCAGCTGTACTTCAGGCTGCATGAAAACCTGTATAATAAACAGGAATAATTAATACAGAAAAAAGCAGAAGGAGCAAGGTCTAAGCCTTTCCCTACTTAGTGTCAGAAATTAACACGACATCCTTTTAGGCTGAGTCTTTACATTGAGTTTAGAAGATTTGGAGAAACACTGCCAGTTTAGGAACAAAGATCAGTATTTTCTATTTCAGGACTGAGACAGTAATCTCAGAAATCTAAAGCAAACTGCTTTAGCTACTGAGAAAAAGAGAAGAAATCTTGCAAGGAGCTGAAGAGATGGCTCATATTTCAGAAACAAACTGCAGTGCCTCATAGATCACATAATATTTCCAAGCAGTGATCCTAACTGATAATGCAGCCCAAAGAGCTTTCCACTGGAAGTGAATTCAGCACCTTGAATAGTAAGTGGTAAAGTAAAAAAATCTGGGTTTGTGCTGCAGGACTTAAAAGTAGACTGTAATGTAAAGTGGGCAATACTAGGGCCACACCATTAGAAAGACAAAAATACCATACATACATACTGATTTATATCTCTTCAAATTTGTCAAACATATTATTTTCCACCAAGAACTGTACAAATCTCTATTCTTTTACTTCCTTTGTAAGCAGTCATTTAACAATGCATCATTTCAAAACAGAAAGTCCCCTCAAAATCAGTGAAACAGTTGTGAAATTTTTGCAGATTAAGCACAACTTTTGTGCCTCCTCATTGTGGCAATACTTGTGAAAAGCTAAGACCCATCATTCCTCAAGGCTCTACAAATTCAAAAGGTATTTCTCAGGCTTGAAAGGATAAGTGATAGCTGGGAGGTTGTAATAGCTTGGAAACTAGAACAGAATTTGGGCAGAACTATCTCCAGGGTCCTGATTCCTCATTCTCCTCTGAGCAGTTTGGAAACTCTTAGGGAACAATGCCATTCCTTTGCTTTATTTTTGCACTTTTTTCTCATTTTTGTACATCTCTTACCCTTTGTCTCATGGTTGTGTAGATCACCCTCCCTGATCACAGCTGGTGCCCTGCTGGTGTTCAGGCCCCACAGAAATGGACAAATAATTCACTGACTGAGCAAGTAATTTTCTGTGGTGGGGGTTTTCATTCTGAACTCCGAATTCTCAGAATTTATTGTAGGGTTTTGCACATTCAAATACCTTTTTGCTAGCTAGAAAATTAAATTAAAGAAATGGAACTATTATTACAGTTCTGTACAGGAGTGCTAATAATATCAAATATATAGTTCTTAGGGGGGAAATTCAAATATAGTAGGTGATTAGAATGGTATTACTGGCTGGCAAAGGAAAAGTCACTGTAAGCTGAACAGCAGGATGTAAGGATATTGTGGTGAATTATAAAAACATTTGGCACATTGCTACAGTTCCTCTCTATGGTGTAGTGTTATCTCATTTCAAATGTTGTAATTAAAATTGAACAAACTTTGAATTAATGTAGCTGAAACTTATCTTCCCAAATGCACTCTTAAAATTTTCCTCTGTCCTTGTTTTGCATAAGAGAGATTGGGAGTAGAGAATTGTCCTAAGGTCCTGGAATCTCTGCAAGCTGAGTTCAGAATCAGTGTTACTGCTCAGGCCTTTATCAAATGTTTACCACACATAATGAGGCTGGGAAAGAGATTGTGGGTTTGTTAATTTTGAATATTCCAAAAGAGATGAGGAATATACTCGATGTGAAAGCCTAGGGGGAGAACTGTAAAGGAGCTGCATATATACTTGATATTTTTTCAGTAAAAGAAGCAAAACAATGTTTGTAATACAGTTTGATCAGTAGGTGCAGCTAGGTTTAAGTGTTTTAAACCTTGGAAGAGGTGAAATAAGGAATTCCTGGAACCTGTTCAGTCTGTTATTGCTATTGAAGGCTTGGCTGAGGAAACCCAGCTTGTGACTCTGGAAGATGGTAAAGGAATGCTGCTCATCTAAGGAGTCTCCAGAGTAAGCATCTGGAAATCAAAACCAGCAGGACATTTCTTGGAAACCTTCTCTTCCAGTTTTATTAAAGTTTTTTTGTCCTGTGCAGGATCTGCACAGCCAGGCATGAATCTGGTTCTTTCTGCAGTGCCTTCCATCCAGCTAATCTCCCATTTATTTTTTCAATGCACATCTTGAGTAAGTGCTGGTGAAGGCCTGGGCCCTTGGCAGCAGTCAGCAGATGATTAACAGAGCCTCCCTGTCATTTTAAAGGGTAGGTGATGATTTCAGCTTCTCCAACTGCACCATGATCAAATGGAGCTCCCAAACTCCCCAATATTGACTGACAAATAGTTGATTTCCCCAAGGCTGCTCTGACTAAATTGATGGCACAGCTCTGACAGAGAAGAGTTTGTATTTGTATTTAATTTATGTTTGTGTTAGTTTCCTTTCTTCCATTGCCTTGGGACTAACCAAAACAGTAATTTTCATTAACAGGGCCTGTGGAGGTTTTCCCCATCTGCTGCTTTTTTAAAAATGTCTATTGATCCTCTCAAGGAATGGCAAAATCTTGAATAAACTTAGGCAGGAGGTGACCTTGCTAAGTGTTTCATTTTCCTGATCCTTCCTTAATACTGAATGTTATTTCCTATATTTAGATTATTTAGTTGTATACTTAAGCATATTATTTCATCTGGAAAAATGGGCATCTTTCAGATCAGCTAAAGATAATTACAGAACCTCTACAAATTCATTAATGCATACAAGTAGTCTGGTACTAATATAATGCTATTTGAATTTTTTGACACTTAAAAGCCTATTGATACACTAGACAGTAAAAAAGGAGAACAAAGACATCTCTTGTTCAGTTCTGCCTCAAAGAATTTTGTATCAAAGCTTTTTGCCTATTCCAGGTTGTATCTTTATAGTTTGAGATCAGGTTTTCCCACAGAATATTGGTTTCTTCATTCCTGGTGAATAATTTTAGCTAGCCAAAGCTGTTAGTGTTTTTCTTGGGTTTCATGTAAAATTTTAGAAAGGAGGTGGAACTGTTTTACACTGAAATTCAAACTGTGAAGTGTTTTCAGAAGACATTGTTGTTGAGATTTGAGTGGATTACGTATGAACATTTGATTGTTACCTGTTACAGCTTTTCCTGTGGTACTCCCCTTTTTTTTTAGATGAAATATCACAACCCTGGATAACTTAATCTCCAGTCAATAGCAGTTGAGCAAGCTTTCATACATTCTATGCTGATGACACTTTAACAGCCCCCTTGTTTTTCCTGTTTATTCAGGTTAGAATTGGAATTGTGCCCTGTCCTGGCCAGAGAGCTCGTAGCTTATTGTGTCATTGTGTGGAAACTGGGGGTGTCTCATGTCATAGGAAAGCTTGTGTTCAAAGTCCTAAAAGGAACAAGAATTTTGGGTTTAAGGCATGAACTAATAGGACAAACTCCTAGGGAGTCCTCAGTGACTCTTTACTGGAGTGCCAGTGCCTTCTTCATTGCTGCTTGTTGCTGCTTTTCGTCCTGAGCCCTCAGATATCAACTCCCCACATGATCCCCAAGCTCCAGAGTGACCTGTCGCTGTTCCCTTGGCTCCTGCTGGGGACCGGAGCCCTCAGTATGCCATTGCAGCCCCTGATTTGTGCTTCAGTGCCGTCAGTGCCCTGCACTCTGCCATCAATTCACATCGGAATTGCTCCCAACTCCAGCTGCATTGTGATGCAAATGAAGTTGCTTGTTTACTGCTTCCAAAATAGCCGACATCATTACAGATTTTTCTAGAGGACACATGAAGAGATGAAAGAACAACCTCACTTAATCAGCTTACACAAAGATTAGCCCGGAGGGGCTGCTGTGGCTGAGACTTGCTGCCATGAGCCTCCTGAGGCGCTGGATCTCTCTGCAGCCCGGTGCCGGCAGTGGCACACACCAGAGCCCAGCCCCTCCTCAGCTCATCTCCTCCCAGGAACCCTGCTCTAGGCAGCAGCAGACTCGCTGTTTTTAATGGATCTGGATCTTTCAGGAACAGGCTTTCCTCCACTGGCTCTTGTGGTGATTCACCTTCTGTGTTTTTCTGAACATGTCTGATACGCACTAATAAATGGGAGTTCATTCATAGCTTGTTAAGGTCAAGCACAACAATCATAAAAACTCCAAACCTCTGGGTGGACAGCAAGTTTGAGATGGTTAGTTCCTATCTCCTTTATCCTCAAGATACTGGCAATAGATATAATTAGGAAATCTGAACCTCTATCCCATTATCTACCATTGGTGTTTCCAATTAATCATTTAGCCTTTTCATCCTTACTCCAGCTAGAACATCTCTGGGATAATAACATTCAACACTGGGAATCTTTATTATAGTGTTTTGAGTTAGGAGTGAGTTGAAAACATAGATAATGCAGATCTACCAGCACTTGAAAAAATAACACCTAATTTCATCATTTGGAATAGAGTTGCAACTGTTTCACAACATCTGATCTCACAGAAAGGGCTTTTTTTAGAGAGAAGATCATCACTAAGGTGCATGGAATTGATTCCCCTTTCAGCAGTTCACTGGTGGGCAGAGTGCCCAGACTAATGAGCTTTTAAGGCCCCGCACTTAGAGTGATGCATTTTGTCTTTTTTTTTTTCTTTTTTCATGCTTGATTTATTTGATTATATTTATCAAATTAACAGAAATTGATTAGAAGTCCTCCATTTTGGGGAACTGCCAGAAAATAGCTGTATTAGTGAGGAGGAAAAATTCTTAGTTGTCTAGTCAGAAAGGGATAAATGACTTTTTGATTACCAAGAGAGAAAGGGGGAAGTATGAGCTTGTGTTCCTATTCAGATTGGTTGAAGTATGTGCTGAACTACTAAACTGCTTTATTAGCCATATTTACCTAGGGACAAATTGGTTCAGTGACTGCAAGTACTCAGAACTATTAAAGAAAATTCATTTTACACTGGTGCAGAGAGGGGACTGTTGCCCCTGCAAACAGGCAGACAGTTTAGGGGGGGGAAGCTGAGAGGAACCTGATGAATGCACCCACCCTCAAAGGGAGCAGAGGAGCAGGGTTGTGTGAAGGTAAAAGCAAGAGTGCAGCTCTCCCAGAGCACCTTTCTGTTCAGGCAGAACTCCTTGGTTCCCAGCAGCTTGGTACAGTCTGCAGTGCTGAGACCCCTGTCCTGCTCATGGGGTTAGTGAATAATGAGGGCATGAAAAACAGCAAGGTGGGTAAAATCCAGTGTGTAGAGTGTAATGGAAATAGGTATCCATTTTCTGATATCCTCCAGAGAGTACTGCAGCCCAAAAACCTGGAGGATGTAATTTTCCTGTCCTTGCTGGAAAAGGACGTGGTAATAGGAAAAAGAAAATTGTATGGTTGTCTGCAGGACAAGCTAGGAGTTTCCACTCTTGAAACAGATTTTTCTCCCCATATTTCATAAATAGACCTTGGGTGTCTGCATTCAAAGACAGAAGCATAAAACCAATTAATTAATTAGTTTGAATAACTGCCAGTGTACCTAGAATATAAATAAAGTAATGTAGTAATAACCTGTTATGCTGTTATTCAGGAACTCTCTCTGGACCAAGTTTATTATGAAAACAATTTCTAATTCAGATAATTGTAAACACCTTCCATCTTTTATCTCCCAAACAGACTGTGATTCTTTAGGTCTCTACCACAAATGAGCTGTTTTGCTGCTGCACTTTAGAACTCTCACTTTTTCACTTTGTAATTCTCACCTGATTCTCTTCAGGCACTTTTTGATAACTCTGCACTGTTCCATGTCTGTAATGTGTTAGCATCAGTCTTCTCCATTGGGTTAAAATCCTACATTAAACCAAGCCTATCAAAACTGGAACAGTACTCCTGATGTGTTTTATTCTTACTTGGAGACTTATGTGATAAAGCATATTTAAACTGCTGGACCTAGCAAAAAGTTAGAAAATATGGTAAAATAGAAAAGGAAAAAAAATCCATAAGAAGGTACCTATCATGCAAAGATAGCCATCAAAGTTGGCTGCAAATCATTTCCTTTATTTCATGTCTAATCTTTTCTTTATTAAAGTTTTTTCCACTTACAGAGGACAAGGCAAAAAGATTGATTGTAAACGTTCAGAAAACCTATAAAACAATCTATTGGGGTATTAGAGCTCTTTCATGTAGCTGCTTCTGGTTTTTTAACCTTCGTTATTTCTTTGCTACCAACAGAAATGATGCCTTTAAACTTCAGATAAACCTACAAATGGGTCATATTTTTTCTGTAATCCTGCAAAAAGAACTGACAATTCAGATAAATGGCATTGGAGGAGCATAGCAGTAAGCACTTTAATTAAAAAGAGTGATGCACTAAGTTTCTTGCATTTAATTTTTTAAAATTGTATTTCCAGGTCAAGAATGTGATTATTGATTATTGCTGTCATAATGAACGTTTGACCCTCATTTTTATTGATCTGTCTTTCCTAAGTATTGATGGCTGGTATGGGAAAGAGCACCAAGAGTTGGAGTCAGGCGAGACAGGGCAATTACAAAGTAGTTGTTCTATACTTACCTCATTCCACAGAAATATGGTTTCCCTTCTGTACTCCTGAGTGGCCACTTATTGGCATACATGGATGCTTTTGTTGTGGTTCTGAAAGTAGGATGTAGTTTTTTGTGTGTAAAAGTTATACAGCTTTGGGGAATAAAAGCAGGACTTTCTGCTCTCTCTTAGTGCCCAAATGGCTGTTTCCCTCCCTGAGGTGTGTGGGATGCAGGAGGAGCAGGGTGAGGGGGGGATTCCAGGGCAGGAATTCCCTGGGAGGTGGTGGAGGGGCCCTGCTGTGTGCACAGCACGTGGGGGGATCCTTCAGACAGGAGCCTGTCCTGCTCCATCTCCCTTCCCAGGACACAACACCTGGGATTTCACCCTCCCCTGCTGCAGGGAAGCAGAGCCTACCAGGTTCCATGATCTCTGGAGGTCTTCTGGGTTACTTGGGGCGATTTATTTTAAATGTTTTGAAAAGCAGAAGAACATTCAGGTTTTTCATACGGTAAAAAGGCAGGAAATATGATAAAAATATTTCATCTGTGTAGTTGCAATCCTAAGGGCATCTGTCTAATGAAATGTTTTACAAAACTTGGAGAACTCTGGAAATTTTTTTTTTTTTTTTTTTTTTTTTGTAAATGTGCTGTAGCTGAAGATTTGGAATGTGATTTACCCTCCTCCTTTACAATAGACCTGTAATTCAAATGCTTTAGAGTGGAATTACTGTCAATATAATGAATTTTTTCTTCATATACCTAACATGATCTTGAATTAATTTTGATGTAAATGGCAGGCCTAAGTCCAGGTACTGCCAATAAACTGCAGTTATGTATCCCTGAAATGGTTGCTGTGTGAGTCAAACTGTCTGAGACAGTGCAGTTAACATCAGGAGAGGGGCTGTGTGAAGCAACCAAAATTAGCATAAAAAAATTGAAACGTATGAGGCTGCAATTACCGTAACATCATAACTGGGAGACACTGCAATTGATATTGTAATGGCTTAGATGGCAGTGGAATAAGTCAGTGAAACAACTTCAAATAAATGAATAAAGAATTTTAATGGCATCATATTGCTTGGCTCCAGAATGATAATATTTTAGGGGTGCTGAATCCACAGTTAGCTATTAAAAATGCTGTAAAGTATGGCTGCAGTGCATAGCTGCTGTTTCTCACTGTGTTGGATGTTGTCAGCTTTTCCTTTTTAGAAGGTTAACAAAGGAAAATGATTTTAAGGATCGGCACATAGAAAGTTTTCTATTTCTAATTCAAGTTCTTAACTCTGAAATGTTTTGACACAGTATAATAAAAAGTATAATAAAAGATATTATGAGAATAATCTCATCCACCAACTTAGATCTCCCCAAAATTTACTAAGTCAGAGGAAGTCACACCTGTTCAGAAGAACACCACCACCTACCCTGTGTTTGCCAGTGAGAGTGCCAGGAGGAGGACTTTGGGAGACAGATGGAAAATTCTGGTGTGACACCAGTACACTCAGTATTTTTCAATGGCAGCCAGCACAGTGGTTTCAGAAAGGCTTGCCTTTCCTAACCTCCCCAGGCCTGTTGTAGGGAGACAAAAAATGTTAATAAAAGAAGGGAAGATAGAGGCATTCCAAGGGTTGAATGCAAATGCATTCAGAAAGTAGCAGCATGTAGTTGCATTTCATCAAGGTGCTGCTAAACTTTCCACCCCAAAGGAGCTGTGTTTCACATTTTTAAATTTAATGGAATTCATCTTGGATCTCTAAGAAGCTGAGGGAAGTCTCCATCAGCTGACATTAAATTTTAATGTGAGTTGTAACACAGTTAAAGCTTAGAAACTCCAAAAATAAGAGAGTAAGTAGAACAAAAACAGCTACTTACAGATTGGTTATGTTGCATTTATCCTTAGCAGAAGAGTAGGAAGCCACATGAGGAACTGTATATAAAAAGACCTAAGGATAGCAGTGTAATCAATAACAGGAAATCTCTGAAATGGTTCTGTACTTGCTTAATACCTGCATCAAATAACAGAATTCAGTTTCGTAAAGATATCTTCAGTATCAGATGGCATTTCCCTAATAAAAAAGTAGAAACCTATATAATTAAAGCTTATGTTAAATAAGAGTAAGCTGTTTGTCAGACTTCATGAAGTGCAAGTCAATGGCACAACATTACTGAGTTCCAGAGGGAGAGGGATTATGCCTGGTGCTGCTCAGCATTCCCATCACCCATCTCCACATCCATTGTATCACCTCTGGTAACAGAAAGGGGGTGGAAGCCACACCTGCAGAGCCAAGGGAAGGGTCTGGGAAAGCAGACTGGCTCTGCAAGAGATCTGAAGCCCCAAGTGGGAATGGGCACCCCCAGGTCAAAGCTAGGGAGCAGCTGCAGAAAGAGGAGTCTTTCATCCCTGCCTCTGTGACTCTGCTGATTTTCCTGCGGCTGTGCTGTGTCCCTGCCTTTCAGGAGGCCACGTTTTACAAGTGTCTCCAAAAAACCCAGACAGTGCTAAAAGAAAGGCCTCAGACTAAGCAGCCTAATCTCTTAAACTGCAAAATTAGTAAATGAGAGTTGGCTGCCTTGGAGTGTAAAAGAGAAATAATGGCAGGCAGTAGAAAACTCTTTAGTTGATATTACTTAAGAATCAATATTTAGGACTTAGAGCACACCTGTTCCAGATGGAGAAACAGCTTGTTAGAACTGGTGGTTTAATGCCTGAAATTGGGAGGGGGGAGAAAAACTACCTGATAAAGCAGCAGTGTTGTGCCTTCGCTGTCTTGACAAGACTTGGGTTCCTTTCTGAGGCATTAATTATTTTAATAGGAGGTATTTGATCTAATTAAATTTTCTTGTGATATTTAAGATGCTGTGATCTGTAGGAGACCAGACAGCAAATAATCCAAAAATGCTGCCAGCTCTGGAAGTCTCTGAAGCTGTCAAAGTTCTGGTAATTACTGCACTCCCAGTCAGTCACCTGCTGATGAATTTGGAAGTGTATATAGGTATGGACACTGCTTGAGCTATTGGAAAAAGTGAGGATATACTGACCTATCTTCCCCTGCTGTGATACTTGACTCCTTTTTCTTTTTTTTCCAAACCTGAGTTAAGGAGTTGGAATTCTTTCTTTTACTCTGTTCTCTTTGTCCAGTATGTAGAAGTGTCATGTGAGGGGAATACTCTTCCTGTCAGAAAGCTGAGCACAGCATCTGCTGCTTGCTTGAGTCAAGGCATGAATTTTGTCCAAAAGAAAACAATTTGTGTTTATTTCTTAGTTTTTATGTGCCAGATTCTTAGACATTTGTAATTAGGTTTGTTGGAAATCCACACAAGTTGAGTGTTTAAGTGAACCTGGCAGATGTCCTTTATTCAGACATTTCCAACAGCCATTCTTATCCTTACCTGCCTCAGAGCTTCCCTAATTCCCAGCAGAGCAGAGGGAATACCCTGCTGGCCCAGTAATTCTGTCCATGCTCTTGCACTGTGATCTGGTTCAGTACGGTGCTGGGTGGTTCCCAGCACACAACTGAGCCAGCCTTTCACAAAGCACAGCAGCAGCAGCACAGGATCACAAGTCTTCAGTTTTCTCATAATTCCAGGCTTCTGCCTGAATCTCAAGCCAAAATTTTTGTTATGACACAAATATCATACAAACTTGGAAGTGCTTTGGCTTTCTGAAAAAAAAAAACCTGATTGTTCAGCCTAGTAAAAAGGACAAATAATCCGTGTGGAAGGATGAAGTTTTACTTTTGGAAACTGAACAGAATTTTCTAAAGAATTTATTTGAATGACACTGAGTGGATCAACATCATTATAATTTCAACCATTCTATTTTGAAACTCTTTGCTCATTTGCAATTCTGTACTTGCTTTGCAATTATAATGGTTTGCAATTCTGAGCTTTTAGTGACAAGCCTGAAACTGTGCATATAACATAACTGTAAAATTATGACCCAGTGATGTTTTAATACTCTAATATCAAATGGATGGATTTAAAAAAATTTTTTTCCATGCCAACACATTATTGAGAGCAAACTGAGAAAAAACAAATGAAGTTGAAATTTATTGTAACGAGAGCAGTGTGTTCATACTTTAGTCATGAAGAAATATACAAAAAGCATTGGCTTAAGATTTTAATGACATCTGCAGCCAAGGCACTGTAAATATTTAAACCTCCTCAGCCACCACATGTGCAGTTTATGATCCTGCTCCTGTCTGTGGCAGAACCTCTCTGGGTTTCCCAAAGTGGGAATGGGCTCAGAGTATCAGCACCTTATCTCGTAACATGCTGCACCACTTGGTCTTCTCTGCTATGTGGGATCAAAGCCAAGTGGTAAACTCTGAGCTAAGCCATGTCCATCTTTACTTCTTCTCAGTGCTGTTAATCCCATTTTCACATGGAGCCACTTCCATTGCATTTTTCTTGCACAGAACAGGTATTGAGACAGACTGTAGGAAGTCACCTCTGCCTCTCCTGGTCCTCTTTTTCTTTAGGAGGCAAGGACCAGAGGCAAAGAGAAGGAAAGTGCTAAGCAGGTCAATTGGGCCAATACATAGAGAAAGGATCTATGACTTCACATATTAACTATAAATCCACTCCTATGAGCATTGCAGAAGCCCTGGAATCCTTGCTCCTTTTCCCCTGTCTGCTGCATTGATTAGCAAGTGGGGCAGGAGAGGCTTTAATTAAACTCTTAGGTGATGCCTGTGCTTTAAATTAGTGCCAAATGGCTGGGCTCAAGGTGCTCTGTAAATTTCTTAAGCATGTCTAAATCTCCTCCTCAAACTAAACCAAGGGCAGAGAAACATCAATCTCAATAAATATTGTACACACCTTTTTACAAATGGCCACTGATAAGGAAGTTAGAAATGCTCAGCAGAGGCTCTCCCTCATTGTCTGACAAAGTGAGAATGTCTCATTCTGCAGGAAGTGACTGCGTGCCAGGTTTATTTCTGCTTGGAAAATTACCAAGTCTGGGAATATATTCTGGTCTTACCTTCTCCCCTTATGGGAATGATCAGACAGCAATTTCACCCCTCCAAAGTCATATTAAATTGGATGTGAATCTAAGCTCAGATTTTGAACCCACTGCTGCAAATATCTCTGCCAGCCTTTCTAAGTAAATTCTGCTTGATCTGACCTTCTTTTCCTTTTTAATTTGTTTTGCACTGAACATAAGAATACAGTTTTCATTTGCTGCAAATTGAAGCAGAGTCAAGTGCAAGAACAGAAATAATTTGTCCAACATAGAAACTATAGCTCAAATGGGATTAAACTATTCTAGTTATTAGACTGTATTACTGTCTTAAGAGTGCTCTCTGTACTCCTTAAAAAAAAATCAAACAAACTCTCCTCACTATCGATCCTTGACCAGTGAAGTTTTCCAAGCATAGGAAAAAAAACCAGCTAGGCTCTTGAGATACATGCATAGAACAGTTTTTTAAGCAAGCAAAATTTGAAATTGGAAAACAGGAATTTTACAGTTGAAAAAAGCCTCTGCCATTAGAATTTGAAAATACAAATTGAAGCTGCATTCTGAAATAAGTACCAGAAGGGAACCATACATTTTAATCTCTCTGCTTTTGCTCATACTAAGTTCTGTAGTTTTGAATAGTTTTCCTTAAGAGAATTTCAGACAACGAAGTGCCATTTCTGTGCAGAATTTGTATTCTGAAAATATTTGGAGATTTTTTAAAATATAAAATTTGTGAGTATTTACATACGTTTTTCAGTATTTAGTTAATCTGGAAACATTTTTTTTCCTTTGCAAATAAATTCTTCCTGCAATATGTTTAATAACTTTTGTATTGAAAGGCTTTGATTCTTCCCCTCCAGCTTCACCCTGAAAGGAAAAGGAGAACTGGGATAGCTTTAGCTACTAAGTGATGTTCTTCATTTTTGCAGTTGGGTTCGGAGATCTTTTCCTATCCCTGCAGGGCCCTTTGTATTGGTGTTGCCACTGCAGAGTAAAAGCAGTGCAGGTAACAGGGCAGCTGAACATCCACCCAGGAGAGGGGATCAAGGGCTCAGTGCAGGATTACCTGAGAAAAAGAGCCAGTAGAGGTTGGCAAGAACAGTCAAAATACAAGGAAATAGATTAAATGGAGGAATCATACAGTGGATGTGTTTCATTTTGTCATATGACATGGTGCTAACATCAGGGAAATTCAGAGTCAGCATGGTAGAACTATTCTGAGTTGTTTCTTATCATTGGTAGAGGATGTTGGGAGACAGGGATGAAAATGTACTCAAGTATTTTTATATAGCGAATTAACTTGCCTGTCACTTTTCCCCTCCTCTTTCTGAAACTTGAGCATGAAATTTTTGGTTTTTGTATTTCATACAACAAAATTATGGTTTTAAACTGTGGGGTGTGGACAGAACCAAAGCTTCTTCTTTTTCTTAATTTTAAAATATATTTGTTTATCTGTTTATCTGTCTGTCTGCTGTGGGTCTTCAGTAAATTTTTATCAAAGGACCACGAAAAGAAGGCAAAGTCCCTGCATCAGAAACAGGTGTCTCTGAGAAGCCTTATTTCTGCTGTGGTTGTTTTCTTTCCATTGTTTGCTCCTTTGGGTGTCACTTTAAAGTCTGACCTTCACATAGATCACCATCAAACACCTTGTTTTCTAGATTAACAACAGTAACCTGAGTTTTACAGGACCTCCTCCTCCTTTCTGCACTGGCCCGTGTCTCTCTGTATAGACACCTCATTGCAGAGCACGTGCCACAGAGATCAGCTTGGTTTTCAACTGATTGCATTATACTAATTTCTAACAATGTTGTTGTATTTTGATTCTGCCTCTCTAATCAGGGAAGGACGTTCTCAGTGAAAAAAAGATGTTGATCTATACATAGAATTCACCAAAAATTACAAAGTAGAGGGAATTGGAAAACTCTGACAGGCATTTTCTTTTGGGAAATGCAAATGTTGTCAAAACTGGAACATTTAATGAAGTTATTTTCTCTTGGAAATATCGACTTTGAAATGAAAAAACCCCACATATAAATACATTAATTCTATTCAAGCTGGTTTAATTCAGCAATTCAGAGGACTGATAGCATTTTTCGGTTAGGAATAACTTCAGAGTCAAGTTTTTTCAACATCTCTTGAAATGAGAGTACAATTGGGCAGGGCTTCAAGGAGCCTTTTCTTTCTGTCCATGCATAGCATTTACTGGAGTGTTGCTTTATAGTAAATTTGGGATTTATTTTAGAATCAGAAACAATTAACATATGATAAATTGTCCTGGTTGATTCAGGTGTTAATACATTGAAAGGAACTGACCTTAACCAGGAGCTCCAGTGTCAGAACCAGGGATGGAGAGTGATTTAAAGATGCTGACCTTGCACATGTCCCAAGTCAAAAATGACATGATTTAGCTTTTGCTCACTGAGCATAGTTTGCTATCATTCTCACCATGCAGTTCCCTGATATCACCCCTCAGAGAAAAAGTCTATTTTGCTGAAACTGTGGGTATGCACTTTCACATCCAGAAAAACAGTTTTGGTCACAGCACCATGGTGAACTCCTAACTCAGAATGTTTCTAAAGCTGACAAAGTCCTGGTAGCTTTATTTCCTTGGTGCAGTCACCAGTGCTTACTCAGAGAGTGGTGCTTTCACTGCAATTAAAAACTTGAGTGCTCTTCATTATTATTTCCAGACTCTTTGTAAGACATTTCTTCTTAAATACAGTAGATTTTTTTCTGCAGCAGCCCTATTTTCTGTTAACCCCAGGTGAGGTGTTGATTTTTTTTTTGGTGCTAAGCACTGCATCAGCACAGTGTGAAAGATGTGACTCTGCTGGAGTCTGTGTAAGATATTTTCCATGTAATCCAACGGAGTTGAGACTGTATCAATAGGGAGAGACAGTGATGCAAAGCACTTTGGATCTGAAAAGACAGGGGTTGAAGAGGAAGAGGATTAACTGATGTGCACAGAACAGGAAGACACCAGTGACAGCCAGGGCTTGTGACCCAGTTCTTTCAGATTTTGAGCCAGAGCCCCTCACTGCCAGGCTCTGCTGCCTTCCAAGGCTGCCAAAATGGGCACAAGAGAGGGGACACTGAATGGTTTGGACAACTGCACTTGACTGACGTTGCAGTTCTGCTCTGTCGGCCTTCACTGTCATTTCTTGCAACAAGTAAACAGGGCTGTAATTCCTAACTCCAGCAGAAAGGATGCAGGGAATGCTGCTGCTGGAAGTGACAACACATTGCAAGGGATTCTGCTGCTGAGTACATCAAAGGGCCAGCTTTCAGTTGTCAGTCCAAGTAGACAGAGAAAATGGAAAAAATGGATGATAATAATGGACAGAGCACAATGAGTCCATTTATTTTGTATTACATACTATTTCAATATGAAAAAAGCCCTTGGGAATCATTCTTGCCCAACTTTCCAGTTCCATTTTGTGCCTTGTTAATTACAGTTAGTCAAAATAGACAAACCCTTTCATAATTCATAAATTTATCATCATCCATCTGATAGCACTGTTGATAAAATTTGATGTTATGTTCAGAGCATAGTTCTGCTGCAGCTGCTGGAATTTTGGGGGGATGTGGTGGGGTGAAGCTGGAGAGAATGTTCTGCACTCCCACACTTGAACAGCTCCAACTTTCAACGGTCTTTCATTTCAGCATGGTTCACATCCAAATTTGGGCTATGGCCTCTTTGTACTCACTACTTTGGCACAGCTGAGACGCTGAAAATCTGTTTTCACTTGTGACCTCTCTAATTTTCTATAAAATTTCACATCGTGTTGTGGAGAATCTTTTCTTGAGGGTATCTGAGTACCTTTGTGAATGCTGTTTTTGTTATTTCTTCCTCAGCATGACAGTTATTTATATTACAGTGATAAAAGACTGAACTCGGTTCCTTGACAGGAGAGGGCATCTTGATTGATGGATTTTGCAGCATAAGTCAATCAGTCAGTTCATTTTGGAATTATTTTTTTTCTTGCAAGAGAGAACAAATTTCTACAAAGAAATGCATTATTTGAAAAGGTGCTGTGAAAAATCAGTTGAAAATGGCATTAATTTTTAATTGAACAGAAATATGCAAATTTTAGCAAAGCATACATTTCTTTCAGAGTTGTTTTGGGAAATTTTTTGTCTCTGAATGCTTTTGAGCTAGAAGAAATTAAAATTGACAGCTATAATTATCTGGAAAACCAGAAGCATCTTTGAATTAAGATTTGTACTTTCTTCCTGGGTTTGATAAGTTTTTAATGGCTTTCTGAACTAGCTCTTGATGGCAATATCCTTTTTTCTGCTATTGTAACTCTAAAATAGTTTGCTAAAATACTTGAATGACTACAGAAAGCATTAGTTTTAATGACAGAAAGGAAGAAAAATAGCCTGTGAATCTTATTAGTCTTTTTCATTATAGTTGTGGACAGTTAGCATAGAAGTTTGGTGTACATGATGGCTGAACACAGAATTTCCACCCAGGTAGGTGGATGCCAAATTTGCTAAGGCTGCTGTTCAGAAACCTGGAAAGCAACAAATTCCATTTAGTTAAGATTTACTACACCACAAACAAGAATAAATGTGAGGAAAATTCCAAGTGAAAACAGGGTGTATGGGACCTTCAGTAACATAATTCCTATAGCTGTTTGTAACTAATAGCAGCATATTCATATATTGCTGTATGTACTGGCAGTGGTAAATATTGTAGGAGCTCTCTGGTGCCTGAAATGGAATTAGTGGTTCTACAGTACCAAAGAATGTCATCTGCCTTTCTGTAGGCCACTGTCTGTTTGCTCCTTTTTCAGAGAAATTTATAAATTGGATTAATTTCTCAGAGTCTTTAATAGAGCTGTCATATTTTAGGTTTATACCCTAAGTAATAAGGTTCAGTGGTTCTTGAAATAATATTTAAAAAATAATGTGATCTAGTCAGACCTCATTTTCACCAGGTTTGGGAGGGAAAAATGGAGCTGTCTTCCTGTCTGCTGCCTTCTATGTGCCAAACCCCTTTGTAAACTTGAAATTATTAAACTGTGTTTGCTGATACCGAGTCTATGAACTGTAAATGGTCAACATATTTCAGGTTTGGGCTTCTATTCCTTAACAACCTTTAGTTTATTTGAATTCTTTCCTTAAGTACTTAGGAATTATTGCACAGAAGTCTAGAATATAAACCTCCCGATTTCCAGTAATTTAAATGAATTGGTTTTTTAACTTTAAATGCTTTCATCTTCATCTACCTTGTTAAACTTACTTGAACCATTATTCACGAGACAGCTTTAGTGTAACCATAAATACAATTTTAGATGACCAGATTTTGATTTCCATAGTCAGAAACACCCAGCCTTTTAGGGAGTACCTTAGGAACGGATAAGCAGGGGTCACAAGTTTGTTTTGATTTACTCAGATGTAAGGTAAAAACGTGTGCGAGATGAGGATCCTCGCTGATGTCGGCACCGCTCCGTGCGTTTCAGCCGAGTCCTTGCTGCCACCTTCTGGTGTTCTCTCCTTGCTCGGCACAGGCTGGAGGGAAGGGGGATGGATGGATGAGTGTGTGGCTGACCGTGCCCGCAGGGCTCCCAGGTGAAGGAGGGGATAAGGTCCCCACTCACAGTAACTGATTGCCAAAATGATATTAACCCAATAGTCTTTCTTACCTGATAGAGAGGAAAGGGTCCTCTTGGAGCTGCAGCCAAGACCAAATGGACATGTGATAAACTTATACCTGATGTTATTATTGATTTATTATTTATTTATTGATATTATTGATGGGATTTTCCAATGCTTTTTTAATATCTTTTCTGTATCTTGCATGTAAGTACATAATGCAAAAACCCCTTTTTTATTTCAGCAGTTTGTCTGTTTGATCCATAACCACCAATACAACAATCCTGCCCATTCAAATCACCAGTTTGTTCTTCAGTAGGTGTGAAGGGTATTTTTTGTGTGTTTATTTGGGGTTGTTGGGTTGTTTTTTTTAATCTTTCAGACACAAATAAAATGTTCTAAGTTTAAATCTGCACCCCACTGAAGTAAACAGCAAGTTGCCGTTGCCTTGAGTAGGGTGTTGTTTGTTTCCTTGCCTGCAGCTTTTGCAAAAGCAGAAATCATCTTCTTACGATGCTTATTTTGTGATGAAACAATGCAATGGGAAGTTCACAGGCAGCAGATATCCTGGGAGATGATCCATGCCCTTGGTTCTGAGTGCTGATGAAAGACTTGGCTGTCCCAGGTTGGGCTGCAGGCTCCAAGCTCTCTGCTGGGAAAAGCAGGCACGGCACTGAGTATCAGCCCCAGCTCCTCCCAGAGAACAGATGGGCCCTCACCTTGCCTTGTTTACCCTCTCCATCATTTTCTGAATCACCAGGATGCCGTTTCTGGAGCTGCTTTAGTTGTACAGGGAATTTTGAACTCCCTCCAAAGGTACAGCACATGTTTTGAGGTAAGGGAGACAGCAGGAGGGCTCAGAGGCTGATGTTACATGAGAAATCATCACTGAAACCTGCAGTCACTTATACCCACAGAAAATACAATGATTAGACCAGACTTGGAGTCAGGATTTGATGCCCTTGCTGGAATTAGGGAGATTCTTCTCAGGGATTAACGTTTTCATAATTCTCACTTGTGTCAATCCAGAGGATCAGGGAGCAGAGGTCCATGAGAGCATCAGTTCTCACCAATAGAACTTTAAATATGAACTTCAGCCAATACCTGTGCAGCAAGGTTTTTGGGGAAAAAACAAATGGAGTATAAATTTAAGATGAGTCTCTCTTATCCTACCTTACTCCTTTATAGCCAATGATTTGCTGATTTGTCAGGGGCTGGCTCAAGCTTAGAAGCATAAATGGATGTTTTGGTGGTTGGGTAGTTCAATCACTGATTCTGATTTTTTCATTAGGAGTGGAAATCAAATGTTCCAATATTATTATGTTGCAAACATCCAGTGCTTGGTCAAAGATTAGTCTTAGGAGGCATATGAAAGCAGTTAGTGGCATCTGTTCCTTACATCTCAGCCTCTTAGATGGGCAAGGGGAGGATTGTCAAGAGATGGAGACTCTGCACTTTGCTTTTAGAATGCTCTGTGAGAAGGACAGGGTGGGTTAATGTATTAAAACAGTATGCAAAGGCATACTCTGGCATGCAAGCAAATGGTTTCTCTGCTCTTCCTCAGAACCTCTCAACTACAAGAAAAATAGTTAGGAGGTAATTCCAAAGGTCTTTGGCTCTGCTTCCCAAAATTGAGCTTCTGATGCTTTGCAGAGGAGCGTGGTTTCTTCATACGTAGCCAGAAGTTCTCTGTGTGCTTTTGTCTTTTGGAGCACTTGTAGTGTGGTTTGGATTTCTTGGGAGTGACCTTGTCTGACTGAACAAGTAAATGTTCTGATGTCATGTCTCCGTTTTTCTTTGTCCTTTGTCATCCATTATGTGACAAATAGGAAAAAATAAGATTTATCTTGTTTCTACATCATGATTCCTAAATTAATCTTTATATTTCAACTGTGTTTATATGACTCTTAACGAAACAGGATCTCTTCTTGCATTATCTCAATGATTAATGGTTGTTGTTGAAAAAAACAGATGTGACTTAATGTTAGAAGTGCAAATGGTTTCCAGACTGCAATTATAGTGAATTAGTTTAACCATTAATATCTTCCAAATTGAATTATGCTGTATATGAGGTCAGTGGTAGTGGCTGCAACTAATACCTGGCCATATGTGTCTGTCTGTTATTTTAACCTACTCATTGTTGTATCCAAAGACATAATTGATGTCACAAAATGGAGTTTGTTATGCTTTATTAACTCCTATTAATTATTTGGATCATTGAACACCTGACTGCTCCATCCCTGTGTGTGCAGCTGCTCAGGAAACATCCTCTAAGGCTGGGAGCACCTGAGCAGTTCAGACCCAGGGTTTTCCTGTGGTTTCTTTCCTAAAATTCAGTCATTCCTTCAAATACACCTTAAATTCTTACTATGTGATGCAAGCAAATACAAACAAAACCATAGCAGAGAAGTAAATTCCCTTGATTGCTTTATCTCCATTTTTATTATTGCTGCTAATTATGAAGCACTTCAGGCAGGAAATTCCATGTAGTTGAACTTAATGGCTTATTTGAACCAGGTAGGTATATTCTACTGAAAGTATTCTGCTCCCTAAATGAAATTTGTTCATTAAAAGAAATATGCAATTTGTTACAATTGGTAGCATTTCATACTCTGAAATTTAAGCAATTTTGTAATGGTGGTGATAATGGTATTAGCTTATGAAATTTCTGGTTTGTAGAAGAGCTTAAGGTAATTTTAGAAAGTAAAGACTCCATCTTAACTATCACATTGAAAAATGCAGCAGGCATACATTTAAACTCTGTGGATTTTAATATTTTAGTATTTAGTATGTGAATACATTGGTGTAAACAGAGCTGCATCATAGAGCTCTACACCCCGCAGGAACAATTTATGAATTTGTGTCTCTAGGCCTGGTTTTTGTCCTTCTTTAAGATGAAAAGTAGTGAGTAGCTTTGCCCCCCCACATAATTGGTTTTGTATTTTTAAAGAGGAATAGTTATACTGTTTTCATTAACATTTGTGTTAATGAAAACCATTGGGAAAAGCAACATCTGCTTTACTTAGAACAGCTGCAAGTTCTATTAAGTGCACAAAGGTTTGTGAGTAAATACAAATAAATAAAGGCCTTGCCAGAGTGATGCGTTAATGTGTTTGGAAGAAAGATAGCACCTAAAAATTTGCTTAAATACTTCAGTAAGGATAATCAGAAAGGTGGCATTTGCACAAGCAATTCCACCTTCCAAAACACCCCCACTGATTTCATGAATCTGTTTTGGGCCAGCAAGGTTTGTCTGATCAACTCTTTAGGGAACCTTTCACCAATGGATAGTAAAAAATCCAAGAAGAAATATAGTCCAATTTAAACAAAGAACTGGCTGTTTTAGAGACATTCTCTTTTTAATTTCCACTGTGAGCTTTTTCTTTTTTGCTGTATTGCTTTGAAAGGCAAGGACTCATGACTTTTATCCTTTGTAAAATATCTCAGGGCAGCAAGCCAGCATAAAATTTATCTTCCTGCTTATGTGTGCACTCAGTCTTCAGGTCCATATCAGTACAGTTGCTAAAGGAATAATAAATTATTTAATTATCTGATACTAATTAGTGCTGCTCACAGTGAACCCTGTGAATAGCAGTCTGTGGACTAGGATGGTTTATTTACAGATAGTGTGGTGTATTTTCCTTAGGATGTTTCCAGATTTTGTCTGCCTGTTGCAGTATAACTGAAACATCAATGAAGTGAAGTGAAGGATTGCCTGCAGTGCCTAGAAGGCAGTTGTCTAAGATCCATGAGTTTTTGAGAATTAGCTATAATTTAGCTTTGAGATACAGGTTTCTAGCCTGCAAATTTAATGAATTATCAAGAGGAATTATTATTTTATGCCTAATGTTCCTACTTGGAAGGTATTTGCAGTTCAATTTTTATTTTGAATGGCTGTGCATGTCAAGAGAGAACAATTACTTCATTGTTACATGGAGGCATCGCTCACTCTGGTTTTAAAGGAAACATCATCAAGAAGTAAATATAAGTAGAAATTCACATCTGGTTCTCTTGTTGCTAATCTGGGGCTCTGGAAATGGGATTTCTGGCCTCCACAGTGTTTGTATGCAGATTTCAAAGGCCTTTTGTCACTGTCACCATGGAAAGGAGCTGGAAAGGAACCTGCCTAGTTTAGAGCACGGCAGTGCCAGTGGACATGAGGGAGCAAAGGACTGCCCAGCAGATGATGGCAAAGAGCATCCAAGGCCTGGTGGAAATGAGGATATTGGTGACCTGGCAGAACCTGGGACTTACAGCAGGTTTCAGGAGTCCCTGCCTTTGGTCTGTGGATGTACTCTGTGGAAGTGATGAGAGCCTGAGTGTGTGGGTTATCCTTCAAGCAGATGACCTATTCATGGGTAGGAAAATAGAGCTGAGCCTGGCTGGGAAGGCAAAATATGATTCTAATAGAAGCTCATGCTGCAATGGGAGACAGGAGATCTATTTCCTTCTCAGTTGCATGTCTCCCATAGCCCTGGGTAAACCACTTAATGGAATTGATGATGTACTGATCCAGCCAGGAAACAGATGTTTCACTTCCCCACTTCACAGAGCATTATGAAGATGGAACCGTCTGATCAGCCAGGGATGGTGTGGTGACAAGGGTGACATCAATTCTGGAGATGAAGATGTGTGGGGTGAGAATCCAACTCTGCTGAATCCAAAATACTAGCACCAGAGAAGATTCATCAGTGGTTTCATGTGCTGGTTGTGGCATGCAGACATCTGCAGACTGTTTGAAGATGAAATAGTGAATGCATGGCTATAAGGAAATGAGCTATTTTGTTTTCTAAAATACCATTAGTCCCAACGGAGATACTCATTAAAAGTAAAGAGGGCATGTGGTGCACGAATGCCCTGCAGAGTCAGTGCCTCAGGGATTAAGCTGTTCTAGGTTTGCTAAACCACCACTCACAAAGTAAGAGCCAGAACTGCTTCCAGGTCTGCTGCTGGAGTGAAAACCCCCATCATCTCCCAGTCCTCCAAGACAGATTCTCTGAGTGCAGGATAGATTTGCTTTTGCAACACAACATATGGCTGTACCTGGCACCATTTCCTCCAAGACATCCCATATGCTTGCAGTCTGGGAGTTGTTTGCAAAGAGCTTTCCTGACTCATCCCAAGTATGTAATCAGCTGGGAATAATAATAAAGAAGTGATCTAAATTTATTACAGGTTAGGTTTTTTATTTCTGTGGACTGAATTTCATCAGATCAAAGTGTCGTTTTTCTAGCTGATGAGGAAGCAGGTATGCTGAGTACCTGGGTGTCACAGCCAGGCAAGTCACAAAATTAATTGTCTTGTCAGATTTTACTTCAGAAATGGTGATGTTTGTTGAGAAAAGTGTTAAGCAGATGCAGAGATTTTTTGCATGTTGGAAGGCATTTTGCAGACATTATTCAGTGTTTTGAGCCTCCCTGATGGATGTTTGTTGGTGTTTTCCATCCCTTAGGAGGCAGGATACAGGAGGAAGGAGTTCTTATTTTAACACTTGGTGCTAGAATCTGTAGATAGTAACCTCGGCTTTCTCCCATGATAATGGAGAAGAAGGGAAACAGTTCTTTCTACACTCTGGAAATTAATTAAAAAGAAATAAATTTATTGGGCCTTTAGAACCTTTTAGAAGTCCAGGGGCAAGACCTTGACACAAATGCTCTTGTCTTTTCACAGGCACACCAAATAATTCTGATCTCTCGAGAGTCCTGTGGAATTCTAGCCAGGATCGATGGTGGAACTTTGTAAGGGAATGCTCTCAGAAATTCTGTCTTGTGGGGGTGAATAGATCTAATATTCAGATCAGCTGCAGGCAGTCTGTAGGTTTTTACTGCGTGTCTGTGAACACACCATGCGCTGTGGTGACAAATGATGGAGATAATTATAAAAAAGAGGATTTGGAAATCCTGGCTCAGGCTGGAGTATTTTAATATAGCTTAAAAAACATCACCTTTTATAAAGCAAACTTGCTCCTGAAACTCCCCTTCCTTCCTGCTAATTTGCAATCCTGGGGCTGAGAAAGCCTTTTCCAGCACACCACCTGACTCTGGCAGGATTTGGAATGCTGCTGAAGCAGCACCTCCTGCAAGCAGAGAGCTTTTGGCCCCCAGGAGTGGGGTTGGGGTGGCTGGGAGCTCCTCTGGAAGGTTCTGGAACTCAGTCCCATCCCGACAGCACCGCAGAGTTTGGCTCCCGCTCACTGTAGCTCAGGCATTGCTGCAGCTGAGGGACAGATATTAATTCAATTACATGAGCAACCTGGGAGCCCATTAGAGGCTGCTGCTCCTCTGCTGTCAGAATGAGGAAGTTTTTTGCTGGGAATATAGCATTTTTCAGGTTGCATATATGAGAAGAGCTAAATCACAGCACAGACTCTGCAGTTAATGTGCATCTACATCGTGCTGAAGGTTGCAAGGGTAAACAGCAAAGGTTTTCATTGAAACCAAATCAACCTGAGGAGTGAAGGATTTTCTCTCTCTTACAGGAGTGTAGTGAAGCAGGGGCTGTGAACCCAAGCTAAACCTGGGATATTTCAAAAAGGGACCATATTCAATGCCCAACAATGTAAAGATTCTAACATAGTGTTCATGGCAGGAAATGATGAGCACACAGGAAGGAAATCTTTGAATTCCTCAACTCAGAGGCAGGAATGTGCATTGCTGGCCTGGAATTGAGAAAGTGCCTATGTTTTCCAGAACTGAAGTTGATATCATTGTATCAGAAGCTGGCACCTATCTCAACTTGCATGGCTTTAAATGCAGAAAAACACATACTCATTGCTGTAGTCTTGTTGTTTTTAGGGGCTTCCACCTACAGTTTTTCTTGCAGTGGAACCTGACCATCTGTCTGCTTCTATTGTGTGTAAGATGCAGTCATGTGGTGGTGGATTCTGGCTCTGAAGTGAGGAGAAAGGAATAAAGAAGTCCTGGCTAAGGAAGTGCAAAGTGCTCGTAAAGGCACTTTCAGTTGGAAAAGCAAATTATGGTGTTCAGAGCAAGTTATTAGAAATGGGCAAATATGTGACTGTGGATAATGTGGATGTGTTTGGATAAAAATCTTCTCTTTGGAATAATAACCTCCTTTGTGGAAGATAGCAAGTAGTCACAGCTGTCCTCGTGGTGTTCTTGCACTGAAGTTCTTTTGGACACCAAGAGAATTATGTATCTGCATGACATGATTAGAATTGTGTTCACAAAACATGGCATCTGACCTTACAAAAAAGAAAATCAATGCAGAGCAAGTCCTGATTAGATTTTTTTGCCAACATTGCACTTTTTAAACTCAAATGGATGTGCAAGGTGAAGCACTGTGTGTAAGCTATGGGCTTATGGTTTTGCTGTGAGAGGATGAATAAACAAAGAATTTGCAATTCATTTTATCTTGCAAAGTCACATTTTACCTCCCCTCATGTAAATAGATTGTATTCATTTCGTTAGTGCTTGGAAGAGCATTTTGGCAAGTTAAATGCCTAGAAGAAAGGTTTACATCCACATTTTGAAAAGTTTGTGGATGAGGCAGTAAGTTTCTGTTCTATTCCAAGGAAGAGCAGAGTTTACCCTTTCCTGGTCACATGTAGAGGTGCTGCTCTGCCTGTTGAAAGCAAAATGTGAATGACTTCTCACTGAACCACTTTCGGTTTGCTTGTTTTCCTGTCCAAAACAACAAGTAAATGATTTTTTTACAAATGTTCATTCAGTTTGTTTTAAAAAACATGTTTTTTTTCACAAAGGATAGAAGTGATGCACATATTAAAAATTCAGGACTTCTCAGAAAATTCATTGCTGGTATCTCAGACCTGCTTAATGCACTTAAACACTTACGGTTTTTTTGCTAATTAATATGTAGATAGCAAATTATGCCTCTGGGGGCTGCTCAGGACCATTTTGAGTAGCTTCTTTAACTTCTCTGAGATCCAAAACTACGTGGTTCATGTTTACCTGATCCAGGAGCTGCTCTTGTGGCACATCCCAACCTTGCAGGTGTCACATGGAGCACATTAAATTGTGCTCAGTGAACCAGCAGGAAAGAAGCAACGAAGAAATAGCATTAAAATTGTAATGACATTATTGCAGAGTCAGGAAATGTTGGAGCTGACCAGTTTAGCCAGTCAGTGTCTAGAGCTAGGATTATTTCCTACACTAGGATGTGAAATTTCCCCTTGGGGTAGTTACAATTAGGATAGCAGTTACAGCCTGGTGCATTTAACTCTTCTAACAGCTTCACATGCCTGTGAAGAAGTGTAAGACTGACAAAAAAGAAAAGTGAAATGCACCTATTTGGTTGAAGCAATGAAGTTTCACAAAATGTTCCATTCAGCTTTTCAGGATGCTAGTGGTGAATGATGTGTCTTCATTCCTTCATCTAGAAATGAACAAGAAAATGTGTGAAGCCACCCATTCCCTGCCTGTAATTGATATTCTGTAACCATGTAGTGTTGAATAAGACTTATCTTTCCAGGAGTACTAATCGTTGTCAATCAGCAATACTAATCAGTAATGACTTTCCATAAATCTCCCCAAGAGCAATTGGACCACTCCAGCTTGGGACCTGCTATAAAAAATTGCCTGGCTATCTAATCTCTGTGCTAGACAGAGCTGAAAATGCTGGCTCAAATTAGGTTGTGATAGAGGCAGATAGCTCCAGTTTGACATGCCTGGGCTTGAAAAGATCTCCTTTAGCAGAAAATTGGGGAAAAGCTTAGTATGTCTTAATCCCAAATTTGAGATTTCATTTAAAAGTTTATAAGGACGATTTCTATATTTATGTTTAATTTTATCTAAAGCTGCAGGAACTCTGTCATTGCAGAGCTTTACTCTTCTCTCCCTCTGTTATTCTGCTAAAGAGCATCTTGAACTTGACCAAAAAAAGAAAGTCCAGGCTGGGCAATTCTTATTTATCTGCTGTGCTGGTTTTTGTGTTGGCTGAGGACCATGAATGGACAGGACTCCATGTGCTCTGTGTCCATCTGTGCCACTGGCATTCTTCCAGCTGGACATGCTTTCCTCAGACCATTTTAAAGTGATGGAAGTGACAAAACTTTCCTCTGTGAAGCTCTTTTATGCAGTTTTTCCTGGTATTGTGCTTACATTTTTCTTTAGGCTGCTGTCAGGCCATTGCTGTGGTGTACAGCCCTTGTTTCCCTTGGCACTTGGTCTTGTTCTTCTCTTTAAATGGTTCAAATCCACCTGAGCAGCATTATTATTCTCACTCTTTATTGCCTTTATTAATCCTCTGTAGAAGTCATTAGCTCCAAAGTGGTATCTGGTTTTTGTCCTTTTTGAATCTTCTAAACCAGATGATGTCTTTCTAAAACTGAGGTGTTGAGAACAGTGTGTGGGGGGAAAATCTATCAGTGGCTCTGGTGTGAAATTATGACCCTGTGCACAACCCTTGAAATTTAAAATTCCTGCAACATTTTGGCTATTAATTTTGGATTTTGACTCTTAATTTTGGTTTTTCAAACTGCTTTTAAAACACTTCCCTTTAAACACATCCATGGTTGGGTTTCTCTGTAGTATTTGACTGTATTCTCAGGGATGCTCCTGATATTAAATGATCTCCAGCTAGTGTGGGATGGCTATCACTGTGCTTTTAACATCTGTTTTACTGTTCCTGTATAAAATATCTTGCTGCTCCTTGGCTTCTCTGTAAGGATCAAACTCTTGGAGGCTGCCTAATGCTGCATTGGTACCTGATCTGTCCTTTCTAGAACTGCTTCTTTTCTTTTCCCTGAGCTGTTTCAATGAGGTGTTTATTCCCTGTAAACAAATCTTCTGGATTTTGACTTTACTGGGACATTTTGTTTGTTGCTTATTTATGTTAATTTTGTTTTGTAACTTGTTCTCGGTCACCCTCATAGTTACATCAAGACCATCTCTGAATATTCATTTGTATTTTTAGCACAGGATTTTTAAATCCCTTCCTCTGGAGAGGAGCTTTAATCTGTATTGTTTTAACTAGAGCAGTAAGGAAAATTAAGAAGTCACTCTGTTTTCCTCTGGTTTAGGTATCCAAAAGGACTTTTCTGTATTCCTTGCCTGCTTCTCCCTAAATTTTCTATAAGCTTCAGCTACTGTCACCTATATAATACAGCACTTGTGTTACTATTTCTTTTTTCTAAATCAAGACTGTTTACTGGGCTTAAATGTCAATGGTTTCTAGTCTCAGAAAAGTAATGTTTCCCTATAAACAAAGGTAATGGGCATTTTCTCTCTGCTGCCATTATGACAGCAAGAGTGATTCAAGTGACACCAAGAAAGAAACCCTAAACACGAGCAATTAACAATGGATCTCAGGGCCCTGTTCTGCCAGCAGTGTTAAAAGTACAAATGAGCAATTGCAGCAGGGAAACCTAATGTAATACACAGAGTGGATTAGTGCCTCAGGCCCGTGGTGCATTTTCACAGCAATGCAATCACAGGTTTTATGACCCTACACTTCATAACAAGATTAGAAAAAAAACCCTGTTTGTTACTGTCCAGAAATTGAGAAAGGCTGGCAAGATGGGTGAGCAGTTAACCTCCTGTATTTAAGAACCCAATGGAAAACATCAGGTTTTTGGTAGAAGAATTCTGAATACCCAAATGTGATTTATATGTACCTGGTTTATGGGGAAACTACAGTTACTGAGAGGATTGTTGTGTAGTGATACAACAGTGGTGCTGCTGTAGGCACTGTCTTCTCCTGGAACAGGGAAGGTCTGTGGGTGCAGATACAATCAAAGGGAAGCTGCCAAGGCAGGAGATCAGTTTTGGTGTTTAGGGCCCTCCCTGTGGTTTAACAGTGAGCAACTAAACAGTACAGACTAGAGTTAGTATATTTTAAATCATTTATGCTAAATAGACCACCTGAAAGGTAAAGTCCTGTTTGGACTCTGGATCTGAGTTAGCAAATAGCTCTGAGTGCAGCAAAAGGGAGATGGGCTCTGGGGCAGACATTGGAATGGATACACAAGTGTGTGGTTATCAAGGACCAGCAATTGTTAAAAAAGATTGTGTGCTTTGTCGAGGATTAGATGTGAAAATGGCTGATGGTCAACCATTATATAACCTAACAATGCCTTTTAAAGCTATGCAGTATTTTCTTTTTATAGTTTCCTTCCTCCTGGTAGGTGAAAGGGAATTATCTAAATTTATTTCATGTCTCCTAGCAGCTTCCTTATCTGTCCTACGGACTTGCTTTTGAGTTCTGCTAAATCTCTTAAACTCCGAAATCTTTTACCTCTGATGAAATCTGTTTTGCTGGCTGTTTAGGGAAATGGCTTTAGCTGTCGTCCTGCCATAACTCCTGACTTCAAACACCATCTGCCTCTCTGCTTCCTGAGCCTGTAGCTGTCATCCAGGAGCTGACACCAAGAGCAGGAGAGGCAATACTGAGGGCTCCACAAAGCCAGGGAGCACACAATGCTTTCCCTACATCAGGAGGAGATGATCCCTTCAAAAAACAGGAGGAGGGAAGAGCAGGGCAGTGTTTGATGGGCAGGAGCTGAAGGCACCCTGCTGTGGGACATGCTCTGGGCACAGAGGTGACCTCCAGCTCTTTGGCCAGCACAGGTGCCTCACCTGTGCCTTACCTGCACTGCTCAGTGCCAAGAACATGCTGCTCATGTTGGCCAGAGCAGTAGGGAACAGGCATCTGATTCACAGTTGTCAACTCTGCTTCCCTCCTCTAGTTTTTGGTGGTGGTTTTCTTTTTTTCCCTCCAACTCCTGCTATGTGTAGTTTAAATGTGGCAAATGCTGTTAGGCAGAAAAGGACTAAACTCTTCTGCCTCCTGAAAAAGCTGAAAGTACTGCCAACTAGGCATAAGCACAAGTTACCCCAAATAAAGATGAGGGTGTCCTGCGTTGTTGAGATTTGTGCAGAAAGAAGCAAGGAGTTCCTAGCTGCTGAGGAGCAAATGAGGAAAAATCAGACATCAACCCTGTTAGCTTTATTGCAGGAGAGAGAAATAACCTTTTGGGACTAAATACCATTTAGGCATGGTTTTTAGTTTAGAAATTCAATTAGTATTTGTGTTGGTTCTCTGCTTGGTGTTAACAGGACTTCAGAGTGTTTGTGTGTGTGTGATGCAGCTCAGTCAGAACATATCCATGCTGTTTGCAATACACTCCTCTCCCTGAGACTGCAGGAGGGAACAGTCATAGCAGGAGAAAGTCAGGAGCTGGGACATGTAAAAACTGGTGTGTGCTACAAAGTGGAGCATCCTGAAATCTGCAAATCGTGTTTTGACTAAGAAGTACAAGAAAAGGCTGGGGTGTGAACAGGGGAACAAGCACAGATATTATGACAGTTCATACACCACAGTGCTCATAACAAATGTTTTTCTTGATAGCTGTGAAACATTATCCCCATGGAAAAATAGAATATTCAGCTTCTTGGGAAATATGCCTCAATAAAACTAAAACATCAACATGTCTTTTTACACATTTTACTGGGGAAGTAATTTTCATTCTAATTCTGAAGCCATGAGATTACCAGATAAAGCAGTGTGTTAAAGCATCTTGACTACTGTGCCAGTGTAAAGTGGTAGAAATACTGTGAGTTTTTAATAGCCACTATGAATACTGAAGTGTTCAAACTGCTCATGTTGGGTTTAAGTAATGTGAATTGACTTAGTGCTGTTGTTCTAAAGGTTCATACATAAATAATTGATTTTTACTTAAGAATAAACATCCTTAAAAAAAAAACCCAAACCAAACCATTAGAGCTCTTATTTGAACTAGAATAGGCAATTGTGAAAGAGTTTGGTAGCAAAGGCAACACAAAATGGTCTTTTCATACATCTATCCTCACTTCTCCTTGGAGCTATGGGTTGTAGCAGGGAAGGGAATTTTACTCAATAAATTAAAAAGAAAATCAACAGGGTTTATAAATATGAAGATCCAGAGAAAGATACTGCATTAGTGGTTTGCAAAAGCAGGCAGAAGTTGCAGTGATGAAACCATGTATTTTTAACCTTCTGTCAACACTGTATAAAATAAATGAAAGGGAGAGAGAGAAGAGTGGTTAAGGTTCTTGTCAGGATCCCCTGTTGTGGTTCAGGAGAAGGAAGCAGCTGAAATACCTCTCCCATATCCCAAAGGGTTACCTAAATCACCAGACTGTCTGCTCTCTGATGCCATCTCTTCTTTCTAGGTGTCCTTTTCCACAGAAAGGGCTCCCAGCATATCAAGAAAAGGTTCCCCTTTTTTCTTTTTAAGGATTTCATTGAGGCTGGAGTGTTTCTTGTGAAGATGAGCTGTTCTCAGTGAAGCAGAACCTCATTCATCACTTGTTAGCCCAGTCAAATTATGCATATGTTGCCGGATAACAGGGTGCTCTCCAAATCTGAAGCTGTGCATTTTACAAATTCCTTTTTATTTGGAGTACTCAGAGAGGCTTGGAGAAGTACAGCAGGGCAGGGAATTGCTGGCTTGGTGCACTGCTGAACTTTGAAGCATTTGTACACCAGTCAGCAGGGATTGTTCCCTTTGAGTCTCTCTGTGTACATCATGTTTGTAAGCTTAAGATGTTCAGGCAGCTCTTTTCTCCCAGGAACTAGTGAAGGATGTGAGTAGTAGAAGAATTTTTGCTGTTGTTGCTGCGTTTACTGAGGTCTTATTTCACTTCTGGAGGCAACCATGGCAAGTAAACCTTAACCAGCAGGCTTTGTGTCTTTGTTTTTTAACTTCTTATTTTAAAAGGGAAAGTGTGACACTGTGCAATTAAGAAATTATACAGGGGAGAGTTTTAAGCTGTTTCTCAAAAGGCATCGTGAAATAGGAGTAATCTTACTGCTCATGTCTGCCATTCTCTCAACAGCCTCTTACAAATGGGGTCTAACTGCAGGGTAGGCTGTGTTTTGTCTCCAGCCAGTGCTGCTGTATGCCCTACTCTGTTCTCTTCCATGTCATGCAGGTCTGAATACTTCTTGGGAATTTGAGTGTCTTTCTGTGGTGCATCAGAGCCAGGCCCAGATTTTTAAGGCAGCTGGGTGAAAAGCTGCCTGGAGAAGCCATGAGAAGACATCCTGGTTTTAGGCTCTAACACATGTGTCTCTGGCTGGCTCTGAAAGATTGGAGGGCTTGCCCTGGAAGAATTCTGAGTTTGGCTTTCAGATCCAGACAGTTCTTTAATAAAATATAGTGTCTGAATCTCAGGCTGTATCCCTTTAGTTCTCTTGCTTTTTCTCCCCACCATGTTTTGTCAAAAAATAAACCCAGTCCTTTTGCTAATAATAAACCTCACTAAGATTTGCAGTTTGACTTCATATACAGCACACACTCATCTGTTCTTTGCAGGTTGGGAAAAGCTCTCACCCACCTTCCCACACCTCCCCAAAATCTGGTTGCAGCCCACTTTATGCTCTATCCATATATAAATTACTTATATTGTGTCACAATGGATGTTTACAGCTTGGTAATGAGTTATTAATGTTCTGCATCTAAGAATAAAGCAGAAACAAAAAAAGGGTTGATGTAACAACTAAGTCCTTAAATCTTAGCAAACTGAAAAAAAGAATTACTGATGCCTTTAGTCAGTAAAAGCACAGCATGTTTTAAACAGATACAGCATGATTTAGGCTGACTTGCATGACTTGAAGGCACCCAGGAAATAAGTTTGTACTCTGAGCATTTTAAAACTGGGGCGGTTTTCAGTCTTCTCCCTGACTTGCTTCCTCGGGAGTAAACACATCATTTGTAAGCACGTGTTAATTCAGTGACAATCCGGATACGGGGATGGCGTCAGCATGGGGGTGAATCACCCAGGAAAAGTGGATCCAAGAGCTCAGCACTGAGTTCTGTGACTCAATAGAAAAACTCTCTGAACGTAAAGAATAGCCAGGCACTGCATCACTGATGAAAATTAAAATGTGAAAAGATTGGACCGAGTCATTTAACAAGTAAATAAATGGTAAATGAACTGTGTAATGTACTTTGGCTCAGATGTATTGCCTCAAAAGAGATAAGCCCTCCTCAGCTGCACGGGGTGTGTGGTTCCAGCAGTGGTGGGAAATGCCTTATTCACAGGCAGGAGACTGGGAAAGGAGTAGGGCAGGAATGTAATGATCTAAGACAGAAGCCAGGTCTGACAGTACTTGGGATTCCTGATTAATGATTTCCCTGGTATTTAGCTGTCTTACTGCTCTGTCAATGCTTCCCTAATCAGAAAATCAAAATACCAAGTGATGCACATTGATGATGCCTGGAGCACTGCTGGTGGTAACCTTGAAAGTAATATTGAAAAGTTCTACTTCAGGCTCTGCTAGTTTTAAAAGGAGGGGCTGAAAAAGACAGTATGCCCACAAAACCATAATTCTCTGGAAAAGGAAATCATGTTTGTTAGAGTTTTCTGTCCTTAAGGTACAAAATTGGTAATGCTCATAGCTGCTACCAACAGATTTCAGTAATCATCAGTCATATCACCCATACAGGTGGCAAGAGATTGGGAAGACCAGGGAAGAAGTCCAAAATACAGTGCTGGAAGCTTCCTGCTAGGCTAAGTTGAAATATAATCTTCTTTTCCTAAGTCTCCTACTGAAGTGCTGAGAGTAGAATTGGCTCTCCAGAGAGCATTCATATTCTGAAAACTAATATCAATGTACATCCTGCTGTCAAACTGAGATCCTTCCCAAATGCCTGGGGATTGATTGTCCACTGCACCAACCTGGAATAAAAATGCAGTTTTAAATGGAAATACATACATAGAAGTAATGTGGCAGAGGAGGGAGCTAATAGCATACTGCAGGGGCTTGCCCTCACCTCAAGCATGTTTCTAACATCATCCTCTGCAATCAGCCCTCTTGGAAGGACAGCTCATAATTACAGCAGCTCTCCCAAGGAAAATTCCACATTAGTATGGTACCCACTTGTAACTGATTCTTTTTAAAAATTTAACCTTTACAGAGCAAGTGGTACCCCAAAATAAAGTAATTTTAAATTGGAAATGCTCCTCCTTGAAATTCCTCTTACAAGGATATGCAGCTTTTAAATTGAAGCCTTACAGAATAGTTCAGAACAATTCTGGAATGTGTATGTGGAAAGGGAGATAGCTGCACATCTTATGGATGGAGAATATACAGCTAGGAGTAGGGTGAGTTATCTGACCTTTCATGGCTTTATTTCCTTTGATGTTTATCAAAATTCAAACCCTATAAGTTTTTGCTTCTTGCAGGGCAGGTTTTTCTATGCCTTCCATCGAGTCTTTTTGTTCACCACTGGTTTTTCTCCAGCATGTGTGTCTACAGCTGAGAAACTCTGATCTAGGCAGTTGCTTGTCCAGGTTTGTTTTAGAACAACCTCCTTTCTCAATTTCAATCTCAAGACTTTCCTCCCCAGTCTGTGTTTTCCACCGTGTCACATTAGAAGGACATGGCTTTCTGAGGAGATCTGTATTTTGCATTACAACTGGCAAATCCACCCTCGCAGGAAACAAATCTCATCTGTGTTTGGTTGTACCAAGTAAAGCAGCACAAATTCGTGCTAAGAAACAGCCTAAACTGACTGGAGCATATGTATTGAAACTATGCTCAAAAGAGCATTGATAATTGTGAATTCCTTTATTTTGGTTCTGGAGAAGAAACAGACTGTTTCTTTTCTTCATACACTTTGCTCTTCTGCAGCCTTTCAGGCTCTCTCCTTTCCCCTTGGGCAGAAAGATTAATATGAACCTATGTCTGGGGAGAGCTCAGGTTTTCCTGCTTGCACTTAGTTTCTTGGCAACTGCTCTCTCTCTCTCTTTCCCTTTCCACATCTGATCAAAATAAATAATGCTTTATGGTGGGAAGGGTTCACTAGGAAAGCTCACGGAGCCAAAGGGTAGCAAGGCTTGTCCTGGAAGGGAAAAAACTCTGGACCAGCCTCACAAATGTGATAGAAGGAAGAGGACATTTCTCAAGCATCTGGCCAGTTGATTTTCTTTGGCTTAATTAAGGGATTTACTCTAAGAGACCAAACCTCAAGCTCACTCAATCTTTTTGTTATATTTCCAAAGACCTTCTTGGAACTGACAAAAAATGCTATGCTCTATACTAATATTGTATGTCGGTATTAAAAGAAATCTACTTAATTCTTATGTGTTTAAAACATCTTCCCACAGGGTGTGGATACTTCTGCTTGACTAACAACCACACAAGGTTGGCATTGCTTATATATCATTAAGTTAACTGAGTGGACCAGCTCTGTGGGCTCTTAATAAATAGATACTGCAGTAACAGGAGATTAAAAACTAGAGTAATGTGATATTTTTATAGCATTTTGTTTTCTTAAGCTTAGAAACTGTTGTGCTGTGCTGTGAGCTGTTGAATTTTTTCTCAGGGCAGAAAAACATACCATTATTTCTCTGCCAAGTACCACCAGCATGTCCTCTGTGAGAGCATTGCTCACTGCAGGACAGTGTCTGGCACAGAGGGCAGGGAAGGTGTGTTTGGGTGGGAAGGAATACTTAATACCAGGAAAGTTACAGTCTGGTGAGCCCAGCCTCTGACCCAAGGGTGAAAGATGCAGCTGAGGAAATGGAACATGTGGCATTAACACCACAAGAGGTGATGCCAGTACAGATAAATATATGTGCACACACACACACACACATATGTACACTGAGAATTTTGTGAAAATGCAGCTTTCTCAAACACAATTCCATTGCCTGCCAATCCTTGCAAATCTGTCACCATGCATGAGTTGGCATGCTTTGCCCTTTTGGGGCTGTGGTACAAAAAGTCAGTGCTGATGAGACATATTTATGCCAGGAAATACAAGAAATTAATTTCCTGCATTGATCAGTGGAAGGCGTCCAGGCTGATTTCAATAATGAAAAATAACCCCTAAGCACTGCAGCACTAAAGCTTGCAGTTCACTTTCTGACAATGCTACCTTGCAGCAATCCAAGCTTCTGGAACAATTTCATGTAAAATTATGTGAATAGGTTCTAAAAGTTCAACTACAAAACATCATTTCACTAGATAAAAGTAGTGGTGCAGAGGAGAAACATTTTACTACGCTAGTTCTCAGTGAGAATAATGCTCTATTTCATCTCTGCAGCAGCAGCCTGGGTGATAGAAAATACAGCTCAGGAATCCGAGACCAGTTTTTCCTCCCTCTTTGGAAAGGCTCTTTTTTCATCAGCTTCTGCAGCAAACCAGTGTGTCAGATCTGACCTGGTCCTGGCAACTGAAGCAGTCCTGAATTATTTTTCTGTTACTTTAACTGACAGCAAATCAAAAGGAAATGGGGTCTCTTGGAAATTCTGAGGAGATTCGATGAGGAAATTTTTTGTAATTTTGCCTGTGAAGGGATGAGGTATTGGAGAAATGTTTGATGGTAGAGGTTCTTTTTAGAAGCTTGTTGTAACACAAATACACACATTCCCCTCTCTCTCTCCTGGGAATTGATGCCATGCTGTTGTCTGCCATTGCTACCCAGGCGTGCAAACAAAACACCATTTCCCCAAAAACATCTTAAATGCCATTTTTCTCTACCCTCGATATGATTTCAGGCACACCATGTGCCTGAAGATTTGCTAATTAGCTTTGGATTGTCTGGGCTATGCCTGCCTCTCCAAACCCTAAAAATACCTTGCAATTTGCTGGAGAGGAACAAGAGTTCCCATCACATCAGTGTTAGCAGTGGAGGTAAAAGCAGTCGCAAGCTGCAGCATCCTAAAGCTTGTCCATTTTTAATCAGCTCCCCCGGAGCGTTGGAAGTGCTCTCTGAGTCTGGACTAATGAGGAGCAAAAGTGAATATGTCATCTGAGCATTCAGGTGAGGAGGAATAAAGTTCCTCCTGACCCCGCTGGCACCGCGTTGTCACTTCCACGGGAGGCAAAATGCGCTCGGCTCCTCGGCGGAGCGGGGCATAAAATCCTAAGTGGCATTTAAAGAAATAACAACAAAGCCTCAACCTGTGCATCTCTTGTTTCCATCCCAGTGATTGAATACAAAATGCCTCTTTATGAACAAACAGGCATCCAGAAAGCAGAAGATTTGATGGGTATTTTATTTTGAGACCCTTTTTTATGATTATGTATCTTACAATTATACTGCTGACTGTTTGTATCTGTCAGCAAGATGGCAAAGCAGCCCAGGTGTCAGCAGCCTGTGCCATCTGCCATATTAGTGTGTGCACAGTGCTAGTTAGAACAATGCTATCATCTTAATATTCCAGATACCTTAATGAGTTTCTCAGACTAATTAAATGTGCAACTTGCAGAGATCATTGGATGCCAGATTGCGGTGGCTGGGAAAAAGCTCCTCGTTTTTCACAGGCGGCTTTATGATGGTAGAGGTGTGTTTCAGATATAAAAACAAGGGGATATTTGATTTTAGATTAAAGAAATTAATAAGCATGTGGAAATACATTTTCCTGAGCCTGGCTTCATGTATCTTCACAGTTTGCTTAGAAGCAAAACTGGCAGTCACTGAATGAAGAGTATCTGTCTAGGAAGCATCATGATTAAAGAGCTATTACTTGATTCAATGTTTGTAAAGAATAAGAAAAATGGACAAGTTTTTGTGATTACCAAACAGGCATTTGAACTGGGTGTTTTCTTTCTTAAATTTTTGACTGAAATTTTGGCTTGGATTTCTCATTTTACTTCATCAGTCACATGAGAGGCAGAGGAAAGGGAAATGAGGTAAAAGTTGTCTTTTGATAATAAGATCTGTAATGAAGTCCAACTGTTACAGTACAAACTGTAGCAAATCAGAGGAAAACTGATCTGATTTTATGCTCTGGGTCATGGGTATAGGACTCAAACATTTCCCCAAGAAGTGAGAATCCTGGCTGTAGGATTCAATGTGTGTGAAGGCAATTAATCAAGACAAATGTTAACATGTAATGGCTTTCAACTTAGTAGGACTTCTGTCCTCAATATTTGATTCATTAATTCATTTTGGTGTGTGGTTTGCATTTTGCCTAAATATTTATTCCTAGATGGTACATATCCACTGTTTAGTTAGGTAGGGTAAGTTCTCACAATAGTAAGTGGAAGAATTAACTTCTTGAGTAAGACATTCAATCCAGGTAGAAGAGAGGCACAGCTGGCATTTTCCACCCTGGCTTTTGCCTTTCACTTTTCTCTTTCTAAGCCTGAGTTTACCTGCAAAGTTTTGACTTTCAGGTAAAGGAGCCATTTCCTTTGTTTCCTTTTATCAGAAATGTCACTCATTGGTTTTTGCAGCCTCTTTCCCAGGCTCCCATGACATTTCCAGTGTACTTAGGGAGCATACTAATGGCACAGCACTAATGTGTGCCTCCTTCCACTCACTGGCAAGGCCTGGCCTGATAGCTTGCTATTGATAGAAATGAACTCTTGGGAAAGATCAATTAATTTGTGGCCTCTCTCTGCAGTGAATGGAACTATTCCATTTGCAAGAGGGAGAAGAGAGAAAAATAAAAACAATTTGCTTGTGAGATGAAGCCAGTGTGGAGCCTCAGTTTGAGTTGAGGGTTTTGTGTGGATATTGGGTGCTTTTCTCCAAGCACTGAGCAGCTGGCAGTGCTCCATCCCACAGGGCAGTACTGGGAAGAGCCTGCTCAGCAGGAAGGGGAGCAGCAGCACCCTTCTCATTTGTTTGCTTTCAATGAACAGGTCACACTTTCTAATTTACCTGCTCTACTGAAATAGAGGAAGGAGAGAAGTGAATTATTCCCACAGCAGCTAGAGTCAATATAACATAATAGATGACCACACTACACAGAAAGTTATGCTGACCTTTAGGAGATTTCTTGAGTTCATGGAAATAAAGCTTGGCTTGCTTTGAGTGGCAGAAATAAACGCTGCCTGTTGATTTGTGTTGTTATGCAGAGTGGCTGTCCTTGCAATCCCTGGCAGTTCTTAAAACTTAAGTGTCAAAACGGTTGCTGGGTAGGCAGGAAGAAGCCTCATAACTCTTAAAAGCAAATTTCTAATCCAATTAGAAACTTTCAAATATCCCAGCTTTTCCTTATGAGGAAAGCACAAACAATAAAAATGCCACTCATGGGGAAATTAGGAGGGCAGGTTTTTTCTGAAAGCAGATGGCAGATACCAAGAGCCAGTCTCACTATCAGGAAAGCAAACTGGTGAGAATTGCATTTGGGATTACAGAGGAGCTTTTGGCTGATCAGTTTTGTTTGGTTTTAATCAAGTGTCATTTCATTACCATTTAAAAAAAAACAATGAAAAACCCCAAAGTACATACTGAGGAAAAGTACAGTGAAATGCTCTAACCTGAAAAAAGCCACAGGTAGCTTAACTGTTGGTTCTTGTATAAGCAGAGGCAGAAAACATTCCCTTTATAAGTGTCTGATACATGACACTTAATTGTGCAACCTGCAGAATATATGGAAGAAAGGTAGAATGAATATTTGCATATCCACCGTTCACTGTTCATGAAAATGTTAAATCACACTGTAGCTCCTGCAAATGTTTTTTTTATAACTGTGAAAAGCATTGTCTTTTACACATAGAATGGAGGCTTTCATTTTATTCAGGGAGAGACAGGGTTGAATTTGCCAAGTGAAATGAATTACCTGTAGCTTAGCAGGCAAAAAAAAATTCAGAGAACTGTAGAGAGGTCAGTAGGTTTTCAGAGTGAAATGGTAATTACAAAAAGGAGACATTCAACTGAACATTTTCCAAAGGCATTTGGAGCGTGAAACAATAACTGCATCACTCTTGAGTTCATTGTTGTCATTCCAATTTTTCTGAATCACTTTTAATTTTCTTTCAGGTTAATTTGATTGCATTTTTTTTTCCCTAATAAGGGTTACTATTTGGGCATCTGAACTTTTTTTCAAACCTGATTTTAAACAAAAAAGTATTTGATCATATCTTGCCTTCCCTGAGAAGGTCCTCCATCATTTGCCAGATCCTAAGTTCACTTAGCAGAAAGAAATCTCGTATCTAATTTGCACTAAGTAAAGCCCAAATGTTTAAAAATATGGATAAACTAATACATTTCTTTCCTTCATGCTATGGCAGAGCTAAATACACACATTTAGGTTTCTACATAGTTCCTGTGAAGTCATTAAAGTCAGCCCGTGGCTACTTCTAAATCACATTTGTTTTATACGTAAATTACAGTAAATCTCTCCTCTCCTAGCTTTGTTGTCCTGGCAAAAAAAGTCTCAAATCACTTTCAGTTCTCGCTGGTTTCCCAACATTTGTTTAAGGGTTAAGAGAAGAAAACCTTGTGTGATGGTCAGTGCCTTAAACAATGAGGCAACAACCAACCTGCCACATTTCCTTTGATGTTTTTACGGGATCTGTCACAGACACTTTAGGATATTTATGTTTGCTTAAAAGAAAACTCCCCAAAAGGTTAGATAATAAATATCAGCATCTCTGTGCTGTAGTTCATTCATAATTTAGGCCCAGTGCCAACATCTTGTGTTTCTTTGCCCCAAATAAATCTTGTCAGGTGTGTAAGAGGGAGCCCCACAACCTGCAGCTGCTTCTCAGCCCATTTATTGATTTCCAGAGTTGGAGGAGATGAAAAATAACATGTCAGAAACAGAATATTTATATCCAAGGTGGCTTTAATAATTAAGTTAACATTTTCTGTGTTGATTTATACTGAAATTTCTTGATTGAATTCCATGGAAAGGAACTTAGACATGTCATCTTGATAAATCTGACGTTTAATATCTGAAGTCCCTACAAATCCAGTAACTTAGAGAAGCATGTAAATGAGAAACAATTGCTTCTCTTATCCAGAGTGGCTTATTCTGATTATTTTTTGACAGATCTTTATGTTCTTTCATGTTACCACAAGAAATAGAAAGCAATCACTCTTCTATTACCTGTAGTAACTCTTGCATTGTACAGTTGTACAGCCACATGCTACATTCCCTTTTCAGATATTCTCTGTCTGGTTAATCAATGGTGATATTTATTGCTGCTGTACATATTGGAAAGATGTAGAGAAAACACCTCTCTCAATACAATAAAACAGCTCTCTCAATAAGAATTGACCTAGATCTCTTACTGAGGGATTTTTTAGGGGCATTGCTTTGTGAACGTGCTCTTAATTATCAACAAATTAAAATAAATATAGAATCAATTCTTCTGGAAAACCAGACCCACCAATAATCTAGTCTTTCGTGATAGAACATCCAGACTCCTGTCTTTTAATTCAAAATTATCATTTCTTATTTCAGCAAGAAAAACCCCCAGTCCGTATCATTCCTGACTGAGTGCTTTCCACACCAAGCCACAGGACTCATTTCCCAGCTTGGGGAGGCAGGGAGAGAAAACAGCAATTCTGAAATAACAGTGTTTGCCTGTTGCTGAAAAGGCTGTGGAATTAGGATGCTATCATTCCTTCTGTACACACAACACAGGGAGCTTCAGGCCTTCTGTAAATATTTNATAAATGAGGCATTCCTAAAAGGAAATGTTCATTCTAAAAATGGCAAACTGTAAACACACACACACATATATACATATTTATATATATATGAAAGAAAATTTTATATTAACTTCTCAATACAGTTGAAATGGGTATTTTAAAACTTCCAAAATGTTCAAAATTTTTCCAAGGGTGTTTTAAATCAAATTTTATGTTAAAATTATAATTGTAAGAAACAAGTTTCACTTTTAATGAATGAAAAGGCTTTTATTGTCTTAACAGAAATGATTTTGGAGTTTTAGCTTTCGCTTAAGTTCTAAATTTTGTTCCTTCTTTTTGCTTTTTAAAAAATTTCTTTTGTGCAGTTGTGCATTGAAGGGGAGCACAATATCTGTAAAACTTTTTCTCCAATAGAAACAAAATTTAACTCTTTTTGTATGAAAAGTTAGCAATCCTGAGTAGGAAAAGACTCAGCAGAAAACATGAATATTTGATTTGAAAAAATAAATTAGTGCTCCATTTTAGGAGGTCCCTGTGAGCAGGGATTTTAGCACACAGCAGTGCCCCAACACGTATGGGCTGTGCTGTTAGAAATTCACTTTTATAAACTTTTTTTAAAAAGACCACCACAGCTGCCTTGTTTTAAAAACCAAGATCTTACCCTTGGCAGTTAATCAATAAGCACCAAATGGAAAGTACTAAGGCACGACCTGAGAAATCTCGTTGTGATTCTCAGCCTGAGACTGGGGCTGCCAGTCTGTTCTGACCAATCCATCCTGCCCTGGACTGCACTGCCATCCACATGCAGGTGCTGCACAGGGAAGGATGGCATTTTCCTGGATCTCCTTAGGAATGGAGAAAGGCAGAAGGAGAGAGAAAACCTGGAGGAGAGGTTGGGAATATCCAAGGGAGGCAATCGTTTTCTTGGAAAGGAAATTGCAAGTGCTCTGAATGTGCTGTTGATTCAGCCCAGTGCTAAATCTTCCCCTGCAGAGGCAGAATGATGAACAAAGGAGCAGGCACCCTAAATCCTGCTCTGAGGGATTCTGCTCTGAGGGAAAAATGCTCGAACTCGGCGTTGGAAAGAGGCATCTTTGGCCCAGCATCATTCACTCGTCACAGGGAACAAGGAAACAGAAACATGCTTTGGTGAGGGTCATTTTTCCTTTGTCAGAGGACAGGGAGAAGGAGCAACAGAACTTTTAAATTGACATTTAAGAAATGA
>VZTR01026781.1:106457-116525 GCA_013400775.1 Chaetops frenatus | reverse complement strand
CCCTTTGCTGTGAATTTGCTAAGTTATTTTAATTACAGCAAAGCAAACAGGGAGAGCAGAGCTTTTGACATAATCTGCTTTATGTGCCTTTTGTTGTGGTGTCCCAAAGTAAAAGCTGTGGAGTGACACTCTGCTCTGAAATAAACTGCTGAGTTATTGAATCTTCAGCTGGTTATGAGAACTATAAATGAGGCATTCCTAAAAGGAAATGTTCATTCTAAAAATGGCAAACTGTAAACACACACACACATATATACATATTTATATATATATGAAAGAAAATTTTATATTAACTTCTCAATACAGTTGAAATGGGTATTTTAAAACTTCCAAAATGTTCAAAATTTTTCCAAGGGTGTTTTAAATCAAATTTTATGTTAAAATTATAATTGTAAGAAACAAGTTTCACTTTTAATGAATGAAAAGGCTTTTATTGTCTTAACAGAAATGATTTTGGAGTTTTAGCTTTCGCTTAAGTTCTAAATTTTGTTCCTTCTTTTTGCTTTTTAAAAAATTTCTTTTGTGCAGTTGTGCATTGAAGGGGAGCACAATATCTGTAAAACTTTTTCTCCAATAGAAACAAAATTTAACTCTTTTTGTATGAAAAGTTAGCAATCCTGAGTAGGAAAAGACTCAGCAGAAAACATGAATATTTGATTTGAAAAAATAAATTAGTGCTCCATTTTAGGAGGTCCCTGTGAGCAGGGATTTTAGCACACAGCAGTGCCCCAACACGTATGGGCTGTGCTGTTAGAAATTCACTTTTATAAACTTTTTTTAAAAAGACCACCACAGCTGCCTTGTTTTAAAAACCAAGATCTTACCCTTGGCAGTTAATCAATAAGCACCAAATGGAAAGTACTAAGGCACGACCTGAGAAATCTCGTTGTGATTCTCAGCCTGAGACTGGGGCTGCCAGTCTGTTCTGACCAATCCATCCTGCCCTGGACTGCACTGCCATCCACATGCAGGTGCTGCACAGGGAAGGATGGCATTTTCCTGGATCTCCTTAGGAATGGAGAAAGGCAGAAGGAGAGAGAAAACCTGGAGGAGAGGTTGGGAATATCCAAGGGCGGCAATAGTTTTCTTGGAAAGGAAATTGCAAGTGCTCTGAATGTGCTGTTGATTCAGCCCAGTGCTAAATCTTCCCCTGCAGAGGCAGAATGATGAACAAAGGAGCAGGCACCCTAAATCCTGCTCTGAGGGATTCTGCTCTGAGGGAAAAATGCTCGAACTCGGCGTTGGAAAGAGGCATCTTTGGCCCAGCATCATTCACTCGTCACAGGGAACAAGGAAACAGAAACATGCTTTGGTGAGGGTCATTTTTCCTTTGTCAGAGGACAGGGAGAAGGAGCAACAGAACTTTTAAATTGACATTTAAGAAATGATGAAGTTAGCAGGCAAACAAGTTGTGCAGGCACTTTATTGAAGATACCTTTGAGCACCTTTCCCTGGGTAGATGGCAGCTAAAATTGCTTTTCATGGCCCTGCCCTTTATCAGCTATTCCTGAGTTTTCTGTGTGTAGTCTCATTCTTGCAACTAATCTCAATAGCTAAAATTAATTAGGATATAAACACACCTAGAAAGCCTGTAAAACTTCATTTATGCCTGCAATATAAGCCAGAACATTTGGCAATCTTAATTGAAATGATAAAAAGCTTTGTAAGGCATCAAGAACTCTTCAAGTCAGTCCTCCCTACCTTGGTTTAATGACACAGTAAATGCTTGCTTTTCTGGATATGATTATAGTTTTAAACACTAAAGAGTGAGCAAATTCCATTATCTTGTGTCAGGGAACCCTCCAGAGAAGATAAAAAGGCAGTTAATAAACAAGATTACTTTCCAATGGCAATTGCTCCATAATAGAAAATTCTCTTTCTAACCTTCTACTTTAGGATGCTAATCAGTTAATCAGCTCAGTCCCATTGGAGTTGCTGGCAGCAGTTTTTCCTCCCCTTGGGAAAAAGTAAATGCAAGGTTTCTGCTGAGGTAAAGGAAGAAAGGAAGCAAATAGTAAAAGTGCCTGGTTTCATTTGGAAATGATGGCTTTAGTTAATTATGCACCTGCAGCACACACCCCGTTAGCAAGCAGCATAAATAGACTGCAGTAGATCTGTTGAGCTTTTTTGTTTCATTAAATGAAGTTAAAATACTATATTTGTATGTATATACCCAAAGCAGGGAATAATATCCAGGTTCAGGGTTTGGCATGATTCCCACACCCCTCTGCCTTTGGCAAGGTATTAATCTGTGCCATGCTCTGCTCTTGTCTGGCATCAATCACCCCTGCAGCAATACACATTTAGGACAACATTCAAAGGTCTTACTTCCCCTTCATACAGAATCTTGCATTTCATTGCTAATCTACTGTTTCATAATAAATGAAATACAGCTGTAGTATTTTCCCCTGATTCCCTGTTGTGCACAGCCAGTATTATTTTGTCCTCAGAACATTTGCTTTTTGGAGATGAAGTCACCTCAAAGTGAATATTCAGCATATATAGCTTTTTTTCCAAAGCATAAGAATATTCTATCAAGAGTGATTTTTTCTGTTTATAATTACTTAGTTTACTTTTTATAATTATTATTGTCATATATGCATACTTTGCTGCTTTTTAAAAGTGTATATTCAAAGTAATGTTTTCCCCCCATGATCTCCAGAAATACATACTTTTGTCCTGTATTTATCTTCTTTTCTTCTTAGCAGTGTAATATTCCTGGATGCCTTGATAGGAGGCTTGATCTGACATTCAAGCCTGGCTGTACTAGCACATCCCAGCCTTTTCTTTCACCCCTTTTGCCCAAGATTAAATGCCTATAGGAAAAGAGATTATTTATGGTAGCCCACAACAAGTTATTGGGGAGAAAACCCACTATACTTCCACTTTGCCTGTGAAAGAAGAAGTCTAAGAGAGAAGTGAGCAGTGAAATTTAGTTCACTATGAAGAACAAAACTTACAGGTTGTCAAAGGAACTTGATGTTTTTGAACATCAAAAATGTAGCTGGTAACTGGCAATATGTTTAGATGTCTGTCGAGTCTTTGAACTGGTATTGCCCTGCATTCTTTGGAAATAGCATGAAGCCAAGTTGTATATTGAGTTGATTAAAAGCAAATCTAAAATACAGCCCCTCACTAATTACAGTGGCATGTCATCAACAGTGGGGAATTTTCTGCAGTTTGAAAGAGATCTATCTATCCATGATGTGCTGGCAGAGTTTATTGTATTTGTGACTGGCTTGGAAGGCACCTGATGGGTTGACACCTTTGCTTCTATTGCTTTTGAGAATTCCTTTCTTTTCAAAGACTGAGTTTTAAGGCTTAATTTCAATATCTACTTAGAATGCACTAATACACAAAAGCTTGATCCCTTAAAGGGCGGTTGCAAAATATTAACATTTATTATTTTGTCTTTGTGCTAACCGTTGTGTTAGACCATGGATCAGATGGGCAATTCTGAAACTTTGTTTTTAACTACACAATCAGAAAAAACATAATCTTGACATTTTGGATCTACTAACCCTGCTCATTTGTCTGTGCTTCTGACTTTGCAGCTGTACTCTACTGCACAGTGTGTAGGTAAGGGTGGTGTTAAACACTCATGTTGGGAATGTTGTGCTTCTGGTTTAGCTCCATCAGGTTTGAAGTTTGCACCTTAATTTCTTAATCCCAGTATGTTGAGGAAACCAACACTGTTTTGTGTTTCCATCACACACGTTCCTCTTCTTTCTACAAAACTCCTTAGCTGGCATTAGACAAGCTCCTTTCAGTATTTGCAGTAAAAGCTGACCTGCTGACATGCATGTAAGGGGCTTTGCAGAACAAAACCCCGTGGAAGACAGAATGCTAGCAGTTCTGTGGAGCTGCTTGCCATACAGCAGTTAGCACAATCCACCCAGATCTTCTCATGCAGAGCATTTGCTGTCGTGTTCTTAGCACAAAATTCCCCCTGATCCAGAGGGGGAGACTCCCACTGAGTGGAGCACTGCACACAGCCTGGCTGTACTGCTGGAGGAAGGCTCGGTCTCTCCTGCAGGGACAGGGATCTGGGAACAGGCTGGAGAGATTTTCACCACTGGCTTCCATGTCTGAGTCTGGAAGGCAAATCTTTCTGTAATACAGGCATCAACTGATGCCCAGGAGTCTCTGTATCCATTTTCCTGTTTAGCTGGCCCTTTCCATTGGACATTGGACTACAGGCTGCTTTTTTTTCACTACAAGATCTTGAGGAGAGTACTCTGTCTGTACTTCACACAGGGTCCTGTCCCTCTGTTTTGTGGTGGTAGAAAGGATAAAAGCTAATGTGCATTATTATTTTTAGTTTCATCAGCTTTTCTTACAATGCAGATTCTTGCTCAGGGAGTTTGGTTTACCATCCTACTGTAACCTATGTTTTAGTTCCCTGGAATGAAGTCATTCCTGCTGTGTAGAGCTGGAACTGAAAATGCCCCCAGAAACAAGGTAAGTTATTTCCAGCCAGGCATTCAGTACTGGGCTTTTTGGGTTTTTTGAGGACCTCTCCCAGCTGTATATGTTCTGGAGGCCAAAATGGCATCTCAGCAAGTGCTTGCAATGCTTTCTGGGTTCTCAGCAACACCTGGTCACAGCTGTAGTGCACTGGAGGCTGTGGATGGAGCAGGAGTTGCATTTGTACAGAATCATTCACACCGATATTGCTTCTGCAGGACTGGGAGTGCAGAAATCAGTAAAAAACCCCTCTTCTGAGTGAGCAGACGCCTCTTTGTAGTCAACAACAGAGTGTGGCTATATTTAGAGTGTTCTTTCAAGTTACAACCCACTGTATTGATATATTTTAAACAAATGCTTTCAATTAAGCCAATGCATTTTGCCTTCACCTCCCACTTTCCCTGGAGTTCGAGTGATTTGTATGACACACCGTTACTTTTATTAGCAGATCATAAAACAAGCACTCTCCAAGGAAAAGCTTTGCCTCCTCTCCACAGGCACTTAAGTGCCCTATAAACAAAACAGAGACAGGGTCTTGGTCACCATGAAAATCACTCTGCCTGAGAAATGTTAAAAAACCCCAAACATTCCTATGTAAGGTGGATGATTAACTACCTCAAAATAAGGAATTCTTGTGAAGGTCTGAGCTCCTCTGAAGCTGTAGCCATGTAAGGATTATGCTGCAGTTTGCTTTCTATTCCAACTAATATCAGCTTTTGTGAGCTAATTCCCAGATCAGTTAGGCACTCAGGCACAGAGAATAAAATGTAACTCCTGTTGTATGTAAGATCCAGCCAATTACACAGAAATGTGAACAAAAGCAGCACAAGAACACAAAAGTGTTCAAGCATCCATTATAAGGAGTTCCAATTTCCTTTTTAAATGTCAAGTACAAAATCTATATTTCACATGCAAATAACAGTGGAGTGTTGTTGCTAATACACTCCTGAAATTACATTTTCTTAGCATGACCTTTCTTGCTAACAATAACTTACATTTTAATTAAATCTGTGGCCATTTTCATTTCATGCCAAATATCCCCATGCTGTGTATTACTGAATTTTCTTGTCAGAGAAGAAAGTTTAAAGGTCGCAGACCTAAATTCTTCCTGGAGTTAAACTTTTTTAATAATACATGGAAGAAATTACACGTGTGTACTATCCCTACAGGTTTATAGAAACAGAAACACTCGTGCTTTCACTAAACTCTTCGTGTCAGGATGAGAGAGGAGGATTTGACAGGGTTTTCAGTTCAGTGAATACCTGTGGAGCGTAAGGAACAAAGATGTAGTTTAGGATTAAGCCTTGGCAGCTTAGCCTCCCTGCTGGAGCTGAAGCCTTCCTTAAAGGCTTTCTAATCCTCCAGGTTAGCTCCTGCCTGGAAAACAGGGAGCTTGGACCTTGCCTTTGGTGTGGACATGGTGCCAGAGCCAGAAACTCTGCTTTAAGCCTTCTGTCACTTGACTTCTGGCACTGAGACATTTGCAAGCTCTGAAATTCTGTGTAGGTGTTTGCAGAGACTTGGGAAGAAAATACACTTAGTTCTGGCTCTAAAGAGCCACAAAATTACACAGGTCTAGACTTTGCTAGGCTGGTGTTGGGGAAACTCTTTGGGAAGGATTTCTTGACACTGACCTCTGAGATCAGAGATTGAAGGGGAGAATAGAATTAATTCCTGGAGGCAGAGGATCTTTGCCATAATTACTTCATTGTTTATTGGCCTTTTAACAGTACATTGACAGTGGTGGTTGTCTTGTACAAAGTCAAAATGCTGCCTGCTGGTAGCAGAGTGACAAATCAAGAAAGAGATGGAAATAATCTATCACAGCTTGAAAGAATAAAAGTCTTCCTCAAGGTTTTAAAGAGCCGTGAAGCTCGGATGGAGCTGTTTTTTAGATATTGACTGAGCTTATGATATAGCTGAATTTCACACCTCCTTACAGGGTTTTGAGTATTACCAGTGTAGTTTTATAAATACTTTATATCAATGACTTCAGTGATGGGTGGCCTGAGGGCAGGTAACTTCCCATGCAATCTCCTGCTGTGTCTTCAATAGGAAGATAAGCTGCATTTACAACTCATGTTCTCAAGTTCTGGAGCAAATCCTTTTTGTGAAGGGAATGTCTTCCTTAAACACTAGTAATAGAAGGTGCTCCAGTTTCCTGTTATGATAGCATGTCCAGAACTTTTTTTGAGTACTCACAAGGAATTCATTTGGGGAATTAATTGCTGAAATGTTAATCTAAAAAACCTCTACCTTGCCAGGTTTTTCTTACTTGTTAGACACCAGGCACTAGAATGTGCATTTGTCCTAAATTTTCAGGGTTTGAGGGGCTTTTATTGTTGTTGATGTCCTCTTTTATCATAAGTTATATAATGATGACAAGTGATGGATAAAAATAAATAACAACAACAAAACAGTGACATAACCACACTATTCCTCTGTTTATCATAGAGGAATCATCAGCCAGGGGAAGAAGACAAGCAATGAAGTGTATACCACTGAGCTCTGGATAACTGCAAGCCATTTCTGATCAGAGTAAGCCCTGGCTTCACATGATTGCATCTCTAAATAAAATAGGAAACAACCCCATGGCACTGTGTTTATAAAAAGAAAAATATGGAGGGGGAAAAAATAAGCAACCCTAGAGTGTTATCCTGCAGTTGCACCTAGTGATGTGAAGAGAAGCTCAACAGTTTAATTAAGCTTGGTTTGGGCTCTCTTTTGATTCTCTGGAACTTTGAAAAGGGCTCCCTTAACTTACTATTGGGGCCAGCTGGAAAATGTTCAAGAGAAGTTTGGTTTCTGGCACAGGACTCTGATGAATCTCCTCAAACATCTGCAACAGCACACCAGGAGCAATGGCTGCTGAGGAGGAAATTGAAGATGGAAATGCCTCCAGCCACTGAAAGTTGGGAGGGAGCAGAGGGTTGCCAGGGAAGTAACACTTCCCTCAGAGTTGGCAGGATCAGGACACAGGGAGGTGACACAGCACTGTCTTGGGCAGCTCTGGTGTTCCCAGAGGAGGCAGCTACATCCCATAACATTTTTGGAGGAGAAATGAAGCAGCAGGAAGAGGATTAACTTGGTTCTCCTCTGTTGAAGTGGCAGCTGGAGAATAAATCAAGTGGAGCATCCTGCATAAGCACTCATTTTAAAGAATAGCACAAGTTTATTAAGGAATAATGTATGTGAAATGCCTCCACTGATGTAAAACCTGGGAGTGGCCTGCAGCCAGAACCCCATAAAACATTCACTTGTGCAAGTGAAAATTTGCCTGGCAATAAATGGCTGTACTAATTAGGTTTTGAAAGGGGTTGTCAGCTTTTTCACCTGATTGGAAAATAGTGAGGGTATGAATCCCCAGCTTCATGCTGCTGTAAACTCTACCACTTCTGTTTAGATTAACTAATGTGGTAGAATAGAGAAACAAGGGAGAAAATGTTGCCAAGGTATTTGGCAAAAAATTTGTCTTCCTGAAACTAGGAGGAGAATTTCTTAGTGAGAAATTAGAGAATTTCATCTTCAACAATACCATCTTCTGTGCTGTGCTTCCTCCTGGTGTGATGCTCAAGAAAGAAAAAAAGAGTAGTGAATAGAACAAGACCCCAGTTAATATCTACAATATGACTCAGAAAAGGTGACTTTCGTGTCTTGTTAAGTGAGGGGAGGATTGTGGAGGTCAAACTCCATAAAGATGGTTAGAAATTAGGCAGCTTTGACAGGAGCAGAGGGGAAAAGGATGTAACTCTGTTCACATTGTTCCTCTCCAGTGTCTGTGTGGTAATGCTGGACCCTGCTGGCTCCTTTTGCCTTGGGTTGAGAAGGGACAGGTCACCCAAAGCAGCTGCTCCTGGCAATCCTCACTGTCTTCCTGAAAGAATTGCCCAGTGCCAGCTGGTTGGAAAAGGTAACTAACCAGTTTTACAAACTCTGAGATGCTGCAGCCATTAAGCAGGATCCTTACAAATTACTGTAAGCTTTGTAATTTTATGCAAGTNTTAAAATATATATATATATACTGCCAAAACAATTGATTGTGTCCTCCAGTCTAAAAAGCCACAATGGAACTGGGTCAAAAATTACATCCTAGTGTTTCCAAATGTGTAAGTTCAGACTCTCCCAGCAATTCCAGCCTTGCTGGAGAGCATGNCCAAAGCAGCTGCTCCTGGCAATCCTCACTGTCTTCCTGAAAGAATTGCCCAGTGCCAGCTGGTTGGAAAAGGTAACTAACCAGTTTTACAAACTCTGAGATGCTGCAGCCATTAAGCAGGATCCTTACAAATTACTGTAAGCTTTGTAATTTTATGCAAGTGAATGTTTCAGTGATTTCTGTGTGGTTGTGGTTTGGGGTTTTTTGTTCTTCATTATTCCCCAGGGTTAGAAGTGACTCTGAATAACCTAAAAGATTAAGCACTTGATTTTCTTAAGATGAAAAAGCTTTTTGTAAGGATCAGGTGGCAAATCTTTGGGGCATCTAGCATAAAAACTACACATTTCCCAGGCCTCCAGGTAGGAGCTGAAGGACCTTAACTTAAAGTGCATTTCCCACAAAACCAACATTTGTGTTAGATCTGGCTAGGCTACAAGGCACCATTTTTCCATGTGTCCTCAAAAACATCATTATTTTAAATACTTAAAATATATATATATACTGCCAAAACAATTGATTGTGTCCTCCAGTCTAAAAAGCCACAATGGAACTGGGTCAAAAATTACATCCTAGTGTTTCCAAATGTGTAAGTTCAGACTCTCCCAGCAATTCCAGCCTTGCTGGAGAGCATGCCTGGAATTAGCCAGCATTAACCTACCCCAGATTAAGTCTGGGACTTGGAAAAATTTTGGGTCTTGGTGCAGCTGGACTGCCAGAACTCCCTGGAATTGGGAGATTTACAAAGCTCATAAAGCCAAACTTGCTATGTGGTGCTGGAGTCCTGGTTTGATATGAGGGATTCCTGGTGTGATTCAGTACACTAAAATAAAGAAAACAAACCAAACACCCAAACAAGAGCCATGCACTGCTTTCCCTTCTCCTTACCAGTTCTTCCCATTTCATAAATGTAAATGCAACCATTACAATTCCATTAAAAACCAGCAGGCCATCTGATGTTGTATCCTTACTCCAAGAGGAATTAAAGCCCAGTGTTCCTGGGAAGGTGAAGGAAACTGGTGTAGCATGTGGGAAATGTGTCCTGTCTCTGATGGTGAAGGCTCCTTTGGAATGGTGACCTTTCTCAGGCAAGAATATCTGCAAGTGCCCTGAAGCAGAGGGAACATTTCTGGATCTGCATAAATGCACAATAACAGCCAGTGCCTGTAGCCATGGGATTTGATAGACCTTATAATTTAATCTGAGCTTGTGCCCTGTGTCTGGAGATAATACTCCTTTTGCATATGCACAGCCCTACTACTTGCCACAAAATATCATGCTGTAGTGGTTTTAGTATCCTTCAAATGTAGAAGCAGGGCAAGAGTCACCTTTCCATGCAAATAACTATTCTGGTTGCTGTAAAGCAAAGTGTAGGGGGAAATGAGGACAACTGCAGTTTTATATCATTAGGGAAAAACCCAGCTCCAGGCATATTTGATCGTAGTAACAGG
>VZTR01026781.1:71825-105306 GCA_013400775.1 Chaetops frenatus | reverse complement strand
CAGGCATGAGCAGGGCAGGGCACACCTTCAAATGTTTATGAATAACTAATAATCACCTCCACTGCTTGGTTTTTTTTCCCCCTTCCTTTTCTTCACTGCGTTTCAAACAAAATCTTGCCATAATAGTCAGATTTCCACACATGAAACCCTCCCATTAATAACAGAATATCTGCAGCAGCAGCATAATTGTTTTCAGTGTATTTTTCTAAACAGTTGTAATATAAATAGGGAAAAAAAACCCAAACCAAACACCTTCAGCTTATAACCAGACTCCCTTTTTTTCCTCTTTCTGCCAAAACAGACAAAATTCCTGCTAGTTAGTGGCAGTTTAAATGTGAAATAGTTCTTGTGCACTGTTGAGCTCCAGTTTGCTTGCCCAGGTTTTCCATAAGCTCTGCTATCTGTCAGAGGCAGACTTAAACTCTCCCCAACTTGCTGAAAGTGTAGCATCTTTTTTACCAATCCATGAATTCATGTGTCTGTAACAAGAGAGGGAAAGAGGAAGTCAGAACATCAGCAACATGATCTGAAGAACCAGAAATAACTCAGAAATGGAGCCACTGCTTTAAAAAGCTTATGTATGTATGCATTACCATGTAATTATTTAATAAGTCCTGAAGATGCTCTGAAGATCCACCAGTCTTATAAAGCAAAATGAAAACAAGCCAAAAAATTAAATACTTGACTTAGTTGCCAGAATTAGAACTCCAAATTTTGTTCTTTTGCCAATGTTTAAGCATTTCCTAAATGTTCAGTTTTAGCTTGGATAGAGCCATGTTCATAGAGCACTATCTATTGACTATTATCTACTCAAAAAATAATCAAATATTTGAGGCTTTAAATTTTAGGCTTTTGTCCTTCTAAAGACCAATGTCCTTGGAAAACCCAAATAGAATTAATACTTTTTCAGGTTTTTTTTTCAGAAGAAATAATTTATTTAAACCAAAATCTGACTTTGATCGAATAAATCCTTTTGCAGAATTATTTTTTTTTTTGCAAAGCAGCATGTGCATAAAATCTTATTAATTTTTACCATCTTTACTCATCCTGAATAATTCTTAGTGCACTTGTGGCATCAAGATGGAAAGGTTAATGATACTGCTGAGGCTACAACTGTGGTCTTCTCTCTCTTTTTTTTTGATCTGGAAAAAGAAGTATTCAGTGCATTCAGCATTCTGTCATTTTGTCTGACCTGTCACCCTGTGAGATTCATTCAAATATATCACATTTATCACTGGTCACCACTGGCATCAGCCTCTCTCTGCTGTACTGCCACTGCAGGGGATAGGATCAGAAACCAGCAATTAGGGAAGGGTTAAAGAGACCTAAGGATACTGGTGAAGGTGACAGGAAAATTAATTTCTTTTTTCAGTTCTGGTTTTGTCTGCTGAGATCTTCAGGAAATGTTCAAAATGTTACCTCAGCAATTTGCACTTTTTTAAAATGTGATTTATCGTTACCCATTTACAGCATAATTCCTGCTGTTCACTTTATAGTTTTGTTTTTCATTGTTTTGGTGAGATATGACATTAATTTGCCTTCACATGTTTTATTCATTTCAACTATGCAAAAATTCCCTAATATGTATTACCACATGGATTCTGGAAACTACAACATATGATTTTAGTCAAGATTGGAGAAATACATGCACATATATTATGAAGAAACATAGAATTCTCTCTTGGAAGAGGCTGTGACAATATTTGTGTATTTGTAAGAGAACTATAAACCCTCTTACTGAAGGCACCTGGTCCATTTCTGTAATTATCCCTGTGATATTAAACAAGCCCAGAGTAGCAGAGCAGGAATGGAATTTATTTACTGTTCCTTGAACTAAGCTTGCACACAAGTGATAATTTTGTTTTACACTTTGCCAAGCCAATAGAAGACAGTTGAGCACAATCTTTTTAAAGTGTTTTTCTGCCATTCTATTTTCATTAACTTCAGAAGAAAGATGGGATTGCACTGGCTCACAAATATTTGCTTGTTAGGGAAAACAGTTTAGGTGTCAAGGTTTGTGGCAGGGGTAAATTGAGTGATTCCATATGGTCTTAAAAATTACTCAACCTCAGCATCAAATCCCATGTTAAAAGATTCAGAAAAATGCAGAACAATCTAATATAGCATCTATCACTTTAGGAACCTCTCTAGCTTTTCACTAAGATGGATGAACAGAGGAACCATGGCAGATCTGTCATAACCATGTGACTTGCTCTGCAAAGAGAAATCATCCTACAGCCTCTCACTACTCAAAAAGCACAATCACTCTGAGAGATTTCAGGTGCTTCTCCCAGGATTTAGTTCTCCTCTGGAACTGGCAATTTTCCAACCTGAATTAACTTAATAATTATTAAACCTGCTTCATTCAGAATTGGTACTGTTAAAGACAATGGTACCATTTCTGAATTTCAAAAAATAAAATAAAAATTATGGCTGGCCACCATGTCCCAGCTCTGTCCCCATGCCTGCGGTTGAGGTATTCCTGTCCTGCCTACCACTGGCAACAACCCTGAAATTAGTTCTGAGTGCCTTTTTTTTTGGTTTCTTTATTTAGGAGTTAGTTATTCTATGTCCTTCTATGAACATATCCAGAACAGAGCCATAATGCAATCCATAAATCAAATCAATAATGTTTCCAGGGTGCGTGATTGGATGAATTCACTGCCTTTTATGGATTATATTTAAAATCATATTCATGAAATTCCATCTTTTCCAAACAATTTAGAAACTTTAGTTCTGGGTTCTAATTTTCCTCTAAAAAAGTGAAGCAGGATCTTGCAATGTGCAGAAAACCACAAGGATTTCACCACAAAGGACAAGGCCTGGGCAGTGTGGTGCAGTTGCTTCCTTCAATGGGAGAGAGGAAAATGGGACAGTCATTTTTTCCTCATGCTTTGTTTCAATCTAACACCTTTGTTGATGATTATTCCTCCAAAATACAAATAAATGTCCCATTGATGAGAATGTTGCCAAGCAGTAGCAGAGAATGATTTGGTTTTTAGCATAAAATATATGTTAATGAAAGTTTATCAGGCCTCATTAGGTTGCAGGAAGAAGCAGTCAGGAGCCATCCAGACAACCAAAATCTCCTGACTGGGTTTTAAGGTGGATAAAAAGGAGACTGTTCATGTTCCATTTGCAGTGTGTCAAACTAAAAATCTGTGCAGGAGCCAGTGAGAGGGACAGGAGTGGTAATGGATAGGGAGTGATGTCATATTAACTGCTAATCAAACTGCTTTTCCACTTATCAGCAGGACCAATCAATAAATGACAACTTCCAGATTATCCTGAGCCTGTTGGAAATCTGCTGGGCTTTCCATGTGACTTGGGCAGCTGTGCTCTGCTCAGCATCCAGAGAACTCAAGCAGTGCCTTTCCACATGTCTAGGGGCTATAAAATGTTTAATTTACCAGAATAAGAATTGGGTAGATAACCTATATGGAATTATTGCAGCTTTTTTGGTAAGTAAGGATGTTAAAATTTGGTCAATTTATTGATCAGTGCCATTGTGTAGTTTGTCAAGCCTGGTTCTGCACAGTCAGCACTTAGATTTTGTTAATGCTCAGAAAGATTAGAAACTCTGAAATTGAAATCTTAAAAAAAAAACAGAAAAAACCATGTTAAAAAAGCCAGCACATCAAAACATTCCATCTGTTGAATTTCATGGTTCCACAACGGATCTTGGATCTTGGCTTATTGTCTTGGGTTTGTAGTTTTTTAANTTTTTTTTTTTTTTTTTTAACAGAAATTAGCTTTCAGGCCATTAGCATATCTATATAAGTAATATTGAAAGCAACCCTTAGTTAAAAATTCACAGTAAATTAACTTTTCCCTTAATATAAATGATATTTTAGAGCCACTTTAATTATCCATAATAGAACACAACATTAGTCTGACAAAAATTCTCACAGGAAAAATATGATATATTTATATCAATAAATTCAGCTGTGTCAATTTGACTTGAAAGGAACACTTAAGCCTAGAATTCACTTCACACAAAGTTTGGACATTTAAGTCACATCAGGAAAATGGAAGAATATTAAACAAAAGTGGAATATCTTTTCCCTGTATAGGCAGATTTTGAGGATTTATAAATGTTTCCAATATCTTCGTGGTTAGATACATAAAGCTTTATTTTAATTAGGTAGGCATATGTTAGGATATGTTAGGAAGCAAAATACAACCAATATATATTTTCAATATGCTGTTCTGCAAGCACAGAGATAATAATTTTGAAAAATAATTTATTTCAACTACAAATGGTACATCATAATGTCAGAGAAATGAGTACAAATGCTGACGTTTCCAAGAATTAAGAAGGATTTTAGCTTTAGCTCTCCATCTCTTTCCCCACTAACCAAAATGAATATGTAATGCCTCAAAGAAAGTAGTTTCATATTGTAAGCTTTGATACCAGCATGATTAAGAAAAGCATTAAGAAACGTTGATTTGTACACAGTGCTGAAAAATTACTACTGCCTGGGAGAATGATAAACAGTAGAAGCTGCTATTAAAATAGAAGTAATTGCTGATACATCTATATGTATATATATTTTAGCACTATTTTTAATTTGGGATTTTTTATATCATTGCACACCATAAAAACTCCAGATGGAATCAGTATTAGGAAAATTTTAAAAGACTAACCACTGAGAACAGTCATAGCTGGACCTAACTCGGAAATATTTTTTGTATTTAAAAAAAAAAGGAGCCATTTTGTATTCAGCCCTTTGCCTGCTGACCTAGATTCTTGCTCAGTTGGAGTTGTGGTGTGAGGAAAAAAAAACATTCCATGTTCCTTGGGTGTGTAATGGAGTAGGACCATGAGCTGAGGCAGTCACTGGGTTCAGACTTGTGTGTCTGGGTTGCTTAAAGACTTGGCAAATTGTGTAATCTTGGGATGGGACATGCTATGGATTGTGTTTCTGTGTGTACTAATACAAGGATTTTAAATGCTACATGAGTCTCTGCTAAGGCTCAGGCAGATCAACTTGTTTAGTCTTTGCAGGGAGAATGAATAACTACTGGAGCTGCAGGAATTCAAGGTGACAGAAAAAGAACATTTGGGAGGCATTTATATTTGTCAGCTTAGTGTGTGTAAATAATTTCCTTACTGTACAGGAAGATTTCATCTCTGCACGCATAGCAAAAGAGGACAAGATGTTATTTTCCCAGGTAATATTTGTTTTTGGAGGTATTAACAGTTTCTCATTTTGTCTAAAGATGAAATGAAGTTTTTCTGAGGTTTGTCACCTAATAATTTGGGCACTGAGTTCTCCTGAAGTTTGGTTTCTGGACCCTGACAGTTGCCCTGTGCTGAGCAGGGATGAACAAGTAACTGGAGGAGAGGAAGGAGAAGAGTGTAGCAAGAATTGGATCAGCATTTAGGATGAGAATGTAAAAAGTCACATTTCAACTGAAGAAAAAATTTATGGAAAAGATTAATTTGATAAAGTTTTAAACATGCTTTGGATGAAGGGTTTGGTAAAAGCACAAATGAAATAAAAAAAAAATACAGAATATTTCCTGCATGGTTAAAAATACTCATTGTTTAAATCAGATAAACTAAGTTTTTGCTTAACAAATATATGAAATAGGATGGCAGTGCCACTGCGCTGTTATCTTTAAGGCCAGCTTGTTTAAGAAATATGAAACTTGGGCTCAATTCTTCCATCAGCCTGAGGGCATTTGAGTCCTGCCCAGGAACTTGGTCAAATCATGATGAAGTATCTCATTTAAAAAATTTGGATTTTCCTATGAAACATTACTTATCAGCCTTTTCTCATTGTGGAACATAGTGCAGGGAATTGATAATTTTCTTCTGGTTCACCGAGTTTACCATCTTCTTTTTCCAGGAGGAATCAGCATATTTTAATATTAAACAAAAATCTTGACTTAATAATTTCCCTGTGTATTAAGCTCGTTAAGAAGTATCAGGCTCTCCAATCCATTAATTTAATATGAGTAGTGTCGCCTGCAGGAACACTGCTGAATTTATTGCCCAAAGATAACATTTGGATAACGAGACCATTCCTTTACAAATGACTTCTGAAAAAAAAAATCACTGCCCTTATAGAACCTAATTTAATTAATCTTCTAGATGAAGGCAGTAGTCAGTAGGAAGAATTTGATATTTACCCCCACTCTTATGAATATTAATATTTAATAAAATGATTTCTTGGTTCATGAATACTATAAATGAGCATTCAGAGCTCCAGCCCTGAAAGTTACCAGCAGTTATTTCTGTTCTTGTGTTCTTGTAAACATGGACTCTCGCTTTCTTGCCTTTGATTTATACAAAATTTTAACAACAGAATTATGGTGGAACTCTTGTTGAAGGGAGAAAAGCATTAATGAGTGTCGACCATGCCTGCCCTGAGCTGCATTTGGAGAACTCCACTGTATGTCTGCATGTATGATTTGAGAATTAACAGCACCTGACATTAAAAATTGTGTAATTATGCTAAGATACATAAATAGAGGTACAGCTTTTAGGTTCCTGTGTGGACTGAATCTAATCTCACTCTAAAAATCATGTAAAAAGACTTTTTCTTTAAAAGACCAGAGTGAACCAACCTTTATCTTTTCACACATGCTGCATTAACATGAGCAAATCATTAAATCATTAAATGTCTCCTGCATTTCAGCCCTTCAGGGGCTCCCTCATGACACACTGAATTCCTAAATCTCATGATATCCAGCATTGATAGAGCTTCAGCTCCCATGGGGAGCTGTACACTGAAGCTGAACCCAGCCTCTGCCCACACAATTTGCCATTTCTTTGTGAGATTTACACCTTGAGCTCTGGCAAGAGTTACTGGAAATATATTCTCAAACAATGTGGTCTTTGTGCCCTCTTAATTTTGGAAAAAAAAATTAATTCTGTTCAAATCACATTCATAAATACCTGAAAGTGATGGAGTATTCATGTGACCCTCATAAAGGGCAACATCCCTCAGGCAAGATTTCATTAGCTTTTTGAGACTTAATTCAATGTTTCCTGGAAATGTAGAGAGATCAAGTATTCATTGACCAGCATTTCCCTCCTTTCACTTGTAAAATACTTTGTAAAAAAAATAAAATCAAAACAGTTATTTTGCTTGAAAATGCTCTAGAAAGACATAAAGATATCTAAAGCTGGATCTGAAATGGTTCTCATAAGGAAAGGAAAAAAATAGCTGAGAAAGTTTGCACTCAAGTCTAATTGTTCACTGCAGTTTTATGTTCTCTGTGCAATTCTCAAAGAGCAGCTTTTACTTCAAAATTGCACATTTTCCTTTAAGAGGGATCCACTTTGTTGTACAGTGATTGTACAAGAGTTCTACAGTAACCGTGAGTCTGCTGCATCTCCACCTGCTTCCATGTGCTGTTGCATTTCAGGGTATTTGGCAGAGTATTTTTATTTTCTGTAATCATTCAGGTAAGTCATGTTTTAGACAAATTTCTGTTCTTTAGACTTTGTAGTTGCAGTGTGGATGAACAAAGGGAATTCACTTGCTCTCTTTGCTAATTGTATCACATCAAATGGTTCCAAAAGCTTTACAATCACTCCCTTAGTAACACTGGAGTAGGAGTAAAGGGAGGAAATGTCACTGGGGCAGTATGACAGATACAGCACTGAACAACTATTCCTAAGCCTCTGGAGATAATTACTTCAGGCTCAATAAACTACATGTCTTCCTCACTGTTGCAATAACATCTTAGATGATTTTGTGCTTTGTTACAGACTTAATTTCCCCCCAGAAATGCTGTGTAATATTACTGCATATAGAATAATATGATATTTTTAGAGTAAAGTGTATGTTGATCTGCTTCATTTAAACAACTGTTTATTGGAGGAGGCAATACCGTTTTTTTGCAGTACTCCGTTTACATATAAGAATTCTCTGAAACATGGCAAGTTAGTAATTTGTGTCAGCAGGCCTGTAACTGAGCTCTAACATTTCTAGAAGGATGTAAGATTAAATATTGCGTCTTCTAGAAACACACTTCTGCTCTTGTTACCATGACTGAGCTAGATGCAGCATGTGAAGCAAAGATGGAGAAAGGGAGAGTCTGAATTTGGATTTCTGAGATAATACAGGAGTGACAATCAGTCCTACCTCTGTTTTCAGCACGGTGTATCCTGTTACATTGTTGTATCAGAGAATGTTTGTACCAAAGGGCGTTTTTCTTTCCTCAGTTACCTATTTCAGGTACTGTGTGAATTCCCCCAGGCCTGATGAGGGTGAGTTGCAGTAGGTGATTTTTAAACGCGGTTACACCTGCAGGGACTGGGCCATTTCCCCTCTCCTGCCGTGCTCTGCACAGGACAGGCTGTATTTTCCACGTGGAAGTGCTGGAAGACAGAACTGTTGTGCCATGGGTGTAGCAGGTCCATGTGTTTCTGTGTTACTGATTAATACAAAAAATTGTGAGGCCTGGCCTATAACAATACAGCAGCTTAATTCTGTGTTTGTAGAGATTATGGGGTTTATGTCCAGACACTGAGGCATTCACGTGACGTGGATATTTTCCAAAAGCTAAGAAATAATGAAAAACTATTTTACTGATCTATTACAACTGTTACAGCAGTGCAGTAGCTGCTGATCTGCAGTTCAGCGAAAGATGAACAAAACTGGTCTGTTCACCTGCAGAACACAGATAAAAATTAATAAAGAGAGTGGCAAGTTTAATAATGAACGAACAGCCAAAGGTGACAATGTGAAAGATGAGCAGCAATACATTCTGGTGGTAGAAGTTAAGTCAGAAATTCAGTCAGTCATTAAAATCAAGCGTAAAGATGGAAGAGTTTGCTCAGAGCAGAGGGTTAGTAAAACCTGAGTAGTGGTTTCAAATACTCATAGAGGAACTGAATCCCTGCACTTCCCAGGTATGTTGCTTGCAGACTCACTTCAGAGTACAGTTGTTTGCAGATAGAAGCTATTCTGAAGTAGCAGCATGGAAATACAGACTGAGTTCAGCCTTTAGAAAGGAATTGTGCACATGTAGACCAACAGGGGTGGAATAAAGCACAAAAGCTCGTAGCCAGATACAAAAGCAGGAATTCTGCTGTTCACCTGGAGTTTTCCAGAGCAACCAGATTCCACAGAAACCCAGAGCTGGCCACAGCAGTTAGGCAAATAAGCTCCCACTTCAAACCAGAGCCCAGGGTGCTGATAAAACACACAGCAGGAAAATAAGCATTATTTCCAAAGGCATTGGTGGTTACTTTCTCTTGGATGTGAATCTTGCTTGTATTCCTTGTGTCATGGGAGTTTTACATCTTGGTCTCTAGTGAATTCTCCTGCTCTGAACCAGCCTGTGTAGAGCCCAGAGGGTCAGCAGGGGCAATTCCTGCTGTCCCTGCTGGAGGCACACTATCCTGTCCTACACTCTGTTATCCTACAGCAAGGGCTGCCAGGCAAACCTGGGCAGTCATTAGCCAAGGTGGTCTCTTTTGGTAGAAAATTAGTGCATTATAGCTTGGAACACCCTGGGCTCCAGCGTGCTCTGAGCTGCCTTTAAATCCATGGCAGGGGAGCCCTCAGCACACAGAGTGTCCTTTGCTCTGCTCTGCTCCCCTGGGGCTCCCCGGGCACGGCTGGGCTGTGATGGGCCCTGTGGGGCCCACACGGACAGACGACGCCATTTTGGGTGAGGGGGACAGTCCCACATGTTGGGTGAGGGCGGGGGGAGGAGGGAGTGTCGGTCTGCCATTTTGGGTAAGGGCATGGAGGGGAGTCGCTCCACCATTTTGTGTGAGTCTGTGTGGTCACTGCCATTTTGTGTCAGTCTGTGTGGTCTCTCTGCCATTTTGTTTGAGTCTGTTTGGTCACTTCGCCATTTTGTATCAGGCTGTGGGAGACTCCACCATTTTGTTTGAGTCTGTGTGGTCAGTCAGCCATTTTATGTCAGACTGTGGGTCACTCCTTCATCTTGTGTAAGGCCCTGGGGCAGCTCCTGGCAGGAAATTCCTGCCTGTAATTTACCCATTACCAAAAATGGGCCCTGCTTTGGAGCAGGCATAGGGCCACTCTGCCATTTTGTTTCAGTCTGTAGGGTCAGGCCGCCATTTTGTACCAGGCTCCGGGGTCACTTTTGTGTCAGGCTGTGGGGTTGCTCCGCCATTTTGTGCCTGGCACTGGAGTGACTTCGCCATTTTGTATCTGACTGTGGTTTACTCTGCCATTTTGTGTCAGGCTCTGGGGTCACTCAGCCATTTTGTGTCAGGCTGCACGGTCACTCCACCATTTTGTGTCAGGCCATGGGGTCGGCCGCATCCATTTGTGTGTGTGGACAGAGACTGCCTGAGGCTCAAGCAGTAGGGGTGGAGCAGTGACATCCCACCCATGCAGATCTCACCCTCTTCCCCTCATGCTTCCAACCTGGTTGTTTGAAGCCACTCAACCATCCCTCTGGTCTGCCGCAGGGACCAAGAGGAAGTATTAACTATTCTGTATTTAATATGCAAAACAATTTTAAAAAATAGCATATGCCATATGGTTCTGCTTTCCTTATGAGAAGTTATGTGGTGAACTGAGGAGGAAGCCCAGAGTTTGCTGATTTTTTAAGATGAGATGATCAGATTTTAATTCTTCCCTATCCAAAACTTCTGTACAAGGCAAATGAACTGAAATAAATGCCTTCTAAGATGCTGAGGAGGTCACATTTGTCATTCACAGAGCTTTCTGGGCCTTAGCTGAGGTCCCTGCAGTGCTTCCAGGATGCCCATCCTGAGCTGTGCATCCTCACTGGAAAAACCTGGGATGAAAATGCACTGTGCACATGTTTTTCAAGGGTTCTGTCTCTGCTTGGTTTTTCTCACAAGGTGGGTCACTTTTGGCTTCCCGTCTGGATTATATATCCTTAAAAGCAGCCAATTATTTCTCAATTGATAAAAGTGCAAGGCTTCTATTTCATAGATAACTAGTGTTTTGTTTGGTGGTAGGTGATTATTTGTATTAACACATAAAATAGCATTCTTAAAAAGACCAGTATTTTCTGACTGAAAAACTCTCCCATTAAATTCACTTTGAAGAAAGAACTGCACAAAGACTGGATTTATTACTCAACAGATGCTTATCATGTTGCTTAATGCTCTATTTCATGGTCCATATTCATCATCCTTTTTGATTCTTAAATCTACACCCAATTCTTTTTGAACATCTGGTGTTCTTTCTCTTCTGTGTTTGTAAGAGAATAATTTGTTTGGGTGAGGTGTTTCTTCTTGTAATGCTCTTAATCCCCATGGGCGCTTGGATCATAGGCAGGAGAGCAGGAGTTGTGCGATTAAATGAAAAGAGGTTTGCAAGATTGTTTTATTTTCAGATAAATATAAATTTGTTCTTTCAATGACTTCATCTGTTGGCAGCCTTTGACATAAATCTGTTGATGTTGAGAACTGTCCTTGCTCAGGAAATTGTTCTGTGAACCATTGATTGGTATACAGATTTCAAGGTAAATTAAGAAAAAAACAAACCATCAAACAAATATAGATTTGTCTTTAGAGTGGGCATTAAACTGAGGAGTATAATTTATTGCAAATTTAAAAGCTGTTCAACATATTTTTGCATTAGGTGTTTGCCGTGTGCCAAAGCATATTGATTTGATTTTTGGTAAGCACGTGGGAGTGTGAGCATAGTGTCATTGGAAGAGCTCATGCAGCAGCACTGAAAATACAGCTTGCATTCTTGATATCTTAGTAGACTTCAAAATCTTTTCTTCCTTTTTTAAGTCATAGGTATCTTCTGATACTTTTGAATTATGTTAATTTTAAAAATTTTTTACTGTCGTATTTGATTAAGAATTAGAAGTCTGGGAACAGTGAAGTCTTTTTGCAACTTTTCATCTTGCTGGTGCCTTGTCAGCCTGAAATACATAGAGACTTACATATATTTTCCCAAGAGATTGCCATTTCTCAGACAAGTGTTGAAATAGTAGTTGACATCTTTAATAAGAAAATGGAGCCAGAGAACAGAATGAGTAAATTAAAACAGCCATTAATTTGATTCTAGATTTGATCTTAAAAAAAGGTCTAGACTTGAATTAGTATTAAAAGAACTGCCACAATTATAGAATTAATCCCTGCATGGAATCAGATATTAGAGATTACTTACGATCAGCTAGTACAAGTTCAGAGTTCCACAGCTAATAGTTGACATAAATAATTAGAAATTGAGAAGTGAATAAAATAGTAAAATGGGAGGTGCACTGGTTTATTAAACAATTTCAGGGTAGTTGTTTTTACCTCTGCAGAGAATGGGTAATGACTTTTACATCTAAAATAAGATTCACCTTCAAAGTATTTTAAATTTTTTCCAAGTTGATATTTTTATTTCCTTCTTAAGTGAATTAATTTTAATAATTGCTTATTAATTGTTCATAAGCAGTGGTTCATATGCAATGTTCATTTTGTTTGAATCTTCATGTTTTCTGCCTTGTTAGATCACTATGGATTTATTCAAAATCTTTTCCACTCTTAAGCTACCTGAAAAAATTTGGGTCATCTGTAAATTTTGTCTGTCTGTTCATATAAAATATCTGAAAGAAGTAATGCAAACAGCCTTTATTCATGTTGTTTGGCATTCAAGTTTTCACTTGTTAAACACCATCAGGGTTAAGTGGATTTAAAGTAAAGTGCTTCATCTGTGTGACATAGGCCATTTTCCCAAGAAACTATTATTTAAAATGGGGAAATGGTCAGCTGTAATGATTCATCTACTAACACTGAGAAATGGGAAAATGTATTGGCAATTTGTAAATATTTCTGTATTCTTTTTGTGCTCCTATTGCCTCTTGGTTGATCTGTGCCTAAAACAGGGAGGATGATGCAGCTTTTCCTCATAATTGTAATAGAAGTTTAGTGTTTGGAGAAGGTGAGTATGGCAGACGTTGTGCTTTTTCTCAACATTTTTGTTGGAAAAATTAGTTCTTCTGAATTCAGAGAAAAGTTTGGAAGTGCCAGAATCAGTTCAGAGAGACAGAAGTTTGTGGTCTCAATGTTTCTGGAGGCCCAACTGCTAACCCTGTGTGAATGTGATTGCCAAAATGTGCAAGTATCATTGAGAGATTTTATTTCCTTCCAGGGTAGGTCTCAACCCTGTGGTAAGAAGTAAATGTAGCCTTTTTTTGTGTGTAAGTGGATTCTAAAAGTTTGCAAAATAGGGAATAAGGCTGAGACATCAGTAACACGTAGAATGAGTGATATCTAAATGATGACTTCAGTGACAGCTGGACACTGTCATCCCTTAATTTCTGCTACTCAGTGCTTCAGAGTCTTGGTACACTGTCACAGTGTACACAGAGTTTCTAGTAAAATTCTGAAAGCAGTCAGGGTTTTGGGAACTCACTGCATTTAGCTTTTAACTTGTGCAAGCTGAGTAAGTGTCTAACAATGTTTCTGAATGAAAAATGGGACCATAACTGGGCACATTTCCAGAAGATCACTGAGGGGCAGCATTTATATCACTGAGCAACTTCATTTAATTACAGTTTTTAATTCTGTTGAAGATTACTTTGCATTTTTAATCTCTGATGTCCTTACTCTGATTTGATTCTTTTGTTCTTAAGTTATCACTGAGCAGTACATTTTAGTAATAACAGTACAAACAACAGCTAACATTTTTTTTCATTATTGATATTTGCTCAGCCATTCTCTGTCCAGTTCTTGTAGGTTTTTCAAGTCAGTTTGGAGGAATACAGGGAGCCTTGCTTTGATCTCTTCTACATTTTTATTGTTTGTGAGCAAGTCTGTGAAGAGAAAAAGTAGGGAATGTGGGGTTTTAGTAGCAAGCATTAATTTCAATTTACCTGTAAAATAAGGACTTGAGTAAGATGTTGGTTTCAAAGCCAAGTGCTGTGGTGACAGCATGATGGGATGTTTCACATCAAGTTTTCTTCTTCCTTTTGGTCTCTAATGAAAGCACATGTGCTGTTCCTGCTCCAGGGGCTCCTTGCTTGCCTCCTTACACCTGTGTGACCACACCAGCTGTGGGACATGCTCTGGTAATGACTGGGTGTCTGCCTGACCCTGCTGGTGCAGCTGGCTTTTTCTGAAGCTGCCTTTTCAGTTTGATGTTCTTTGTGCGAAAGTCAAGCAAAAGAAGAAATCTGCAGGTCCCTGACACTACCAGTACAGGTATAATTTTAAATTGAAGTTGTAGATCTTTTCACTGGCGTGGCCTTTGGGCATAGATGATCTTGGTTTTGCTTAATTGTTCCATATTCCACTGGATGCAAATGATTAAAACTCGTATCACTCTGAGAATATTAGTTTTGCTTAGAACTTCATACTCTACTTTTTCTTCCTTTTCTCCATTCTTTTTGGTGAAAATTTGTAGCTAAATTGAGATACGTCATTCAATATGGAATATTGAAAAATGTCACATAATTTAAACCAAAGCATTTCCTTGACTTAAAGGTACCTAAATTTAACCAAAATACGTGGGTGAAGGATCTGCTAGGATGCCTTGTATCAGATCCAACTCAGCCCTGCTCTAAAACAATAACCATAAAGGTGAAAAACAAGACTCATTAGGCATCAGGCAATGAAATCCAACAGATTGAGGCTAAAAATTTTTAATGTTTACAAAAAACATTGGAATTTATAGAATGTTCTTTCAGATGGCACAGCAAAAATATTGTGTAGAAGCCACAATAAATTTCCTCTCCAATGAGTTTCAAATATTCAAGTCCTATATTAGCATATTTATCCTTCCAGGTAAAACTGCATCCCAGCATGTCAACCTGGTGAGACAGTTGTGAAACTTAGTTTTTTATTTCTGTTTATTATGTAATACATTATAGTTGAGTCTCATGGAATAGTTGTAAACTAATTCCTAATACTATTTGCCTGAATTATTCATTTGCTGAGTTGCTACCATGATTTTGGGGCAAAGGTGATAAGGCTTAGCTATATTTCTAGCAGTTCTTAAAAATAATTGGATTAGAAATCATGCACTGAGAACCTACTTACTATTCTTAACGGTTCAAGACTTATGTAAGTGTTTTAATCAAGCAGTAAATGATGTATATCTCAGACTACTTTCTTTCCCAGGTTTTGAATTGCAATTTTGTAAGCACTTGAGCACAAGCCTTTTCATTTGGCACAGCAAATTTTGTTAGCGTTTTGCCTTTCTCATTCCTCACAGTAGGAAATAAACCCCAGCCGTTAACGTTAGAGGTAAGGCACACCGTGCTGTCTAAATAAATACACAGAATTAGCACATCAGTGAACTGATGCGACCAGAATTAATCCAGTACACCTGCAGAATGTCTTATCCAAATCACCCCTAATTGATTGCCGTTGGTGTTTGTCTGGCTTGCTAATGGAGCTGCAGTTTTCAGCGAGGCAAACAGCCTGGCCTGTGTTTCCACTGGAGCTGCCGTGCCCGTGTTGTGCCGCACCTGCCCGCTCCCCAAATGCTCGTTAGAGCTGTCATATACTTTTACGAGGACGGGAGCAATGTACTGGCAAGCCAACTTGACTCAAATTGTGCTGGGACATAAAACATGAAGAGCCACTTGTGATTGCAAAGGCAGTAAGTCTAATTTGATTAGGGCTCCGGTGACACGGCGTGTTATGGACGCCGTTTGTCATTCCTCAGGAGCGCTCCTGGAAGGAGCGTGTGCAGCAGAGGCGCAGTCCGAGCCCGCGGACACGGCCGGCACCATCCGTGCTCAGGGGAGGAGCAGGGACATCATGGCCACTGTTGGCTTGAAAATAAAAAGCAACGGGAAAGGCAGCAACCAGGAATTCCTGCCTTCTGAAATGAGGGAAAAGTTTTCAGTTGGGAGCGTGATTTTCTCCCTAAGATTTATGTTACTGATTCTCAGCTACTAAAAACTCCATAATTTTAAACTTCAAAACTCTGTTGTTAAACAACAGGGCCTTATTTTCCAAAAATGTTCTTTAAAAAGCTTCCATGAGTTGCTAAGCAACTGGGCTTGGACAAAAAAGCCAGAGATTCACTTAATGTATTTCTATGTGTATGTTGGAATATAATATCCCTCCCATTTTTCATAGCTGTGGGTCAGGGTAGTGAGGCAGATTTGGGGTTGTGTACAGAGAATTCAGCTGATTAAATGATTTTACAGAGATGGCAAACATTAAATCTTCTGTCAGTGTCAGTACGATAACAAAAATATCTCCTCATGGAAAATTGCAAGGGTTTTAAGTTTTTCCATCTCAAGCATCCTGCTGGAATATGTTTCAGATTTTGTTTTTTGCCTTTTAGTTTTGAAGTGTCTAAGTGTATAAACATTGCTGAAAGACTTCATTAGAAGGCTGTGAATACTGGGAGAAGGAGCAGGGTGGAAAAAGACCTCTTTGCCTAGTTTTCTGCTTTCTTTTTTTCTGGAAATATTCTCTCTCTCTTGACACCAAAGTATCTTTAGGATCACTACTGAAATAATTGGAATTTCTGCTACTGTACTTCCATGAAAATATGGAAGTTTCAGAGAAATTTGGGATTTTCATAACTGTATAAAATAATTTAAACCATTACAAAAATATATCATGTATTAATATACTTTTATTCATCATTGATAGTAAAAGTGGAGACTGCTATTTTGATTCCTGTACTTTAGAGCAGGTTAGAAATTGAATGTATACAGTGAGGTCCTTGTATTCTTTTTTCTGAGTGTTTTTCATTCAGAAAATACTTCTACACAAATAACTTGGCTTTCAGATAACTGTTTGGAAATGCCAAAAAGAAGTGCTCACCAGATCTGGAAGCTCTAAACTGGGTGAAGAACTGTGTCAGTGGAGAGAATGAGGAAAGGTCTGTAGTTTTTTTCAGTATAATAATTATTTCTTGTTTGGTGAATTTCTTCTAGAAGCAATATATATCATGGGATAATACACAGTGCTGATGGATTAGAGCTGCTTTGACAAATAAGGGTACACAAATGGAAAGATGAAAATGTGATATTTAGTGCTTAGGAAAACACACAATATTTGAGATATCAGCAGCTTGGTGTTGTCTCTCTAAGAGCTGGGCTGGGTCTGTTCTGTTGACAGTCATTCTGTCCTGCTTCCATGAGGTCCCTTGCAAGGATCATGCTTAGAAGTTAAGGGAACAAGCAGAGTTAGGTGAAGAAAAAGCAGAAACCAGTATCATCATTATAATGTAGATATTCCATTCATCTTCCAGTGACTACTGGTAGAGAAACAACCTTAATTCTTCAAAAACCAAGTGAGGTCTATTCTTATGGTTGTGGGGGTTTTTTTTGATAAATAAATTGTACTGGATATTTTCAGCAGACTATTTCAGCTTTTGAAGCCTTGTGATGTGCATTTTAATTATCACTTACCATCCAGTGCATTGAATGTTTTTAAGCTTGTTCAATGCATTAAAGCAGCAACTGTGTTAATAAATTCTTGTCACTGATTGATAGTAAATGACATGTAGCAAACAGTCCATCTGTCTCTGTTCTGTCATCCCATGCCTTCTTTCATGTCTCCATTACAGAGTCTGTAATAAATAGTCTGATCATTTTGAGTGACATTTGGGATCTTTATTGGACAAGACATTTCAAGTACATCTGTCTTCTGACTGGTTTATAGCTGACAGCTCTAACAACAGCTATTACCTTCCAAAAGGCTGCATTCAAAGTGTTCTCCATATTCCCCTCCCTGATTTTCTCTGTTTTTCAGAGTGCCAGTTGCTGACATTTCTTGATTGTGTATTTTTTAAATCCAGACACTTCTTCTCCTCTATGATGATGATGATTTTATCACTGTTATGCTGAGTCCAGCTGTATCTGCCTCTCACTCCAAAGTTAATCCTGGTCTCTTTTGTCTAATCCTGTTGCTGCCCTCCATTAGTCTTATCACTTCTGCCCCTTCCTATCTCGGTGGGTGTAGCTTCTTCAGTGCTCAGATTTTACAATTTATGTAATATACAGAGTCTCTGGAAGGCCAGAGCAGAACAACTAAAACTACCAACTCAGCAAGTGTTGGATGTGTCTAATCCACCAGCTATTACTGAGAGCCACACCATGCTCTAGTTGTTCTTATCTCAACTTGCTGAGAAATTTTTGTGTAATTATTGTCAAATCTGATGGCTGAACTACAAAGTTGGCAGGAAGTTGTTTCTTCTTGTCCATTCAGTTCATGTTATGCAAGAAGTTGAAGACAGAACCTCTCCTTCCCTCAGTTACCCTGCTTGCCATCCCACTGATTTAGCTCTTTGCTATTTTCAGTCACCCATTTTTTGGGTGGCCACAACAGTTGCCCTTGTCTCATCTCCTCATTGCCTGGTGCTGGGAGACGGCAACTTGCGAGGAGTCACACTGCTGAGATAAGCCTGACACCGAAAATTATTTAAATTGACTAAAATCCTCTCTTGTGTGCAAAAGCAAGCCTTACTGCTGCTGAGGATGTGCTGGATTAATTTCCTTTCTCTGCATGAGCAGAGGCAGGGCCTGTGCACGGAAAAGCCTCCAGCTCCAAACCAGAACTCTGTGCCCTGCTGTTCCTGCTGGAGCTCTTGCCATATAAACCTGAGCTAGGAGATAATGGATACAGTGACAGGGTAAAATCCCAGAAATGCCATGATAAATACAAGCACCTGAAGATCTTCCTGGAGCATCCAGGCCTCCTTTCTTTCTTACCTTTATTTTGAAAGTTTCTGTGAATATAACTGAATTTGCTTTAATTGGTAAGCAAATTTTGCACTCAAGGTGAGCAGTAACTGTTAAAAAGACAGTCGTTGTCACAGACAAATCAAACTTTAATTAAAGTTAATTTTATTTTAGACATATGGAAGTAAAAATAGAGTCCTTACCTGTTTCCCTTTTTTACATAAGCACATTTAGTCCACAAGTACAGAACATTTATTGCTAGTGACTAAACCATAGTGTGATATATTGTGTTCTGAGATTGTACTTCTCTACTTTAAATATTAATATTTCATTATTACAACACTTTATTTCGAACTCTTTTGGAGAATGCAGCATCATACATTTTTAATTTTTCAGGCAGACACGTTCCACTTACACAGGAGTTTTAATGGTGTGTTCCCTTGTTCCAGAGGAACCCTGGCCTGGAGGATTGGGTGGCTCAAGGGGCCAAGCAGAGCTTTCCACTTGATCCCAGCTCCACTGGAAGCTGTTGCTGCCTCAGCTTGGTAGGGCCATGACTCCAGGTCAGTGTAAGCAAACATTTTATTTTCTGGTCTCTCCCCTCACACACAATTGTGTCACATACACACTTAGGTGGGTATCAAGTGACTTGCAGTGGCACCATAACATTCTGTAGCTGTTGTGCTCTAAAGTGTGAACCATCCTCAGTCAGAACAATGCATTTCCTTAAAAATGCAGCCATGGGCCCTTGAGATTTTCTCAGAGTGGCTCACCACTTTATGGAATAAACATGTCAGCAAAATTGTCAGACTCCTACTGCATTGTACAAGAGCCTTTGAATACCTTAAATGTATGCAGGCACCTCGGTGGGATTGTGAACGCATTAAAAGACAAACCAGGCCAAAATATCTGTGGCCCACCTTGAACTGGATGACAGAAAGTGCTGTGAGTTTTCAGCTTTAATCACACATGTCCCTTTTATCCTCTCCTTCAAAACACAAGTCACATGTTAAGAAGTCAAAATATATGTCTAATGAAATAAAATATAAAATAGGGCTGAGTCAAGTTACATTTTAAATCCTAGGAGCTCTAGTTCAAGGTCACATCATTAGCTCAGTTTTAGCCATAAATCTCTGGATCAATAACAGAGGTTGAAGCCGATAAGAAATATTTAACCTTTAGCAAATGCCTCTATCTGTTTTGTGTAGGCCTTGAAAACACAAAATCCCAGCTCTGTGTTTGCTGTCACATATGCCTACAGATACTACCCATGGAAGAAGCAGAAATGATGTTTATGTTAGGCAAAATGTAAAAGATGGAATGAATGTATATGCCAAAATATTCTGTTACTCAAAATTCTGTCTTTGTGTGTTCTTACAACTTACAGCCATGATTCAAAAAACCCCCCATATATATATACACACAAAGGGTTTTTTAACCCAGAAGTGTATATACTTGAATTTTAAGGCATATACAAAAAGAAAATAATCAGAATGGTTGGCATTGGAGAATTAAGGGTAACATAACATTTCTTTTGCTGCTGTTCTGTGCTCCTCAGAAGTCTTATCTTTGCCTACTAAATTCAACACTTAGACTTTTAATTGAGGATGACTAAGAGAGAGTGGTTGTAGTTATTATTTTTCGTTACACTGAAGGAAAATATAAGGCTTAGTACTTTTTATCCTAGTTTTCTTTTTTTTTTGTTTCACTAAATTAAAACACAAAGCTTCACTAAAATTATTTTTCAATCTAGCATTGGACTGGTTTTGGTCTGACTGAAATGTTCTACCAAAAAAAAAAATAGTTAAATAAATGAAGCAGCAAATTTCTCAAAGTTTTACAGGAACCAATCACTGTTGCTGTCACTCTTGAGCTAAGAACTTCAGGTCACTAATGTGTTTTCAGTGGATATTAAAGTTGGGAAGAAGAAGTGAAAGTGCTCCAGTGTGATGCTTGAGAATACCACAGGTCTGAGGGGAGACACTTTGGAGTCAGGTGAAAGAAGGATGGTAGGTGGAAACCCAGGCTGAGAGCTGCAGCTCAGGTTTCTGATGGCTTTGGCATCACAGAGCAGAATGACAAGCAGCAGCCACAGAATTCCAGTTTTTACCTTTGCCTTGGAAAGCTTTTCTAAACAAAAAGGATTGAGGAATTTGTCCTGAATTAGCAAATAGCATTATAATTATAGATATAAATGGGAGCCACACTGAAGTTGCAGAGCAGCTCCACTTAAGGTGGAGAAAATGCTTGGATGAGTAAATCAGAAAAATCAGCAAAAACCCAGAGGTGGAGGTGGGAGGAGGGGACACAACCCCCATGAGGACTTGCTTTTAATTTTGGATTTTGGCCCAAAATGTCTGAGTATGGCCCTGGAAGGGTTTTCAGCACTGCAGGAGGAGACCTTTCAGGCATCATATCCTGAAATTTAAACCCACTAAAGGGAAATTTAGACAAGAGAAGATTAGGAATGAGAAACCCAAAGTAAAGTTGACAAAGTAAGTATGTTTATCCCTTCCCAAAGCCTCCAGGTGAAGATAAAGGAAAGCAATATTGTACAAGTTATAAACTCTTTTTTTTTTTTTTTCCATTTGAATGAAAGTATGGAGAATTGCAAGTAAGTCCTCTGTAGACTAACCCAAAAAGTGTGTTGCCTGTTCATGTGTGACTCTCACCTTTTATATCTTTGAGAATCTGGATGTTAGGAATTGATTTTGGCAACTTTAGCGAGAATATTTTCAGGGCAATAAAGCCTCACTGAGTTGAACTGGAGAAAAACAACTTTGTGGTGAGGCATGAGCAACAAAAGCAGCTAGTTAGGATCTCAGTGTCCCAAGGAGGAAAGCAATAAAGACTGTGGCTCTCATCTATCATATCCAAGCAGGCAGGACTCACTCTGGGCACAGATGCCTGTTTAATAGCTTTGGAAGTGGCATTGACACAGGTGCAAAGTGGGCAGGAATGTGGAATTGCTGTCACTGCAAAGCCTTGGCAGCACCGTGTAAAATGTGCTGTTACCTGTATCCACCACGGGTGGGACCACATTTGTGTAGGAAGCAGCAGGAGCCACAACACATATCCCATTAGTTTTTAAGGTGGGAAAGCTAAAACATAATTTTCTGCAAGCAACTTATTGCTTAGGAATTTAGAACATCAAAGGTCATAAATGCATTCCCTCATTTAGCTCACCTTCACCCTTCAGCAGTGCAGGATCTTCAGTGTCTCACAAAGTTCTGCAGAACATCATTGTGTGAGGCCCTGAGAGAGAGCTGATGAACTGAAAAAGAAACAGAAATAGAGAAAATTTTGAGTCTTAGAACCAATTGGCTGTCAGAAGAAACTCAATTTAGGCAATTCTTTGAAAAAAAAAGCGCCTCTTCTAAAAATCAGGTAGAAATTAAGCTGAACTGCCTTTCACTATGATCACACAGGTATCTAAAGGGAAAAAGCCAGAGCAGATCAAGTGCAATTTGCAACACATCCTGGGTACTGCTTGTTCTGCCATCCACTGCAATCAATAAAAACCTTTCACTGATGCTAATGGCTTGGGATTGAGGCCTCAAAGTGAACAGCTGTATCCTGATGATGCAGTTGTGCACTGTCTCTCCAAGCCTGGCAGGTATTTTGAGGTGAAACAGTAAAAGGTACCAAACAACTGATTTGCAAAAGGTTAGAACAGCAGAAATCAATTTGGAAAGCTGTAGCTTTTTTTAGATTGCTATTTGATCATGGAAGATCAATTTGAAAATATGTATTTCTCTAGTCTTAAAACTATGTTTGTGATAAGTATGTTATGCTGTGAGTAATGCAGGACTTGGTGTAGGTGGATTAGAATCAATACTTAAAGGAATTCAGTGACATAAACCCATCTATTTCCCCTACAAAATTCTTCCAAAAATGTATGTCAGATAAAAAGCGTCCATTTTTTCTAACTAATGTTTGAACTTTTGACCTAAATACTTGGTACAAACTCATAACTCTCACAAGCAAATAATAATTTAAAAAGTGGATAATACCCAGTTTACTTAAAATTTCTCAAGAGGGATATGGGCAGGTTTGTGAAATATTCCTTCCCATTATCTACAACTTCAGCTTTTTCTGTCATGTCCTGAGTTAAACAGCTTGAGAACTCGCGAATTTGACATATCAGTTGAGTTACTACACACAAAGATTTTTTTTAAAATAGTTTTTATACACGGATTTTTGTGACTGTCTTCAAAGATAAGAATGGCAAAATTATTTTTAGCCTAATATAGGAGGAAGGAAAAAAAAACCCAATACTTGGGGTTTTTTTCCTTTAGGAAAGCATGTAGGTCAGTGAGTTACTGACCAGCCAAGTGCTGAGCCGGTCTAAAGAGCTTGCGCAGTGTCTGCTGAAGGTAAAGAACATGCGAATAAAGAAATACTCCCACAGCTTCTATTAAACATCTCTTTTGACTGCTAAGTACCTGTTTTATGTAAGCTCATGAAAAATTTCAGTCATGACTTACCTGCGAGTCTGTTCTTTTTCATTCACTCGAGGCTCGCAGGAAGCAATCGTTGAGGAAAGAAGCTATCAAAATATTTATGAAAAATGGGGCCTAGTGCTTGTCAGATGCCATCTCAGAGCTCTTGGAGGCACCAGTGACACTCTGCAGGCTTCTTGAAGAAGGTGCTTATGCTGATCCCAAATGCTTTACCTGATTGTGGAGCTCCCCAAATAAATCAAATCCAGCTCAGTGCATCTCTTGCTGGGTGCTCAGCATATTCTTTCCCTTGTTCTGAGTGCAGATTTTAGAGATCTATAGGAGAACAATTTGCTTTCTGGCAATACAGAAACAGTAGCAACATCAAAACTTTGTTGGAATTTTATATTTGAATGTCTAATTGGTTTGTCACTCTCTCTAAATTCAGTTACTCCTTACAAAGGGACAGGAGCACGATAATGTAACTTCAATAATATTGTTTCCATGTTTGAATATTCCTCAGTAACTTTTGAAACTGTTTTTTTTTCCCACAACAGGAAAAGTAGTAAGCACTGAAATAAAACTTACTTAGTGGGTTGTGAAATAAGCAGCCTAACACACTCCAATTAAATAATGGATTATGATGGACCATATAATATTTTCTAAAGGTTCTTCCATTTCTATATACTCAATTCAGAGTGACTTAGCACTTTCTTTACAGAAGTTGTCATTAATATTGATATAAATCTTAAAATCAGAGTTATAAGCTGTGTCAGTCAAAATCCTGAGATGTTTTATAAAAATTTTCCAGTATTCATGTCAGTTTCTGGTTTTTTAAAAGAAGTTCTTTAGCAAAACTTCAGTAAGTCTCTCACCAGCTGGAACACGTAAAGGACTCTGAAGGGTAATTTTATGTATTGTCTTTTCTCTCTGTGTGAAGAATATTTGCACTGATCCTTTTTTTGGCAGCAATAATTTGCAAATGATCACAGAATATTTTAGGTAGTTCTATGATTTCTCAGTAGCTCTTTGTTTTAAGTGGCTGGTAATTTATATGCTGACATTTGTGAAAACTGGTGACTTTCAAATTAATTATAAAACACAAGCTAAACCAGAATGTTTTTAACCAAATTTAAAGTTTCTGGTGTAGAGCTACTAGAATGGTTCTCCCTTGTGCTGTTATTGTAAAATGTTGATAATATAAAAATCTTAAAATTTACAATATAAAACTCTAAAACATTGATAAGGATTTAGGTACATCTGTATTTATACTCACATATGTCTGTGCACACAGTTTGTTTTTGCTTTACATTTAGTGAAACACTCAAACTGTACAATATATTTGGCAAAGTAAATGCTAAATACGGCCTGTATCTTCTACCTAAATTTGCCTGGTATTGTAGAAATCTGTACTAATAAAATGTATTCACCATGCTGTATCTGTTCTCAGTGATATGCCCTCAGTACCACAAGGAAGGAGTATTTTTAACCTTGATGATATTTTTTTTCCACTGATTAGTGGAGATTTGATGTTACCATAAGTATCAAAATAACAGCTTGATGCACTCCGTTATAAACATCCATATTTCAGAAATAGAAAATATTGAAAATATTAATGATTAAAAAGTGAATAAACGCTTTTTGTGCAGCTAGGAGCTGAAATGCTTTTAGTATTCTTTGCTGTTCAACAGCTGCTTGCAAAGCGACGATGTGGTTGAAAGGGTTCTTGGTCAGAACTTTTCATTGGAGCACTTTCTTGTTTCTTCCTTATGTTTATATCAATCCTTGGCAGCTTTGAAAGTATTCCTTGGCTTTCTACCATTCTTGTGTCTAGTGACTTCTTAGAATAATCTTATTCTTCTGTTGAATCAGTCTTTAGCAGAAAAATGCAAATGGACTTGCATGAAAGAGTGTTTGGCAGAGAACTTGCAAATTAAATAGTAATATTGAAAATTTAGATGGAAAAGCTTGCTTTTACGAAGCTCTCTTGATTTCTAGAATTTCGTGCCAAAATGCTGCTGAAGCCAGGATTTTACAGCTTGTGTTTGCCCTGTGGAGGCAGGGAGGAGTTCCCAGGCATGGTCTGACTCCGTGCCGGAACAACATCAAGATCGGGAAGTCAGATTCCCCTGAAACTGGGATGCACAATTGTTTCAGCAAGAGCCTGGTTTAAAGTTTAAGGTAGGACCTGCTTCAGTGGTATTTTCTATTGGCTTATGAGCAACTTGGGAGGTAGCAGTGGTCCTTTTAAATGATGCAAAACACAGTAATATTTAGTGTGCAGAAAGAATTGCAGTCACTTTGGGGTAAATCAGTAAATGGAACAGTTTGCATGACTGCACTTTGGCTTCTCTCAGTCAGCATGGAGCTTCTCCCTTGAAGGATCAGTTACTGTGGTAATTGCAGTACTCCCATGCATAAAGCCCACATGTCAGAATATCTGAACCCCTTTGACATGTTCCAGTGCTTTACAGCAGATATAACCTGGATTCTGAGATAACCCAAACTCAGAGGAAGGAGGAGTGATGAAGGTAGAAGGGATCGGGGCAGAGTAGGTAGATGGAAGTGAGAAGAAGAAAGTCACACAGAAAGCAGCAGCTCTGGGAGAAACTCACTGTTAAAGCACAACTTGCTAGAGAGAACTTTGGGATCTTTTGCGGTAAATTCTCTGTATTTTGAGAGCACAATACTCCTAGGATGCTTAGACAAGGAGCCCTGTACTTTTGACTTCTCATGAAACATTTATTACACTATATATATTGTATCATATCTACAAAGTATCATTACATGAAATTTCCTCCTGACTGGAAGGAATCTTGTGTGTTAAGAGTGCCATTACATGCGTTGTTTTAATTTAGAAATACTGGTACTTGCTTTACTCAGTAATCAATTCAGGAGCTATTTGAAGATACATTCAGTGTTTGGATACAACAGGATACAACATTTGCTTGGCTACCTCACTAGGAGAAGGGACTGCATGTCTAAAGGAGCACAGCACATGGAAGTGATCTGGAAGTCACAAAATATGCAGTTAGCCTTTCTTAGTGTAAAATGTTAACTTTACTTTTTAAAAGTAGGCTTTAACCTCTCCAGAAAACTCATTCACAGGACTCATGTATATTAACACCCCAATAGTAGTTCACCTGTCACATCTCTAATTTAGTCTATTCCAGAATTTGTGATCTGTGAATCCAGCAAAAGTGAATGAATGTTAGTCAGAATATTTAATACCACTTCATTTTTATGCAAATTCCATTTTTTGTGGGCTACCATAGACCAATTCATTTAAAATATCAAAGTCCCTAACAGGTGACAGAGATATGAAGAGCGTAAGCAGATGGATTTCTAAAGGCCTAATAATAAGTTTTGTTGTTTTTTCACCAGTTTATTTTGGTTCTTTAATCAAAAATCAGACTGCATGAGATGCTGCTGCTGCAGCTTTTTTTTTCCCCCTGAAAAGTGGAGAATTATGTTGTTTGGTTGAGCTTATGATGTTCGTGCCATCTATTTACTGTGCTGACAGTCTCAGAGGCAGCTGGACCCGTTTTTTTGTGACAGAGGATTCACATATAAATTTCTGTGACATTAAAATGCGGTGATTTATTATTTTTTAAAAATATAATGAGGTTTTGAAATAGGAGGATGTAAGCTCTCAGGTACCATTTGAGGTACTAATATTGTCATTATATAATCCTGGTAGGCTTTCGACACAGAAAAAGCTGAAAATGGAGCTAAGAGTGGCAACAAGAGGAAAGGCACAATGGTGCTTCCAAAAGTAATTGGTCAGGGGAGAATTATTGCAAACCTAGCTCGTTAATGGGAGGAAACTGCACAGGAGGCAGAAATGACTGAAATGACCTGGAGATGACAGTGCCTGTAAGAACAGGGTGAGCACTAATGATGCAGCACGGGGGGGGGAAATGCAAACACACCATATTAGGGATGGGATCAGCAAACAGACAGTGCCTGTTTGTGGCACCACTGGGCCCAGCTGAACACACCCTCTCTGCAGGTACCAGTGCTAAAGGGAAAGGGATTAGCTCAGAATGCCCAGGAGAGGAAAAAAAGGCCTCAGGGAATGGAATAAAATTGTTAGAATGGTTATCTTTCTTTTTGGTAATAGTATTTATAAACTTTCTGCTTGTAGAATGCACTGAATTACGAATTTTGAAAGAAAAATACAATAAATCCTGTTTTAGAAGTCCACACTATATTCAGAGACAATACACTTAGGGTTTTTTTTCTTTTTTAACTTCGACTATTTTCAGAAATTTTTTTTTTCACCCAAACTACTTTAATCAAAAAACTATATTTTTAACCCAAGATGAATCTTTAAATACTCACATAAATATATGTGTGAGTGTGTGTGAAGTTAATTTTAATTTTTTTCTAATTGCTAAATTACTGATGTGTTTTAATCAACAGTGACTCAGGAAGAAATGGAGACTGACTCATGGATATGATTCAAATAGCAGTATTTGCCAACACTTTTGGGAAGGAGTTTCTTTCATGTAGTCTCACTGCAATGTTACCATTTACTTACGTGGGTTCTGTGCTCAGTTTTTGTAGGGTGGTTCAAAGATCCATGTCTACTGCCTGGTCTGAAATGATGAAGTGAACTGCAGACAAAGAAATGGGTTTCGTGTGATTAATCTGGGTGTTAGAGCAGATTCTGAGTCACCTGGAGAAGTTTTGAAATTATTCTGTCCAAGGAAGGGCTGTGTCCCACACCTTAAACTAGAAGCTCTTCTAGAGGCAGCACTGTCAAGCTCACTCGTGACAAATACTGGAATGCAGCTGAATGTCCCTGGGGAGCAAGGTATTCTATATCAGACCTACATAATGAATGCAAATTGTTTTTTTAGGATCCAAATGGGAAAGCATAAAAGGCTACAAAAGCCTTAATTTATGATTTGTTCATTTAAAGCTTCAGACCATTAAGTAGCCATTAAATCACTGTTTTATATTCTGCTAAGTGCATCTCTATCATCCGAATAAAAAGATTGTTTTAATTCCCCCTGTATCAAATAAAACATTTTAATTGAGAGCATTTGTGATAACAAATTGACTGGAATTGGAAAGTAAATTAATGCTGAGCTCTGATGGCAGAACATCTTTGTGATTTTGCTCTTAGTGTCTTGTATGTGCATGAACAGTTACATTATACATATATTTATCTATATTTAGATTTCAAAGATTCTACCCCAGGTAAAACTTTCATTGCACTGACAGGTTTCTCCACATTCAGGTCTGTCATACTATCTTTTCCTGTGGTACCCAAATTGTAACTTTTTAACCATTTTACCCTTAGCCTCACTGCTAATGCCCCCATTATTTAGGCTGTGTCCTAAAATGGGGTTTAGACACAAGTAGATGAGAGGAAATTGCACATTTTCTTCCCCTTGGATAGTTCAGTGTTTGTTTTTATTTCCAGAGAAGACAAAATCTGCACAAGAGAGCTGGTTCCTTTTCTTTCAGTCATGAGCCTTCCTATTGCCATTATTGCCTGGCCTCCAGTTTTCTCTGTGGGGCTGAGAAACACCTCTCCCAGGATGAAGTGATTGGAATATGTGGAATTAGATAATGACATGCCCAACTCTGCAGCAAGGTGAAGTTCTTGTGCTAAAATTGTCTGGATTTCCAGAAGGAAGTATTCTAAGAAAATGCAGTTGACAATCGTTGCTTTTAAAACAAAATGTGTTGTCCTGTTTAGTATAATAGCTTGTTCCAATGAGGTTAAAGCAGACCCCAATACTCAATTTTCTGATGGAAACTTTGGCATTAGGAAAATACTTTGAGATGTAGCTTTTAGGTAAAATTGTGTGTTAATAGTTCAGAAATTGAATTCTATGTCAATATATGCATCCAGAAAGGTGACCCTGTGTGCCCCAGGAACTGCTGGCTTGCTCCTGTAATGGCTATTTTCTCATTAACAGGGAGGTTCTCAGCATGGGCAGGAGAGGCTGAAAAGCAGAAGGGCTGAGGAGAGGATACCTGGAGCACTGTGCAGCTGGGAGAGACAAGGAAAGGGCAATCCTGCAGATCCTGGCTCACACACTGTCCCAGGTAAGCAATTACATTACCTTGGGCTTCTCTGCCAGCCCATCTGGCCTTGCCTTAACTTTGGCAAGTTTGCTGTCTGCAGCTCCTCCACCTTCCCCAGAGTTACTTCCCCTCATGTGTTTCTGCTTTTCTGGCTCTGCCTTTCCCCCAGATTCTCCCAATTATTGGTCAAACAGCAGCAATCACTGAGAATCCCTACACAAGATCGTGCATTTTAATGTCTGTTTTATGTGATTATTCAGTACACTGTTAAAATCTGCTTTTAAAATATATTTAGTTTTAATCTGGTTTTAGTGGCCCTCCTGCTTACCCATATGGGAATAATTCCTCCAACAGTTTTCAAATTCAGTACCTTAGAATGTTTTTCAACCTAATTCAGAGTGTGAGGCAAATGTACGCTCTCACTGGGAATTTAAAGAACAATTATGGTTCATAGTGTGAAAGGGTATTTGCAAGGAAACATTTGCTCATTCCATTAAGATACTGTATTATTCTTTTTCTGAGCATTCCATTAATCTGTATTTGTCATTTATACAGACAAGGAACAACTCTGAAAGTGAAGGCTTTTATCTGGTTATCTATGGATGGAAAATCACCCAGCACTGTACTTCAGTTTGCCTCAATGTTTTTATTGAACTTGGAGATTTAGTTCAGATCCAGTTTATGAAACTATGGATATTGGAAAGCAGAGAGAACAATATTGTTTCTAAAATGATAAATTTTAGTTTAAATAGTTTTTAAGTATATGTTTTCATAACAAAAAAGAAGGGATTTATTGATGAGTATTTAATTCTTTTACACCAGATTCTAAAACTTCAGTGACTGAAAAACAGATTTATGCGTATTTTTCAAGCATTGTAGAAAATACTTGACTCTGGGTTGGGGATTTTTTGTTTGTTTTGTGGGGTTAGGATTTCTTTTTTTTTCTTTTTTTTTTTTTCCCCTTTAGCAGACCTTTTGTTTCTGCACATGAAAAATCAATCTCATATAATTCACTGGGAAACTCGCTCTCTTAAGACTCCCTGCCTTTCACTTTGGGTTATCCTCTGAGCCAAATCCTGCAAGATTATAATTGATTTTAAAAGTCAGCAGCAAAAGTATTTGATCTTTAGGTGACAAACAGTCAAAGAGGAGCCTTCAGGATCAGTGTTAAACGTCAATGAAATTGCATTCATGCTAAGATAGGCAAGTTACAAAAATTTAAATCCTGCTGTAATAGTGACAGTAATAAATGGAAACTCAGCAAAATGAAGCTATTAGTCAACAATGTGTAATGTCATAAACTTGAACAAATGATTACAGAGCAGCTCAGGCCTGAATTAAAACCAAGCAAGCTGAAACAAGCAATATCATTGAGATGGATAAATAAATTTATCCGAGTGGATGTAATGACACATTAGAATAAAAGCCAATGTTTTAGCTGATGTGTTTAAAATAATCTGGACATCATCACTCAAAATGGACAACAGCACCTGCATGCACTGCTGCTGGTACCAGAATTTTGAATGTTGGACCCTGTGGTTGGGTTTTTCTCCTCTTGTGGTGCTTTAAAGAATTCATATAGAAAACTGTAGGGAGCTTTACAATGTGTCCGTGAAAATATGCAACTAATTAAGCATCAAGAGCACCTAAAACAATGCTGATGTGCAGAATGGCAAGGCAGCCCTGAATTGAATTGACCTGGCATGAAAGAGCAGGAAGCAGCCTGAAGGCACTTAGGATGTAGGAAGGGACTATAGGACATGGAAGCTTCTTGACACAACCTCAGAGACAGCAAGCAGAAAACTGCTTGCAGGAAGGCAACCTTCCACTGCACCTCATCTGCTCCCTGAGCCATGAGAAATCCAAATAATGAGAGAAAAAATATGGGTAAACAAATAAATAGCACAGCACACAGTGTTGTGTGGTACTCTTACATGCAGCTTGTTTCCAAACAATGCTAAACTCTGTTGAGGGATTTTAATGATAACTCTATTGATGCCATAGAAAGCTGCAATTTTTCTGGTAAGGTCAAGTGTTCCAAATTACACCTTGAACATCTTCAGCAAATGAAGCAGAGAGTATAATGCTGATTTTTCTGCAGCAAGAATGCTAAGTTGAAGGTATTGGAATAGTCCAGCTATAATATATAAATAGATTAAGAGATACTTAATGCTGAAACAAAATTTTCAAAGTATGCATAAAAATGAATGCTACCACTTAAGTTATATGAAGTTTTACTGTTTTTGCATATATGTTAGAAATTTATGTGTTTTCTGCTTTCTTGCAGGTTTAGAATATCAGATGACTCTTAGCAGATACAAGATGCTTCTTGAAACCAAACGGTGGTTCTGTTCATACTCTTTGGACCATGCTGTTGTAAGCTGCAAATCCTTGTTAAAACAGAGTATATATTATTTCTTTCTTATCTGAGAGCCTCTCAACATCTTGCTTCTTCAGTTTGCCTATTTTTTTAAGTGGAAACATTGGCTACTGAATTTTATTTCTCACCTAAGATGTGCTTCATCAGGATGGACCAGATTTCAGCTGATTTCATTATTTTTCCCCTGGAAGTAAGAAATGGCATGCAGATCTTTCATCTATGTCCTCTTCTTTAAATCAGCAACTACAAAAATATAAATACAGGTATGAAACTCAACGTAGTGTGTTTGAAGTGTAGCTGTGTAACAGATGAGTAGAAAGTCAAGTGTGGATTTAATTTTCATTCCAGGCCCAAATATTTAATCATCTCAGAATAAAATGTAGCCTACTCAATTTAGTCTGCTCATGTACTTCACTCAATGGGTGTCTGTGAGGTACTTGAACCCCACTCTGGGTGTTGAAGGGCTCTGCCTTCTTCCACAAAGCAGCATCAGTCCAGTTCCAAGTCCTTCCTTATCAGTCCTTTTTGCAGTCTGAGAGAGGAGGGAATTACCTTTGAGAAGTCAATAGTCATGACTCCAGCTCACATTATTCACATTCATTGAGAGCCTTCTACTACTTCTCACAAGATGGTTTTTAAATCTTTCATTAATGCTCTGAAACCAAGGCCTGTTCAGCCCTCATCAAAGCCAGTGGAAGATGTTTTATTGACTGGAGGGAAGCTGGCTGGAATCAATGGCTTGAAGGTCTGTCTGCCCTCACTCTTCCCTTCCTTTCTTCCTTCCATTTTCATTTCTATGGTGGCTTTCCTATCTGTATCTCCAGGTGACACAGGGAGATAGGCACTCAACTCAGACACAAATGACAAGCCAAAATAAACTAAACAATTCCCATCCTCTTATCTCACATTTTCAATGTTTTAGAGGGCACTTTGGTGACTTTGAGCCAGCTGGTGCCCTTGTAGCACTCTGACTGGGCCATGTTTTCAGTCCTATTTCCAAGGGCTTTCTGGTTTGTTTTTTTTTCCTTTGGTTGTGCTAAAAGCTGCTTGTTGCCTTGACAAATATTTGTTTCCAATTCCGTGTATGTAAACATCTAGCATAAAATTGTCTCAGGATTCAGTATGCAGATGACTGCTGCACTACTGTTTACCAGAGTTCAAAACCTGGGCAAATAGCAATTTGTTTGGGCTGAATAAGTAATACCTTATTTTGGAGGGCACAAATAGCCATGTAATTATTTTGAATTAAGAAATTACCATATCATTTCAGGCTCATTACATGGGTATTTATTCTCAGCAGATTATGTGCAGGCTGTTACAATAGTAAGTAGTGTAACTTTTGTTTGGAAAGGGAAACAGGGTAGTAATGAGAGAAGGAAGGGGCCTGTGGTGAGCCTGCAGTCCTTAAAATGGGAATGCCACCCCAGAAGTGTGGAGCTCAGTTTTCAAGTGGAAAAGACCTGTTGTTCTTGCATAACATTTTGGTGAAGATGCAAATAGCAAGAATGCACTATTAATTTTTGTTTATATATTTCACACAAGGAAACCTTGGAGCTTTGGGAGCTGTGACTCAGAATCACAGAATCATTATGTTGGGAGAGTCCTTTAAGATCATCAAGCCCAACCCATGCCCTAACACCTCAACTGTTGACCCACTGTCAAAGTATTGCAATAGTATAAATAAAAAAACAGCAAAACAGGGTTACAATGGCTATGACTTGTGTATTCCTGGTAGACAACAGGTGGCTGTAATTCCCTGAGGAACAGTCTTGACATCAGATGGGATGGCCATGCCTTTAGCACTAGCTCACAGAGCAGCTAACTGACTTGTTAATGCTAATTCCCTTCGTTTTCTCAGTGTCCATCATGTCTGTGCCACACTACACTGCAGTGATCTCATCCAGGAGAGCCTGACCATGGACAACTGGATCAGCAAGGTCTGAAGAGCCTGATCCAGGGGACACAGGGAACCTTCAGGCCTCCATTACCCTCCAGTCCCCCATGTCCCCAGTCCAGCTGCCTCAGACAAGAGTAAGATTGCTCTCGG
>VZTR01026781.1:705-70393 GCA_013400775.1 Chaetops frenatus | reverse complement strand
CACTGTCAAAGTATTGCAATAGTATAAATAAAAAACCAGCAAAACAGGGTTACAATGGCTATGACTTGTGTATTCCTGGTAGACAACAGGTGGCTGTAATTCCCTGAGGAACAGTCTTGACATCAGATGGGATGGCCATGCCTTTAGCACTAGCTCACAGAGCAGCTAACTGACTTGTTAATGCTAATTCCCTTCGTTTTCTCAGTGTCCATCATGTCTGTGCCACACTACACTGCAGTGATCTCATCCAGGAGAGCCTGACCATGGACAACTGGATCAGCAAGGTCTGAAGAGCCTGATCCAGGGGACACAGGGAACCTTCAGGCCTCCATTACCCTCCAGTCCCCCATGTCCCCAGTCCAGCTGCCTCAGACAAGAGTAAGATTGCTCTCGGTTTCCCTTCATGATTATAAATGCTTATTTAATCCCTCTAATCTTCTTAGCACCAGCACACAAAAACCTGAGAAATATTTGTTGAGAGGTGGAAATTCACCTCGTTTTGAAATAATTGCTTCTAAAGTGTTAGTCATTCATGGCATGGCTCTAATTGCATTATACTTAGGGGATCCTAGCACAACAGAGTTCCAAATTTACCCTGGAGCACTTTTTTTGCAGTATTGGGTTGGAAAGCTGTAATTTAAATAAATGAAATGAGTAACTGAAGACAGACTCTGCCTGTCCCCAATATGTCTCATTAATAAAAAAAAAAACAAACAAACCTGTATTGTTCAAGTAATTAGCAAGATGCTGACATAGTGCAGGAAGTGTGTAGCGGACATTTCAGCTGGAAACAAATTAATAAAGCAGATTGCTGTTTAGACAAGGTAAGCTCATTTTCAGAAGGGAGAAATTCTTATTTTTGCGAGATCAAAGGTAAAAGAGGTAGTGAGAGAAGAAATGTTCATGAAAGCCTGGGAATAGCCTTGTTGTTGATTTGAGAAAGGGAAAGCATAACACTGAAAAAGCCCTTAGGTCTATTATACAGCTGGCAGACCCTGGGTCTTAGTCTGGAGGAGATAAGGACTGTTGGCTGCTCAGCACAAGGGAAACTGAAAGAAGGATTGAGGGATGGCAATATTTTACTGGGATACACAACAAGAAGAAATCACTAAGTGCTACCTTGGCCCCTTCCCTGTTTTCTCCTCCACTCCCATGAGGTCCCACCACCCAAGCTGCTTTCTTCAACTTCACAGTTTGCCCCCTGTCACGTAGCGAGGGCTTTGCTGGTAGTCACAGCTCACTTCCAATTCAGTGTATCTCCTGCTTTGGTCTCATCCCTTTAAAAACTGGCTTAATTTCAGTTAATTAATTCAGGTCAGTGCATTCCTTCCACAGATGGTTGGAAATGGGCTCTTGTCCAAAGTCTTGGAGGATTTGCATGTCCGGTGAAGTTGGGCTGATGTTAAAGAGCTGAACATTGACCAACTCATCTAAATATGAGCTGATGAGGAAAACACAGCTACACATCTCAGGCTGGTTTTACCAGCAGTCATTTAATGACAGATCACCCCTATACATGTGGATATTACCCTTCTTGCTGGAAAATTTACCTGTAAAATAAAATTGCTGTGTGCCTTTACTCCACCCTCAAACTACTCCTGATATTTTCTTCCTGTTCCAAATCCCTGCTTTTCACTGCTGGGATGGAGAAGCATTCTTTCAGTGTCCTTTTCTCACCCCTGATATTTTACAATCCTCTTAGAAAAGGTACAGGGAAGATGTGCACTTTCACAGCGACCCTTCACAATATATATCAATAGATGGCAGTAGCTGAATCCCATTGCAAAGAACATCCCTGGAAAAATGTTATAATTGGCTTTTTCCATAAGACAAAAATGAATGCACTCTTTATGGGTTAAAAAGAGTGCAAGTTATTTCATGAATCAGGGTCAAAGGACAACTTCCCCTTTTCATTCTCAAAAGTATTGATATCCAAAGTTGCTTAGAACAGCACCAAGTTTGCTTGAAGCCATACATTGAAAGACTCCACGGGTTCAAAACCAGGATCAGAAGCAAGGATCAGTTCAAGTCTATGAATCTTTCATTGGAACCTGGTTGGAGACTTGCTACTGATGGCCTGGCCATGATATTCACCTACAAACAGACTATCAAAACCTGCACTGTAATTTAAGAGTCAGAAAGTCCCACATCCCAGTTTGACCTGGGGATTTCCTCAGATATTTTCCTAATGCCAAAGCAAATATTTTATTGCAGTCTTGTAAATACAACCTAATTTCATTTGTTCATAGGATCCTGTATTTGATCATGTCTATTTTAATATCTTCAGCTTATATGGAAACAAAATTTCAGACTACTCTGTAATCACCATTGTTTTAATGGAGTAGGTCCAAAAAGCTGTGAAATCAGTAACTCGAGAATTTGTTTATTTCCTATAGAAAGCATAAAACTAAAGAACTTTGTAATTGGAAGTTATCTCAAGAGATCATTTAATCCATTCCCTTTCAGTGAGGCAGAATCAGGAACATGCACATCTGGTCCCTGCATGCTGACCAAAAGCAATAATGTTGCCTGGCCAGTGGAAAAGATAATTGTCCAACAGTAGTGAAGGTTTTCCATGACCCCAAGCCCCAGTCTCCTTCAATGGCAATTTATTCTTCTCCTTTCACAGCTCCTGCTTATTTTCCTGTTGTTCTTGTATTGCTGGAGAAGTTTTGACGAAATCAAAATCTGTTTGCGCATATGTATTATACATTTTAAGTGAAAACTCATTTAAAACATCACATAGATTTTTAGATCACTTAGATTTTTCTCATCAGAAGCAAAATGTCACTGAAATTAGCATAAACCAGTAAATTAAAGCATATGGCTGCTGATGTATCAAAACTTCTTGACGGAGAAAACATAGCCCTCTGGCAGAACAGTTCTGAACACTTTATCATCTGAATTCCTGGGTCTATGGAAATATTTTCTGCTTATTTGCAAGCATGGTTTTTAAAATCTCGATTGTGATTATTCAAATTCTTTTGTTTAAAATTCAAAGTTTTCTTGCTTCTCCCTTTCTGCAAGTGATGCTCCAGTGAGAAACATTCAGAACTGATATATTTTTGTGACACTTACTCTGTGAGCAGTCAGGGGAAATGCCCTGCCTGGTAATTGGCAAACCATATTTTCACATCTCTAGTTGAGTTTAGAGGATGGCAAAATGCTGGAAGCTCTCACTCAGTATTATCTAAGTCTTGTGAGCCTTGAATTAGCAGAAGGGTGTTGCAGCCCAAGACAACCCATTTTTCCATGAGATTTAAAGTGCACTTTCCCTGGATAGAAATGTATTAGGGTCATTATTTTTGTGTGCTATTATGAAATGGTTTACTTGTTGCTGTATCCTTTTCCAGTGGTCTGTTAATAATGTGTTGGTATTATTAATTCAGGCTTTAGAAATAAGAAACATTGCCAGACCCCACTGGATTACAGCCTGCCCACACCCAGAACTACAGGATAACTCCAGCTTCCCAAAATCCCTATTTAATGGAAATCTAGGAAAGGCACCACCAACGGACAGAGGCAAGAAGGTAAGGAACTGATCTCTGCTGATTGGTCTGGTTGGTGTTACCCAACAGAATCATTGAAATCCAAGAGGCTTTGGCTGGGTTTACTGGTAAGATCTTCAGAAGGCAACACAGATAGCACTTCTCTGGAGGAAGGAGGTTCAAAAGGCTGTGTTCTTGTCCCCCAGGTCTCCAGGAAAGCCAGAATGTACCTGTACTGCACACACATCTACCTGCACAATGAGTCTGCACTCCTTGTTCTGGCTCCCTCTGTCTTTCACAAGCTAAAGCTACCAAGATAGATGGCTTCAGGCCTCTGCATGCAAGTTAGAGATGCATTTTTAATCCAAAAGTGAATTTCACTTACATAGCGACAAGATTATACAGTGCACACAGTTTGCCTGAGATACATTTTTAATGAGGAAAAAGCACCTTAAGTAAATGGGTGAAGAATGTTATCCATCATTTTCCCCAAGTCACAATCCATGATTTCACTCAAACACCTGTCAGCCACACAGCAGTTCATCTTCCTAAATCAAATGCTAGAGGCAGCTAAAGAACAACAGCGTTGCTCAAAGAAAATTAAACATCACTGGGCAAATAATATTACTATTTTCAGCAGCACAGAAGTCTTAAATTTCTCCAGCTGTTTCGAGAGGTGCGTCCTGGTGCCCCTTCCTCTGCTCACAATGTGGCACAGGCCACAGTTTGTATTCCCAGATCAAAAAGAGAGGTTTGAAGTGGGTGCATGTGGTTTTCCTCAGTTCTTTGAAAATCCAAAACTCTGCTATGATCTTTCCTGAAATCACATTCAACCTGTTCCAAAGTCCAAGGGCAGAAATGAAAGGATTTAGCTTAATATAATTCATCTTTATCTGCTGAAGGTATCTCTCTAGAGCAGAGCCCAAGTCTGTAAGCTGCACCCAAAACTCCATTCCCATTTTTCAGAGCAATGTAGAGTCACTCTGTGGAATTTTGTGCTCAAAGATCTGCTGTGAAGAATTAAGCAGGATTTTTCTTTCCACAGGCTTTTTATATAAGTAAGAAAATCTATCCTTACTTAATATAAGAAGAAAAAAAGCTCCAAGCTGCTAGAAGAGAAGTTGGATTTGCAAGGATTAAAAAAACCCCAAACACACTTCAAAATGGCTGAGCTTTAAGGAAAATTATCTGATCCTTTTTTCCAAGATAACTGTTTTTTCAGTAATGAGGTTTTAGAAGCCTTTTCCTGTAAGTAAGAAATTCTCATCCATAGTTGGGACCTTTCTCAGAAATGTGTATTATATTATCCTGGTCTAAATTTCTTCTTTATTGCCAGTAAAAACATGGTTTTCTGTTTATCAGACGGATAGTATTAATTGTACAAACTAAGACTATGGGATGTAGTGTTACATTCAGGAGCTTAAAAATAAAGAATTACAGTTTCCTTCCAAACTGCTTGTTATTTCACATCATCAGGACAAGAAAGATTGCTTCTTTAAATGTAAATGCACTTGTATACAGTTGAGTGAGATGAAGGGTGGTGCTGGTGTAGACACAGCAACAATAATGCTGTACCTTTTATCAACATTTAAAGTTTTACCTGTAAAAAAACCCAACCAGAATAAATGACAATCTGTTTCCATATTTTCTTTAGTCACTTCACCCCTAGAAAATTCAACAGAGAAAAAAAAGAGGGTAAATTTATAATGCCATGAGTTCTCTTTACTTCCTATAATTTATTTCCCATCCTATTATTCCTTTAGCTCCAGAGCTACAGATGGTGGTTGCACCATGGAGCTCCTGAAGGCACCGTGTAGGTTTAAGCACCAGACCATCAGAATCCCAGCTGCTACCTAACAATCAAGTCTTTATTTCTCTTAAGCTGATTTTTTCCTCTTCCTAAATATTTTTCCTCCCACTAGAATGGAAAAAAATTTTTTAAAAATACTATAAAAATGTAGAACAAACATAGATATTACTACCAATATTTTATTCTTCTCCTTAACCTCCCAGTCTGCAGAAGTCCCTATTTGTGAGGATTATTGGGGTGACGAATAAGTGCTGTAAAGTTTATTTCAGTCTTGAAGTCTTCTATCAAAGTCATTTGGACTTGAAAACTTTCACTGTACTTTGGCAGCAGTGCTTGATATTTTTCTGAGATACCCTCCCACAGAAGCATTATTTAATAATTCCCTCATTTATGAGTGGTCATTAGGACAAAAATCTTAACAGGATCTATTGAGTTTGACCTGATCCACCTGGTGCATTATTTGGTTCATGAGAACTTTTTTGGTTCCAAAGAAAGAATGAAAAATAGCCATTCTCGTACTTTCATTTCTGTTAAACCACCTCAGTAACTGCGTTTATCCCCATCTTTCTTCCTCAGGATGAACTGTCCCTGCTCCCCATGGCTACTTCTGCACCAGCAAACTCCAGAGGGCTCCTGAATCCAGAGATCTCAAGAGCAACCAGCTCTTTGTAAGGTGAGATCTCCTTTGCTCTCACTTCCCAGAAGTCCTTGGAAAGGAGACAGCAAATCCAAGTCTGCTTCAAGCAGATGCCTGGTGTGAGGAGAGCATCCTGGACCATGTGGTGGGGGCTCTGCCAGCCAAGTGTTGATGTCTGTCTTATCTTCTCCAGGATAAAGTAGACCATTGGCTCAGAGATGACTTCCAGCAGTGCTTTAACCAATTTTAGCAGGACAGGTGATGGGAATATGGATTATTTACTTATGTTTTCTCCAGCTCAGTTTTTTGACCTGTCCCCAGACTGACCCACTGTCATGTTCAATAACATCAACAAGCCTATTCTGCCTTTTGAAAATACACTTTCTTTATAACTACAAACTGCCAGAGGTCCTGTTTTAGTAGTGAGAGAGTTTTGCTGTAGTGCATGTTGTGTGCTGGAGTTGCCAGAGGCTGTGGAAGCAGTTCTAATATTATTGTTTCCATCCAAATAAATATGATAAAGACATACAGAAACCCATTAGCCAAGAACCTTGAAAATACGTTCCTGTACATGCTTTCTGCTAGAGCCATGACATTGCAGCAAATCTAAAAAATCTTACCAAATGATAATTTTACATTGTGATTAGTTCAAATATCAGAAGAAAGCTGTGGCTTTTCAGCCCTTAATTAAACCACAGTGCTTCTTTGTTTCCCTTTCTTCCCGATGTTTTGCTTTTATCAAGGATGGCAAGCCTGGAATGCTTTAGGGTTGTGCTGTGTCTCAGGAATGGCTGTGACCTGAGGCTGATGGCAAGCCCATGGTTTGCTGGGAATGAGCTTAGTGCTCTTGCCTGGACTGGGGATCACAGACTGGAACTAAGGCAATGGGTCATTCCCAGGTTTAATTCTGTCAGCTTCAGGGAGCCTCCTGCAAAGTGCTTGCTTTTAGTGCATTTTGGAGGACTTCAAAGAGCATGAGGAGCACTCTGTTTTCTAGAAACACCCCTTGTTCATTTTTTCAGGCAGGGAAAGAATCTGGTTTTTGTTTCAGCTTTTAAAATCTGATATGTAAGAGGAGCTACATTTCTTTTCTCTAGGCTGCAAGAGTAAATAAGATATATATAACTACTATTTATGCAGTCTCATGGTAGGAATATGCTTGATTTGCCAGTATATTTAAATACAAAAATAATTATTTCTGAGATGAATTTTAAAAAAGGCATCTTGGAAGAATTTTTGGGGCACAAGTTCTCTCATTTGCATTTGAGGCATGGACGCTTCCTTGAGCTTCCTCTCACATGGAAGTTCCCAGACTTACAGTTGGTGTGTGCTCAGTTTTGTTCATTTTTTTTTTCCTTATCTTTTACAAGCTTATGTAAAGCCCAGGCTAATTTAGAGTGCGACATAACAAAGGATTTTTCTTACTCATAACAATTTATTAAGCTGTGCAAAGATAGTGCTATTTTAAAAGTTTTTTAGATTGTATCTGTTATCTTCCTAAAGAGCAGAAAATGCAAATGGCTCATACAATCAGCTCTATCTGCTTAGACTTGATAAATCATGGCACAAAACAATGTGGCAACACTCTAAATTTATGGAAGTCATGCCGGATGACAATGGAATTGCAAAGGAAGTGCTTAGTATATCAAAACTTAATGCCTAGCAGGTCCATTTTTGTATGGTGATGATTGTAAGTATCACTCTATGTGTGAACATAATCCCCTCAGAACAGCAGTTTACTAAATGTACTGGAGATTATTGAACAAAATACAGGTTGAGGGCACGTTTGGGTTTTCATTGGGCAAATCACTATGATTTCCTTCTCAATCCAAACTAAAATTGCAGTGTTGCAGGAGGCACTGGGGCTCGATGCACACAAATGGGAGGTTGATACCTGTGCTCACAGCAATTCAGAGCTGTGCAGAGGAGACTCAGCACATCACAGTGTATACTTCTCTTAGTTATGAGAACAAGTGTGCTATTTCACCTCAGGAGCTGCTTGTTAAATACTAAATCACCAACCAAACGCCAAAGATGTGGCAGTGCCACTGAGTGCCACACAGGGATGGACAGCTGCAGCAGTATGAATAGACACTGACGTACGAGGGTGAGAATAGAGAGGGGTATTTACAATATTCACTTGAAATAGAAGTTTCACGACCTCTAATTTAGAATCGATTTGTTGCATACCTATTTTATTGGAAGTAACAAATCAGTCATAAACATTTATTTTTAGCAGTGAATCACACTTCTGGGCACACTTAACCAGAGCTCATGTATGGTGTGTCCACTAATCTGTGTGCAGCTCTTTGCATCAGTTGAGAAATATACAACTTAATCGTTTGTAACTGTAGCTGTATACCAGGGGAGCTGTTTGATCCTAAAGCTGAAGAAATCACACTGACTTTATTTGTTTATTATTTCTAACTTAACAGTCTCATGCAAAATGCAAGAGTTTATTTTAGCAGCAATCATAAAAGTGAGTTATTTGTTTCTAGACATAGTCTTTGCTAATTTGTGCTGCAGTCAATTTCTTTTTTTAGTCAATTTTGTGTCTTTAGCCACAGCTCCTCATATGCATTTCCATACAGACCCAGGCAAACAGCTCTTAGAACTGGGAAAGCAGGAACAGAGTTGCTGGTGTGGCACAGTGGAGCTTGAGTAATTAGACCAGCACTTACCATGGTTAAAGTGCAACTTACTCAAAGTGCAGGGGAAGTGTAGAGATAGTCACTAACTCTGTGTGTGTTCAACTACGAATTTCATCCCCCACTTATGCCCTCTCTGATGTGGAATTTCTCCTGCCTGTGTAACCTGGGAAATAATGTAAATGCAGCGTAAGGACTTTAATGAGACCAATCCCTTTAAGTTTTAAAGTTTGACTTTTTTCCTCCCAGCCTCCTGTTAATGATGTGACAGTTTGTTGCTGCAGGAGAGAGACAGAATTGCATCTCTGGTAACTAAAGGTCAGATGCCCTGGGCTGTGTGGGCTGCTGTGCTCATCACACCCGGGAAGAAAAGAGAGGGCTCATGGTTTCTTGGTGTTAAGAGTGGCCTCACAAAAGAAATGTATTCAAAATAACAATGGTTTGAAGCAGCATGTTACTAACCTCCAGTTCTGGATTTTAAAAAAAATAAAAATCTCAAGCCCTTGAATATTTAATGATGGCTGAACAAACTTGGAATGACCCGAGGAGGATGGAAAGTCACAGAAGTTAATGCTCCCAAAATGCAGCAGAGCTCAGTAGTCCTTAAAAGCAATTAAAGAGCTTTTACCATCTGTTCAGTAATTACCTATCATCATTAGTTATTAGAAGTAGGAAATGATGTAAAGAGCACAAACATGATAGAAAAAGAGCAGCCAGCTTCTTGTGGGTTTCTTGAATGAGGTCATAAAAACGTGGTTATTAATACTGAAATAAAAAGTACAAACTTTTATAGGCGATGTTGTAGCTGCTCTGCTTCAAGAAGGAAAGTATTACATTTTTTCCTGACAGTAAATATTTAGCTCAAGTCTTGCACTTCTTACCAGCATGAAATGAATTTTTTTATAATATTCATCTCCAAAAAACAACATAAGATGAAGAAGATTTAAGGTTTCTGAATTCAGTGCATTATAGCTCAGCTAAAACCAATTATGGAAAACCCAATTTGAGGATCATGACTTGGAACAGATTAAAATCAAGTAACCAAAAAGCCCCAAAGCTTGTATGTGCTTTTAAGCTGCATGATTTTACATGCAAACATGCACACATTTTTACTTACATATCAGTATGGGCTTCTATGGCCCTAATTCTAATTTCTTTTTTCCCTGCTTCTTAGTCAAAATAGGTTCCCTAAAATGCATTTCTTTCAAGGTATTAGCTGCATATCTTTAAAAATTCTGCAAGAAATCAAACCTTTAGGTCTGAGGTTGCACAGGGATCCCTGGGTACATACTTGGCTGTTTTTTAGTTTTATTTCCTTGAGCAAGTTGATACATTCCACTACAAGTTCATAATACACATTAGAGTTACACAACTGACCTGTCCTGACTGTGTGCTTTGAGAGGCTTACTGATACGCAAATAGTGCCCAAGCAAGTGGCCACAAAGTGGCACAAACAGAATAGAAATTTAAAAAACTGCAGGAACCATCTAGAAATCAAAGAGAAAGTCATGTCCAAGCTGTCCAGGCTAACCCTGATTTGTGGCTGCAATAACAAAATAACAGTGTGAGAAGTGGAGAAATCTTGTAAATACAGAAATGGAGACTCAGGAAACTGCTGTGGCAGATGATCAACAAAATGTCCAATAAATACCAAAAAGGGGGAATTAGGATGGCAAAACCAGGGCCACTGGGGTAAGAGAAGACAGGATAAACTGTGCAATGGGTAGACAAGATAATAAAAGGAAAAAAATCTGGTGCTGCTCCAGGCTCCTTCCAGGCAGCTCCATGCAGTTGTTCACAACATAATCCTGACTTGTTTTTCCATGCAGGAGGGGGATGGTGTGCATTCCCTGGCCTCAGGGGGTCCCCATGAGGGGGACCCCAGCACTGATCATGGTGGGAGCACTCAGCACTGCCCTCCACCCTGTGCCCTTCAGGACTCTCTGTGTGAGCCTGGTGCTCTGTGGCTGCAGGCGATGGAGAACTGCAATGTCTGCATGTGTATGTATGGCCTTCTTTATTTCTGGGGGTTCTTGGCAAAATCTAGTGAATAATATTGAAGTATTTTGTTTTATTGGAGTCATTTTCCCCTGCGTAATTTTTTTTTTAATATGGAAAGTGTGATCTGTATAAAACGTGCCACATATTTAAAACAAAACCAATTGTATTTTGGTTTTGCCTGCTGCAAGTGTAAACATTTAGGTAAGGAACAGAAGCATTGGGTTTGTGTTGCCAAAATCTTACTCATAAGGTACTTTATCCCATTATTTTTTCCATCTGTTTTGTCTCTTAGAGATTATTGCAGCAGCTTAGGAGTTTGATTTATTTCCACCAAGGCATAGGAAGAGAATGTGCAGAGAGACAGAACTGCTTAAAACCACAGTCTTAACTGCTGAAATATTCTATTTATGAAAATACTTTCTGAATTTATGTTCAAAATCCTCTGCCTGATTTGCTGAATGAGGAGGAAGAGAGAGCAGGGGAATTTTCTCTGTCAGGTCTCCACAAGTACAGCTGTGTTGAATATTTAAATATGGCATTTACAGTCAGTGCATATTGTGATTCGCTTCTTTTTGGGAACAACAATCTGTGAGAGATTATGATTGCCTTTTTATTAGAGTAGAAACAAAATATCAAAGAAGCACTGAATTACATTTTAATGTAAGTTGATATTCTTCTCTATTTTAATCAAAAGCTGTGTGTGAGACCCTGTCCCCTGTGTTGCTTCGAAGCCCAGCAGCCATTTGGGTAGGTGTGTGAAGGGCAGCGTGTTGTCTGGATGATGGTGGTGGCAAAGGAGCCAGCAACAAAGACAACATTTGCCAAAGTGAGCACTTTTTAATCAGTGTTCTGACACCTAACTAAAAGCTGGGCTGCACAGTCCTTGAGTGCCCAAGGCCCTCTTGTTGAAGCAGCTTCATTCTGCAGAATTGCTGTGTCTACGTGGACAGCTTCATCTGCTCTCAGCCTCGCCCTGCACCTGAAACGTGTCTCCAAGCCATAAATAACAGTGTCCTGCTGGCACAGAGCCTCACTCCTGGGAGCTGATTTATGGACCTGCAGGAAGAGCAGGCCAGCCCTCGAGGCCACAGACTCACCCCTCCATATTTTAATATCCAGGAGGGTGTAAGAGTGGTGAGGCTGAAATGCTGACCTCCTCACATACTCTAATATACCATATATCAGTGCAATTGTTGGGTTAGTACCAGGAAATCAGCTACTGGTACAGGGTTTGCTGTGAAATTAGCAGAAAAGTAGCAAGCTTAAAATGGAAAGGGAGCTCAGGAACCACATGTCACCAATTCTGTACGCTTAAAGTCCCTTTAATGTGAAAAAATGTACAAAAATGATTACGTTTTAGGTTGGTTTATTTGGGGTTTAGTCTAGAAAAACAGAGACAAGGCTACCTGAGCAATAGTTGAGGAGAGGACTGTAACCAGGGCATCTCAATGGCATTTGAAGGTAAGAAAATGACTATGGGGTGAGTGAATCTGTGCATCAGTACCAGCACCAAATCCCTTGATACATTCTCAGTAAGTTAGAAATGTAAGTTCTCAGAATCTTGAAAGCACTGACAAAGAAGGTGTGACAGTTAAAAAGCAAATATCAAAAATAAAGTAAAATAAATCTTTGAACAAGCTGAGCTCTAAATATTTAAAACTCGCAAAAAGTGTAAGAAGTGAAGCAGAAATAATTGTTGGTGCTAATATCTAAAAGCTATGAAATGCCTGCATGTGTCCAGGCACCATTTTTTTCCTCAGATGTCAGATTTCACATTGACAGAAAATTGTCACCCCCAGACTGGTATTTTTGGAATTGCTCAGTGTCTAATCAGTCAGTGATAGTAGTTAACAATTGCAAGCCTGATTCCTGGAAATCAAATAAATGTGAGTGCTCCTGCTGTGGGCTGGGGCAGGATGGTGGTTGGAAGTGATGGCACCTTGGGTGCCAAGCAGCTGCCCACTCCACCCACTCTAACAAGCTTTTAACCACACCCTGAACTATTTCCTTCTATCCCTGCTAGCAGGGGTTTGGATGGGTCAGTGGGAATGTAGGAGCCCAAACAGTCCCCTGGATTTTAACCCAGAGGCACAAATACCATTTAACTCCATAAATCTATAAATTTTGCTACAAGTCTGCTTTAGTAATGTTGCTTTACATTTTTGCATTCTCTAGAAAAGCTTTTTTTTGTTTAATATTGCAAAAGCAGGAAGAAAGCATTGGGCTAAGATGATGATGATGATGTAGCCAACAGTGTGGATTTGTGGAGGAACAAGGGAGAGCAGCAGCGCTCTGTGACAGCAAAAGAAAAAGCACAAGCAGGGAACCACATCGCAGTCCTGATCTACCAGAAACAGCTTGGAATCAGCAGCTGCCCTGTGCAGACTCCAGGGCTGCCACTCATGGAGGGACAGAGCCCAGAGCCACACGGGGCTCAGCTTTGGAGGGTGAGCTGGGGGAGTCCAGCTGGGTTTCTGAGGGCAGGAGAGGATGGCAAACAGGGTCTGAAGTTTCAGAGTTTTCTATTGCTGTAGTGCTTTTCTGTGGAGTCAGTGAGTTGAAGCAGCCCCAGCAGAATATGGCAGGAGGTACAGATATCCCAGAGAGGGCATCCAGAGGCAAGGATAGACAAGGCAGAGGTATAAAGATGGACCAGGGAATGGGAGGAGCTTTGAGGCTGATTAGTTGCATGTGTGACTCCATCCTGAGCCTGGTGGTGCAGAGGCTGTGTTGGTGGCCTTAGAGCTGAGATCTCAAGGTCCTGCTGTGAGTGTCGATAGCTTCAAAGCTGTCACAAGAGGGCAGGGCGTGTTCTGTTGGCATTTCCAGCTCCCATCCCAAATAAACGTCCACGCACAATTCCAGCCACTGTTAGGGGAGGACCAGTGGAGACACACAGCGTGCAGTGTTTGCTGTGATTGCAGTGGCTGCTCTGGTAGCCGTGTGCTTCCCTGCCTGTTAAACCCTGCTCTCCTCAGTGTTGATTTAAACACCTTTCTGTGATGTTTGGGGACTAATGGAGCGTGCTGGCCCAGGAGGAGCTGGCAAAGCTTGTTGGATATGATCCACATTAATCAGAGCCCATTCACTCTGCCGTAGGATCCCTTGCCTGGGCAGCCATGGCTTCTGTGGTGAGAAATAGAGAGGAGTAGCAAAAGCTGCTCAAGGAGCAGCCTCCCTATTGTGTGTTCCAGCAGGCAGGAGAGGGATTCATCCTGGCAGTGGCTGCCCTGTATCTGTTCCAGCAGGTGATGCACAGTGACAGTGGCAGCTGCTCCTTCCCACGGTGCTGTGGAGGGAATGGTACCTGCGTGTTCCTTCCCAGGTACATCATTTCCAGCTCCAGGGGTGATCCAGCTACAGGTGACAAACAGCTCGGTGGCACTACCCACACACCCCTAACACCTGATTAACTCATGTTTTCAAGAGCCTTCCCTGCAGAAAGGGAAAGGCTGCAAGTGCCACAGTCTCCCTGAAAGCAGCACAAACATGTTTGTGGGATCAACAGCCTTTCCTGGAGTATGTAGTGAGGCCTCTCCTTATACCTTTTTTTTTCATAATCTGCAGAGAAAGAGCCAGGCTTTTTTCCTGCCTCACTGAGTGTGTTGCTTTAGTACTTGTGTGTAGCTTAGCTAAGGCACAAAGAGCTCCTTCCATTCACAACAGCACTCGATTTGTTGGGCTACTCAAGGAAAAAGTATCACTCCTTTAGAATCTGCTGTATTTGACACAGAAGTGCTAAACATGAGTGGAATGAGTGGGAGAGAATAAAGAGCTTTGATTTCTCAAGGCTGGTGGTGGTGATGGGAACTCTTGGTTAATTGTATCTCTTTTTTTTCCCCTTCCCTTTTCTTCTCTTTCTTTCATCCCATAATTGAACAAGCTGCTAAAGGAACCTTAGGATTAAATATTGAACAGAATGGTTCCTGAGTGAGTGTCACAGCTGACGCACCAGAGAGTTGTGCTGATTCTTTTTACACTTGTGGTGTTCAGAGAATGCTCTTGATATGGCTTTGCCTCTCTGTGTAAACAGAGCTCTCAGCAACAGGAGGAAGGATGGAGAGGCTCTGTGCCTGTACACCAAGCTGGCAACCCTTTCTGGATTGTACAGATCCATATCAAAAGAGAGAGGGAAGCTGTTTCTTTTCCTCTGCAGAGGGGGTTCCCAGGGAACAGGCAGAATTCTCTACCTAAAGCTGACTTTCCATCAACAAAGACTAAGAGAGGAAAAGAAACATAATAAGTAATCTGAAGAGACAGCCATGCTGTGCTGGAAAAAGGCTTTAGAAGTAATTACGTAAAAAGCGTGAGCTTGTATGCAGAGTTAGGGTCTCTAAATGGATTAATTAAAAACAAAGATGCATTTTCTGTCAGAAAGCTATCCAAAGTAAAACCGAAATGCAATCAGATTCAGCTTTTAGATGGGAGCTGACTGTGCACCAATAAACATTTTTCCTTTTTTTAACTTCACAGAATAACTAAAAGAAGGCAGATAATAAACATGACCAGTTCCACTCACTGTAATCAACACTGAAGTTACTTTGCTGAAGTAAAATACTTAAGAAGCTGGGACTGGACATTTAAAGACTTTAAAGTTACTGAATTTTTTCCCCAGCTTGATGGTGAGTAACCATTCCCTCATTCCCTGCAGAATGTGAAGTGTCTGAGCAGGGAAGGAGCAGGACAGCTGAAGAGCTTCAGTCACAGCCTGTGTTGCTTCAGCTATTGCCAGGGGAAGGCGTTTGGCTCATCAGAGTAGTTTGTGCATAAATCAAGTGAGGTTATTTGTGTTTCAGTGTTACTTAGAAGTCAAACAGCCCTTCTAGAAGGAAATTTTGGTCAAATCAGCATGCATTCCACCTTCCTCCCAGTGGAGAAGCAATTAGAAAAGCAAGGAGAGTGTTCCCAAACAGCATTGCTTAACAAACAGGTTTGAAGAGTTTACTTGTTGGGTTTTTTTAAATCTAATAATAAAACTGACTTGATATCTCTTTTGTCTTTGTGTTTCACTCCCTCATGGTTTAAGCATAGACAATCATGTATGACTCTTGTTTTGTACTAGTTCATTAGAGTGTTGCTAATATATTTTTTTCTTGTTGAATAGTGGGAAAATATGCAGAAGATAATGTTCATATCTTACATATTCTCAAGAGCTCAATAAGAGATAAAAAGCTCCAGAAATACAGATCTAAAATTGTAAGCATTGCTTAGCAGGATCTCTCCTAGCTAATATTGTGGATGTTGGTAGGCAATCCAATCTGATTACACTTTCAAGGTGGGGGCTGGCAGTTAGACAACCAGAAATGCTGGATTTCGTTAGTTCAGTCAGACCATGTTCTGTATGGATACAGCAATGCCTGGGTGAAATTCCATGGCTCCTGTTATGCAGGAAGGCAGGAGAGCAGGTGTTAGGGGTTCACGAAGCTCTTGAGATGCATTTTTCAGGATCTGTCAGTCAGACTGGGATTCAAGCTCCTAGAGGATGAGAAGCACACAAATATTTGTCTTTTTTTATTATTTCTTTTTGTACAGTGTAACTTAGCTTCATGTGAAAGATCTGTTGCAGACCATGAGTACTATTCTCCAGGGCAGCTGTCATTGTCTCTCTTCAGTTTTCTCTTCTATGCACTTTGGAGCTCTTCTGTGTAAGAGGTGAGCACATTTAGTTGACAATGGTTCTTATGAAGGAAATTAACTTTCATCCATGACTGATATTCCAGTGAAGCACCACCTATGAGAAGAAGAGAAAGGAAGAGAGTAAAGGAAGCTTGCACTGTACACAAAAAGATACTCCATAGATCTAATGTAACTATAAAAATCTTGTCTGCCTTGCTCTAAGAGGTGGTTTGAAAAATTACCGAATAAATCAAAAGAGTCACACCTGGAATTTCAGTTGAGATTTTCAGAGGAATTCTTATTTAATGTCTTCATCTGATGTGGAATTGCTGTGTGATAATAAATGAATTTACCATCACGTTATCTACCATGGATGTTACACTGTCCATCACTTCAGGTCCATCACACCTTTTCTCTCCAGTTTCCCCCAAAAATGCTGTTGCCTAATGCCCTCTTTTCTCATCACTAGGTTGGAGAAGTTCAGTGCCCAGTTCTGCAGTATTGCCTTGGAAATGCCTCCCTTTGACTTTAGTGCCTTGTTTCTTGGGGAGCCTATCAACAGAGTGGATTTAACTTGGTAAGCACCTTTGGCTGTCACTGTTACTAATGGGCTCAAATTTCGATAGTTTCAATTTTGTCCTTTTGTAAAAACAGGTTTGTTTTTCAGCCCTTTCCCCCCTTGAGACCACAATGATGTAAATGCTAGCAGAGCTCTGTGCATTTATGCATCCACGTGTCCCAGAGCCTCGAAGCACAATTTCCCATAAACATTTCCAAGCTGGGAACAAAAGCAGGTTTTCACATTAAAAGCACCTTTTTATGTTAGCAAGAAAGCTCTGTCTGAGCTAGCTGTGCTCAGGCAAGTGCACTTCATTAGGTAATTCTGCTCTCAACTGTGTGTTCACAAACCATTCCCATTTAACCTCAGAGAAGGATGTGCATGTGTGAAGTCAATGAGCTCTTGCAGCCCTGGGAGTCATCCTTTTGGAAACTATTAACAACTACAATAATAATATTTTTAAAGCTGCTTCCTGAGGTTAACAGCTAAAGGCCATTTGAGATCCCTGCTCCATTTTCCAATCCATCATGCTTAAAGGAGTGGTGTGGTATCCAGCCCCCATGGAGAGATGTGTGCCAGGCACAACAACCAGAGCAGTTAAGTTTGTCAGGGGGCTGAAAGGCACCACAGGTACCCAGTGTAGGTGAGTTTGTACTCGGAACAGCACAATAAGGAACCAGCAGCAAAGTCCTTATTCCTCCTCTCTTCCCCTGGGGTAGTTCTCTGAGCTTCCCTCCCAGCCTGGTGTTTCATGGAGGTAGGCTGGGCTAAGGGTTTATAGCAAATTGTAGTAAGCTCTGGACCAAGCAGAAAAAAACACAGCAGGTGGGATGTGTGTACAGAACACTGGTTTGGGTGGTGGCATTGGAAACTGTGCTGTGTGGTGACCAGCCAGTACCAGAGCCACTGCTTTTATCTTTCTGTTCTGGTGGCATTGGAAACCCATTTACAGGAACAATGATTTGGCTTTGTTTAAAAAGGTGGTTGAAGACTCAAGAACAACCAATTCCAATGACATTTTAAAACTGTAGGTATCTTTAGCATGCTGAAAATAAGTCCATACTTTCAAAATTCAGAGCTGTTGTCTTGACACAGAACAAAAAGCGTAAAAGCATAAAAAGTCCAACTCCATATTCCTCATCTTAGCCTGTGGGAGTTATTCTTGATCATGCAAGACCCCACACATTATTCCTATGGGTGCTTATATATGACAGTGTCTTTTGTAGTATGGCTGCTGTTACAAGTCTCCTTTTTTTAATAATGACCTGCTTTTATTCAGAAATAGTTGGGCTTGAGCAGCCCAGTCTATTTTAGATAACAAAGACTGTGCTTTTTAAAGCTGAACTGTGTGAATGCTTTTTAAAGCCCTTCTTTTTAAAAGAGAAATCTGGTATTCTCAAACACTTTAGGTTGTACATTTGCTATAACAAACCACATGCTGCTGATGTGCTGGGGTTTTAGCCTTTTTTTAATAAAATGTTTTCCAAATAAATGGCAAAATTCCCCATTGACACGAGGGTATCAGCAGTAGTGCTAAACATCTGGTTTGTCTCTGTAGACTGCACCATGTGGAACCTGAAATATCTGGTTCAGTGCTGTGCCTGTCTCCCAATTATATTCAAAACATCAGCTTTTCTTGGAGAACATTTGGTAAAAGCTTCCTTCATTGCTTTAAGTCAATTCCCATGAGGATATTACTGCTTCAGATCGATGTGAAATTATTCAGATTAGAGAAAAACAAAGTTGTCAACATTTGTGTACAGAACAAAGTACTGCATTGCAATTACAACTGTAGGACAAGGCAAATTCCAACAGCATAGAATACATTGTAATTCTAATTTTCCCCCCAACACTTCCAGTTTTAATAGAATATTCTCAGGTCCAGAAGACTAATTTTTTTTATAAGAAAAGTTATTAATGTTACTGAATTCAATCAACAGTTCTGTCTTACCTAAGCAGACAGATGCCTCTCATGTAAGTACAAAAAATAACCAATACAAACAAGATCTTGATTTTCGTCCCCATTTCAACAGCTCCCTGTCAATGTGATATGGTAAGAATAGGTGAGAGAACAGCCTTTCTAATGTAAGGTTAAGGAGTTATTTAAGGAAAAAAATCAAGCCAAACAACTACATTTTGTCTTTAGTTTTCAAGCTTTGTAGAAAACACATCTGCTGTAAATTATAAACCAAACAGCCAGAATGATCTGCAGCAGCAGGATCTTTCAAAATCTTCTGAAAGAGGTTCACTGAATTACAAATTTTCTGCAGTTGCATTGTCTTCTGATTCAATTGCACAGATTAATGTAATCCATTGCTCTTAGGTGCATCAGTTTTACTGCATTATATATATGTCATGAACATGGTTTGTGGTTGAAAAGGGAATTGTACTGCCACGGGATGAGAGTGGGAAAGCATAATTAAGAGACAAGTCATGAACATCCTTTATTATGGTCTAACAGCCATGCTAATAGTCTGCCTTCACATTTATGTGTAAAAAGCACTTTAGGAGGCAGTGTCTTACAAAGTAACTTTAATTTGGACATTAGGATGCTGTTATAACATACACAGCCTCTAGATGACATAAAATGGTTGTCTGCCATTTACCTCAACTGAGAGAACCTTGACTGGGGGAACATCAAAACCCAGGGCTTTTAGTGCTGGGATAACTTTTTGTACCCATTGAAACAATATCCTTCCAGTTAAAGAGCTTTTCATATTCATTTGCAGTAGGGATATTATTGCTATATAAATGGTGACAAGAGGTTTTCACCTGCATTATGCATGTACAAAATCCATATGTGAAGCTGGAACATTGTCTCTGGAAATGTGGCCCAGGAGAAGGGAGAGAACCCATGTAGATATGAACCTGCACTTCAAAAAGGCACCTTCTACCTGTCCTTCCACCCATCTGTTCCTCACCCAAGGAATCCTGAGAGCTTTTTTTGCTCTGTTTCCAGTGCCTATGGAAACAGAAAAACTAAAGAAAGATGAATGACCTGTGTGAAATTTCGTTCCAGGGAACTAACTGCAAATTGCAGTGGTTATTAATACAAGTATCTCAACTTTAATCAGGGAAAATTAAGAACAAACACTAACTTTGCATCCTACAATCTATGCTGGGGCTAGAAAAGAAGAACTTCTCTTTTTGGCACTGGTTTTAATTTTCTTGATTTTGTTGTTTGTTTAAAGAAAATAAAGAAAAAAGGAAATCCATCTCAGGAAAGAGAAACAGCCTCTTGTCACCTGGGATATGGAGAATCAAGGATGAAGTCCAGGATGAGAAATGGGCAGAGAGAGGGCTCCCCTGCCTGAGGTGGGAGCCTCTGTAGGGGATGAGTGTGGTGAGGGCTGCTGCTTTCTCAGGTTTGTAGCTGAGAGTTCCCTTTGTGGGTAGAGCTATACCCCAGTTGCTCATGATTCTGGATGTTCAGTGCCCAGTTGGCCAGTCTATTCCATTTCCCATGTTAATGTGGGAATTCTCCTTGCTTAGATCATGCCTTATGCCAGTTGATTGTAAAAGTGTGAGAAACTCTACACAGTTTTGAAGTCATCTGTTTCCCCATCCAAAATGGTTTTGGGCAACAGGGTTCAGTGCTTTCATTTAAGCAGCAGGTTTACATTACAGATGGGAAACAAAATGGTGAAAGTACAATTTCCAATAGATTCTACTGAACTTTGAACATGAATGAGAGGACAAATTGTGATAATGTTATTCTTGCCAGAAGTTATCTTGCTTCACACCATAAGATGCTATTTAATGCAAGCAATAGCTTTGTGTTCTGGTCTAGCAGCACTGGTTGACATGTTCTGTCTGCAAGTCAGGGGGAGAAAACCTGTGTATTGATCCTCCCATGAAATAGTTAACTACCTTGTAATAAATAATATATTCCCTGTTGTTGTCTGTAGAATAGAGATATATTTTAAGTAGCATTCACCTTTAGCTTTTATTTTTGTTAACTTTTTTATTCTTCTGTCTTTCATACACCAATCTTTTTAACTGAGCAAGATCAACAGTGCAGATATTTAGCAAGCTTCCCTTCCAACAGGGTTTTATTTTTATTTAGGAGTTTTTACTTTGTAACCAGTCAGTCTGTCATTCTGATGAGCTGCGTCAAAGGCTCTCCATGCCAGATCTTGTCTTCGTGACATTTTTGGAACTCCAGAAATAATAGTGAGGAGTTAAAAATGCAATCCAACAAGGCACTGCAACAGGCAGCTACCTAGAGAGACTGCAGGAAGTAATAGCATTTATTAAATTTGATAAAAACTAGCAGCTGACTATACTTTGTGTTTAATGCAAGTAATTATGTCTATTATTTTGATAGAACAGCTTTGACAAGCCACTCAGATGGTTTAAACAGCATCGTTATACGCAAATCTGACTCTGTTACTGTTAAGGGGCTCAGTTGATTTATTAGTGCAGTATTGCCTTACACTTGGTTTATTCTTTGGACATCTTTCCAGAGGGTTTAGTTTCACAGTCTCTTGGGCATTGCATTTTGTTGACTAGCCATCATCTAAACTTGGCCAAGAGCAAACAGATGAGCTTTCCACCCAAGCTCTATAAGCTGCATCTGTTCTCAGTAATTGACAACGCAGAAATCCTCCCCCAAAACTCCTCCTTGCACGCTGTATCCTCACTTGCCCTGCACATCCATCACTTAGCTGGCTCTGCACATCAGTCACCTGCCCTGGATGCACTGTTCCAGCAAAACTTCCAGTGCTGTGCAAGAGGGGGTGGTTTGGGGGAGAGAGGTGGCATCATGAACAGCGGGCAAGGAAGGCTGGATATCAGGGAGCATTTGGCAGTACTCAGAGGATGCATCTCTGATAGCACAGGCCCACAGCAGTTGCCCTGTCTTTCCCCTGATAAGTCAAGGCATTTGGATCTCAGCAGGTCACATTTTCTGTACAGTGTTTGTACCATTGCAGAGTTCCCATCCCTGAGGAGGGCATTAGATGAAACTGTGGAGATGCAATTACATTTTCTGTTTTCTACCACCACGAGAACTAACCTAAGGAAAAGGAGGTGGGTCACAGGGGAGCAGAAGAGGCTGTGGCTCTGTGTGAGCACTGCCCAGCAACAATGGAAACATCCCCACATTATCAGCACTGTTTCTAGCACAAATCCAAAACACAGCCCCATACCAGCTGCTGGGAAGACAATGAACTGCCCCAGCCCAAAGCAGCACACTGAGGTGTTTGCATTATCTCCTTCTGCCTTTATTACTGGATTTTTGTGTGAGTGTGATGGCTGAAAAGCAACCTGCTGCAGTGGCTACGTAAATTTGGAAAACTCTTCTTGAATCTGTGGTATGACCAGTGTACTATTGTGTGTCCAAATGGATTTAGTGTATCATAATGCTCCTAGAAAAACAAAAGGACAAAGAAGATGGGATTGCTAAGGGAGACATTAGATTTCATTTCACACTGGTAATAGTTTGGAGATGTGTGCTGAGCAAAATGGGATTCAATTCTGCGGCACTTTCCTTTTTTATTGCTGCTAAGTGATTTCAATATCCAGTCTAAAGTGATATTGAGAGTGTTTGATGGAACGGGGATGAAATCAGGGAGCGCTGGAGGCTCAGAGGAGGCCACACATCTCCAGCTGACTGGAGGGAGCCTTTCAGAGCCATCCCAGCTGACCTCAGCGGGTGTTGTTTAACCTGGAGGCTGCTGGTACCTTGCAATGTAAGGTATGGTTGGGTGTTAAAAGGGAACTACGTGCCCAGATTGCATTTGGCCATCAATTGACGTTACGTGGTTATGGCTTTGGCCGTGAACTTCCCGCTCTCAGGAACATTTATGGCTAAAAGTTTATTGCCCAGCTGTTGCTGCCTGATAGACATATCATAACTGGGAAATGGTTTAAGCCCTATAACCTTTCAATTTATGGCTGTTGGAAGCAGATGAGGGTTGCTACACAAACAAGGAAGCATACCTGCAGTCCACAAGGCAATGGTCACAAATATTGTGCTTGGGCAGGGGCCACTTCTCATGAATGTATACCCTGCTTCTGATGAGCTCACAGCTACAGAAGGTGAGTGTTGTCGTTTGTCCTATGTATTCTACATTGTTATGGTCAGAGTCATTTCTCAGCTTCTTGAGTTTTAACTCAACTGTTCATAATTTGCTTTGTATAACAGTGTACAGTGCAGGATCCTCAGTCAGATGATGACAGGAGGAGCCTGAGGGGCACAGGTGGAACTGTTTAGAATCTGTGTTTTGGCTTCTGCGGGTTTTGGGCAAAGAACTGAGGAAGTGTGAAATGAGGGCAATGCAGAAAAATACATCAGACAAAGGCAGTGGCTCAGTAGGCGCACACAGCAGCGAGGGCTTCACAAATCAGTTTTTGTTTTCTATGTAACAGGGTTACACTAGAAAAACAAGTTTCTGTTCTGCAAGAAGAGGCTCAGGAGCAGAACTGTATTGTCCTCGCTATGCCTTTGGAATCCTTTATATTTCCAAGCATCATCTCATTTTCTCTAACAAAACACTGAGTTGCTGATAAAGTGCCGTGAAATTTAAAAAACAAAACAAAAACAACCAACCTTTGAGATGATTTTAAATTCCTGTCTTGCGGTTAAACAGCCTTGGCTTTTTTTCTGGAACCAAACAGCTCCTAACTTATGTTAGCATAGAATATTTTGTACAGTTTCCGTGGAATTCTTTGAGAGCAAACTTCTGCTTTTGGTCCTACTTAGCTGCATATTTTGGTTTAAAACTGGTTGGAGTAAATAATGCAGAAAAACAGCCATGGTTTGGTGAAACCTTCCCAGGGCTTTATTGAGTCCATGTGCTGTTTCCATTTGAATGCAGAAATGGTGCTGTCACTTGGTGAGACGAGGGAGGGCGTGCAAGGGAGAAAAGTGAGCTCTCAGCACTGTGGCCATTGGAAATGGCCCAGCAGCACAGTGCAGCTGTGGCCAGGCAGCCATTTAGCTCCCACCAGGCTTGCTGTGAAGGGCCCTGACCGAGGAGGCAGAGGGGCACCCGTGTGGGGCTGGCAGGGGAGCAGGGCAGGGTGCATGGTGTTCCCAGGGGCTCCAGACATTCCTGTGGCTTTCCCCACTAGGCCTTTATGTGAAGTGACAGCTCTGGCAGCAGACATGGCTTCTGCAGAGTCATCAATGATTGCTTCTAAAGCTTCATTAGTGGTGCAGAGCACACCAGCAGTGCTGGGCTCAGATTTGAAGTGGCACCGTTTCATTTTTCTATATGGGAGCAGATAATTTGCTTTGGGCTGAGATACTTTGCCTGTGTAATAATTTATTGGCTTCTATAGCATCCAGGGACCTTATTTTTTAAGATGCAGAATGCATTTGTGAAATGTGTGTTCCTGGTATTATTATTTTTAATTTTCTCTTGGCAACTGAATTTTCTTCTCTGCTGCAGAAAATAATGAAACGAGATGCGTTTGCTGGATTCCAGTTTAGTTTAAGAAATCACAATGGCGATTTACATATGTTTTACCCTTACATCAAGATGCTCACTATTTACCATAACTGGATTAGATTCTAGTTATGTGCAGAACTGACTGGAAAATAAACTGGCATCCTGATTTGCATTCATTCTGCACCAGTGGTTCCCCTGTCAAATTAGTTCAGTGTGGAAAATTTGGCCAAGAGCTGGGTTTGTGTATTACCTGTTACTGCAGGCAAAAGCTTCAAGTATGTGTTGGCCCGAACCCCTGACATATACAAGGAGTGACATATTGTTACCAGGGAATAGGAATACTGGAATTACAATGCCCTTAGTGCTCAGTGTAGAAGAGGGTTGGGGGAAAGTTTGTGCCAGATAGCCAGGAGCCCTTATCTATAGAGTGTGAAAATAGCTGCTGAATGCCAGGTGATCTCAGCTCCAGGTAGCTTCCTGCTCCCCTTCCTGCCCTCCAAGGCAGAGGGGATCATGTCTGGGAGATGTGTTGATCAGGCAGCAGAAGAGCTTGCTGTTAGCAGCATGTGGGTGTGCTACAATCTTCCCTTCCAAGTGAAGGTGTGTGATTTAAGGGGGCAAACAATTTATCTGTCTTTTTACACTGTTTCCTCCTCATGGATTTTGTTTATAGGTTTAGCTGTGTACAGCCGTAACCAGTGAAAGTTAAGAAACGAATGTTGGTGTGACCTTATAAAACATACATTAATACTGAAATGTTCTGTGCTAAGAAAAGATTGTCCTTCTGTACTTACTTTCCATCCTTATTTTTTCCTTTTCATGCAAAACTTCTCTTCTCAGGCCTAATGCCAGGCTCCCATTCTGGGGTTTCTTTTACTCTTTGCTGACTCCTAGGCAGAACCCAGTGCTGTTCAATACAGGACATGGATTTTCCTCATGTGCTGAGTAAAGTATTTGTTTCACCAACCCTTGTTCACTCTGGTGTCAGACAAATTCTTAGGAGAGAAGTTTAAATCACCCTTTAGTCTGCTGTTTACCGTTGCCATCCCCAAGCTGTTGCAGTCAAACCCCATTGGTGTTGATATTATTGCAAATTTGTAGTTGTAATTATTCCTCTTTCCATCTGATAGAGGGAGGAAGACACTCAGAGGTAGATTTAGTACAAAATGTTTCAGCTTGAGCTAGGCAGATTTGGTAAAACCAGAATTAAAAAATTTGGATATAAGGCTGTGCTAGCACAAATAGAAACGTTTTCAACCCTCTACTACAGCAGCTACCTCACCTTGCAGCATTGTGCTTCTTGGATGCACATTCACACCCCTAAAGCTTGGCTTCTGGACAGGAACAGAGAACTTTGAGCCATATCTTGATGTCCCACACCTGATCATCTCCTGGTGCAGTCTGCGCATTGGTAGTGAGTTGTGTAATCTCTGAGATCCTGTGTTGATGAGACTTCTCAGTAAAATCCATGAGAAATCCAGTGGTGCAAGAGGGACTGTGTCTTCTCCACAGAGAAGAAAAGCCCTGGGTTGTCTGGTTGTCTTTGGCCACTTGCACATGGATTTCAACAACAAACAGGCACACTTTCTGCCTCATTCTCCAGCTTTCCTTCACCAAAATGTGAGAAATCAGATAAATGTAAAAGTGACCTGCTCTAGGCTGAGCTGAAGGGGCAGATACAGGAGGCTTTGCTCCCATGCAAGTGTATACATAAGATGCAGATTTTAGAAAAGAGAGGGGTGAAGGAGGCTCACATCTGCTCTGTGAATTAGCAGTCAGCTCTGTCTATGTCATATTGAAAGTCCAGCCCCCAAGCTCCTATTCCCAGGGGAGAGTCTCCATGACCTCACACCAAGGTTGTGTGTCTGTGGGTGGTGACAGGCATCAGTAGCTTGATTTGTGCTGTTGTCACATTCCTCAAGCAAAGCTGTGGCTGTGGTATACTCAGTTATAGACTTGGTCTAAAGCTGCTGGTATCAGTGCTCTGACAGACAGGACACAACTCAGGGCTGATTCCAAATAATAATTTATCTCCATCCCTACAGAGTTTTCACAGGCATTAGGGATTGAGAGGTGCTCATTAAACTCTAAAGGTTGCCCAGGTTTTCACCTACTCGAATACATCTATCTTGTGTTCAGTAGAAGGAGTTGAACAATACTTCAATTGGTCTCTCAGAAACATCTTTCATGCAGAGGCAAAATAGATCTCAGTTAGTTTAAAATTCAGCTTGTTATGTTTCGTCTCTTAGAAGCTGCCAGTGAACTGTTGTTTGCATACAGCCCTGGGCAGCTGCACATCTCTTTACCATGGTGTTTAATTATCATTTGTGTAGAGACTCTTGGCCCTCTCCATGCAGATATGAAATGGTATTAATTGTGTAGGGAGTACATAGGCAGTGTGTGATACCTTTAGCAATATAATGAACATGTCTCAGGAGCTGAACAGATTGGTCAAAACTAAAAACAAATCAAAACCCAAACTGATAAATGTTATGGTAATGATGTTTTGATATTATTTGATGGCCAAGTGACTGCTTTAAGACATCCTGAAGATCTCAGTTCCTAACTGACAGTGACATCTTGGTGCTAATAAGATAATGATGATGCCAATGGAAGATTAATTGATGGGGACACACAAAACCAGGGACATGCAACAGGACACCAGGAAGGGCTTCCTTAAGTAGCAGGACATTTCAGTGAGTAGAAAAAATGCCTCTCATTGTTCTCATTTCTGCTCTTTGGGTTTTGTTTTTGTTGTTTTTTTTTTTAAATATATGGTAATTCTTTTATCCTTTTTATGTTTTATTTAATCTCACAGTATCAGTGTTCCAGCTGCTTTAAACAGAGAACATTCCTGTGACCTGTTTCAGAGAGAAAGTGTTTTAAATTTTCTAATACATTCCTATTATAACATTTCCTATTAAATACCTGACATTAGAGATAACCTGTACCCAGCTTAGTCTGGGATCAGGGCTCTTCTGTTGCTACTGCTTTTATGCAATAAACTCTGCATGAGCAAAATTTTACTTAGTCATGCTTATCCTCCTAATATTTCCAGCACAGCAGAATATTGCAATGGAATAAAACTAAAAAGTGGCTAATTCAACTAGACTGTACCTTTACTTGAGGGTAACTACCACAGTATAACCTTCCTGGCTCTGTACTATTGCCAGGAGGTAACAAATGTACCAAATAAAAGCTGGTGCAAAGGTGTGCTCATGGTCTAGAAGTCTGGTCTGGTTTTCTCTAGATCAACACAATTTCATGTTTCTGTAATTGTATTTCAGTCACATGTATAAAATCAGTCCTGCAGACTTGAAATGACGTGCTGCTTTTGGTTCATCACGTAGGGGCACGTTTTAATTCTCCAGGAAGGTTAATAGCTTTATGCATTCATTGTTTAAGTAATTGCTTAAATCCTCGATGCTTACATGAGCAACTTTACTGGCTTATATTTTCTTTTATTGAAATATATTGCAGGAAATACCTTAGAGCTACTTCATTAAGTTCTATTGTAAAACTCTGTGTGCCTTAGAAAGAGAATACTAATCTGTAATACTTTCTTTTAAAGGGAGACCTCAACTCTCTGCTTGAAAAACTGCAGGAAGTATCTCTAACTTCATTAGAGACACCAGTAGGTGCTCCCACTCTGCTGCTGCTGAAGCCAGTGAAAAAAGGTTCCCTTCCTCAAGGATCAGTGTAGTAGGAAGATTAGAATGAAGTTAGTTAAGAAAATGTTGATTCATTGGTATTTTCACCTTAGGTTGAGATAATATTACTCATAGCCTGAGTAAAACAAAAAATCCCCTTTTTCCCTCCCCAGGAATTAGAATTTTTTTATTATTATTTTGAGTATACACAAATGGAAGTACAGAATGATAGAGCTTAGATCCAAATGGGACTCCAAGGAGTGGTGAAACTGTTTGTGAAAAGCTGTGCTGTTTGAAACGTCCCTGTGGGTTCATAATGAATATAATTGCTGCTGGTGGGGTTTGATTCCTTTTGCTACTGCTGGTTTAGTAAAGTACATTTGATGTTGATGCTGGGTGATATACTGCAGTGAAAATGGATTGATTTTCTGAAAAGTCCATTTTTTGAAATGTTCTTACACTGTATATTTTTACATACATTTCCTCATAACTTAATTGCTATATCTTTAAGCTGCTGCACATCCTGCTGATGTAGCTTAAAGAGCCATATAAAGCTGTGAAAAAGGTTCAAGAGATCTTTCTGGAGTAAAGAAGGAATTAAGGTTATTTAAAAGTTAAATTCCTCAGGATTTATGTCAGCTTGCTGCCTATACACTGTTGACACCTCATCTAAAGTATCTGTTGACTTCATATTTAAGGTTATGCCACTAAATGACTGAGCTCAGTAGGTCAGATGGTGCATATTCAGGAGATTTAAAGACCTTTTCACAGCTGAAGAAAAAACCACAAGAAAGAGCAGCTTAATGTCTGTTTTAAAACTGTTAAACCTGCAGAAATTCCTAAAGTATAAAATGGAAAACATCACTGCTTGCTGTGCTTGGTGTGCACCTAAGGGAAGCTGTGTGATGGAACATTTCCAACAAGGAAGGGAAGGGAGACAGTCTGAGCAGAGGAGAACACAGGACAGCAGTGATGGTTATTGTGTGAGAGATGATTAAGGCAACTGCTAATGCACTCTGTGCTTTCTGGGTTTTTGAATGGAAATATCTCCCATTGAGTCTCCCAGACAGTGGCACTCAGAAGCACTGCCCAGTACCTCCCTTTCCAGGGAGTTTATCTCAATCCCCTTATTTATTTCACTTCTGAAAATAGGCTTTACATTTTACTGCTTAAAGAAATTAAAGAGTGTAATAAAAAGCTGGGGTTGAACAGCAGTGGCTTCCTCTGCTGAAGAAAGGGCTGTGGAAACTGGGTGTTGGACAAACCTGCTTAGCAATAGGGGCAGGTAGATAAATTTTGCAGAGGCTGGCAATGAACACTCCATATCATTAAATTTTGTCTTAAATATTTGCTGTAAGAATTTATTTCAATTCTCAGCTTACAGGATAACAAACAAGACTTGTGGATATTGATGCTCAACTCATCCTTGAGGACTAGGATTTAAACCACATGAAGTTATTTTGTTTATTTGTATTTTTAATCTGCATTGGGTACTACTGTTGTTACTCAGGTTTGTTTATTTTCTTTGTGGGTTTGTTTGTTTGTTTTGTAGTGCCTGTAATATATCACACTTGATAAATTGTTGAACCCCTCCATAGTTCATTAGCATAGCACAGCTCCCAGATGAATTGGGATGAGCTTGCTGACTCAGCTGACAGAAGGAAGAGAGGAATCGTGTCTGGCAGCAGCACAGAGCTACTTCAGCTTAAGGTGGGAATGACCTAACATTTGTCATCTGTTGTTTATTCTCTTGTCCTCTGTTCCAGGAGATCCAGTGGGGGCTGGCTGGATCGGAGCCTTTATTGTTAGTGTCAGTGTGTGTTTATGGATTTGTTTTGCACTTTGTGGGGAAGGTGCAGAGGTTTATGCAGTGATCCTTGGAGGTGTCGTGTCTTCTGCCAGGAGAAGGTTTTCTCCCAGGACTGCATGCCCAGGAGCTCTGGAGCACAAGGACTGCTCATGGTGATGCCTTGTCAGTTTGACCTGGAACAGAGGCCAGATAAAATTAGAGGAGTAAAGCAGGGATTTATTGCAAGGCCTTCCAAGGCCACACCCTGGCAATGGCAGAGCCTGGCTGCAGCCCTGCCAGGATGGGTCTCAAGATGGACACAAAAAAAGGGGCTTGGTCACAGGGTTTCACACTTTGATAAGTCATGGTCCATTTGCATCTTGAGGTGAACTGGCCAGTTAATAACTTGGAATGATGAAGTTCCATCCTCCTTGCTTGCCCCCTCTTTATGTTGTTTGTGCTTTTGGGCCTGAGGTTTGGGAGGATTGTCCTTGAATCTCCAGCTGGAGAGAATTGTTCTGTCTGACTACCCTGTAAAGAGAACTTAGAGCTGAAGCAGAACAGGAAAAAGAAAAACTTAAGGCATCAATGGTCATGAGGCCAAATGGAGGTGTTGGGACAAATGTCACTTTGCTGTTTCACTGTCATGTACCAAGCCATGGCAGGCCAGGGATTACACACACAGGCACCTCAGGGTGATATTAAGGATGGAACTGGCTGTGCAGATATTTGTGGGAAACAGGTCAGTCCTCAATACCAAACCAACCAAGGATTCAGACCACAAGGTAGGAGTGAAGCTCCTGTTGAAGCAGCAGGAATGGGTTTGGTGGACAGCACAAAACAGGAAAAATACCACATTACCTTTTGGGTCAACTGCCTGTGTAGTCCCTGTCAGGACTGTAATATTTATGCATACTGCACAATTGAGGATCAGATGCCTTTTTTTACTTTAACCTTGCTGTTCAAGATAAACTGTAGCAAAATGGGATAGCATTTTGATTGCTGTAATCAGACCTACCACACTTACATGTTCTGAAGTGTTTTTCATCTCCTAATTTTCAGCTATCAGTAGCATTTATGACCCACTTTGCTTCCTCTTGAAATCACAGCTTCTGAAACAGAGCACCATAAGAGGCTGTCAGCAGCCTTTTCAACTCTGAACTTCTGTTTCTCAGCACCTCAATAATATTTTTTGTCCCTGGATCCCAGGAAATTCTTTTCCATCATGACTGCTCCTTGTTCTTTTCTGATTATGCTGCAATTTCAAGGGTAACATTTAGCAGAACAGGAAAATTATTAGTCTGATTCCCTCCTTAGTTTAATGGGCTCTAACTACTAATTGCCTTTGAAAAACCTGAACTATTATTTTTTTTTATCTCCTCCTTTATTTTATCAACAAATTTAATTAAACTGATCACAAAAGAACCCAAAAATATGAATACAAAAGATACTGGATTTTTGGACAGATATGAATGTGCTAATTAGCCTTCAATTCAGTCACATTAAAAAAAATTAAGTCTTCAGTACACATCTCTACTGCTTTTTATTAAAAGTAAAGAATTTGAGAAATACCACATGTCAAAGAATAAATAATAAAGCTTTCAGTATATTGAGACAATATTGGTAAACTTTACTGATATGCTGTTTATAAAAAAAATACAGTGCTGAGATTCTAATGAGATTCTGCACTGTTGAATCTCCCTCTAGTTCTGGGAACAAAGCAATTTATACTCTTTTCTAGAGCAATTTAAATTGTTTCTTTTATGTTGTATGGTTTTGCACTAATGTTTTTTTCAAGTTCTGCTTTTGTGAGCCTCCTTTCTCCTTCTTTCTTACTGAAGTGCTGAGGATCATTTGAGTCAAACCCATTAACTTTGCCATGGTTTTCAATCAAGACCTTTGCAAAATGCCCAGTTCCACAATGGCTTTAATGGAAAATATAGATTGCTTCATATTTGATTTAGACCTCACCCCTGTGCTTGTTTGCTTTTTCCCCCCTCAGGTTATCAAGCTTTGCTTGATTTTTCTCAGTCTTTGCTTAGCATAAGCATGTAAGTTGGACAGTTGCTCTGCCTCTAATTATTTTTGCACTGCACTGGAAGTCATTAATGTTATTTCTGGTGATTGCAGCTGTTATCCTGAAAATGAAAACATTCAGTGGGAAATACAGGATCTTCTGGAGTTAGGGAAAAATTCCTCTTGAGTGAACATTTTCTCCTACTCATCTGAGCGTGAAGGTCGAAATATAATTAATAATTAGATCCTGGTTTGTCTCCAGCCCATCTTTATTAGAAATATTGATAATCCTTAATGGGAATAGTAACAGTAGTTAAACTGTGAGAGTGTACAATACATGAGCAAGGGACAGTATGGTTTGGATGGGTAGGGTGGGCTTCTCCTGCAGAAAAAGTGATTCCTGTTTGTGTCTCTTACAAGCATTTGTTTCACTACTGGAAGGAAGGAGACACAGAATAAAGAGGCAGGGAAGTGGCTGCATAGACAGGATTGCTCTTCTGAAGGGATTTGGTTGTTTTTGCAGGCTGCAGGTGGAAGGAAGTTTTGCTCTTTTCCTATCATCTAAAAGCATCTGGAAAAGTGAAGGTAATGGACTTGAGGTTTTTCCAAGGGCTTGTGCAGAATATGACAAATACATGAGACTGCAGCACTGAGGCCTTTATGGTAAAATGGAAACAATGGCATTTGTGTCCCAGATGTGCTCCCAGAGCTGTTTCCAAGCAGCCCTACACAGTAATGGGCAGGGCTGGTGATGGGACTAATTCAGGGAGCTGTTTCACCTGTTATGAGATTTTGCAATGTAGGATTTTGTATGTAATTCATGGAAGTATGGTTTTTACTCACTAAAAATGTGCCTCCCAGCTTCAGCAGGTCTCATACAAAGTTAACTTTTGAGCCTGCCTGCATCCCAACACAGGGTTTGCACATTGCAGAAATTCAGAAGAAGGGGGATAGGGATCATTGTCTACAGTAAGAGAATTAAAGAGGAAAAAACCAGAAAAATAATCTCATATGGCCCAGGGGTCCCTCGTGTTTTACAGAAGGCTTCTTCCATAGGCTCTCCTTGTGAGTCTTCTGCTTCATTTTGGCCTCCTGTGTTTGTCAGTCACCTTTCAAATTTTGGCCTGAGAGCATCTTCAGTGCAAAATGCTTAAGCCATGCTCAGAGGGATGGTAACTAGAGACAGTCTCAGGAAAGCCCTCTTTCCATCACTTCCCAGTTTGTGCTGGATGGGGATTTTTATTTTATTTTTCTTTTCAGTCACACCATATTTCAGAGATATAGCCAGCTTGGCTTCTTGGATTTCTAGCAATGTGGATTGTTGGTTTTGTTGGTTTTTCTTTTCATTTCCCCAGTGAAAAAATCTGATGTCACCAGTGCAGTCAGAGTGTACACAAACCTTGAGAGAAAAGAGCAGATTTGTTTATTGAAAACCATCTCCGTGTTACTTCTGGTGGCAGGGAAAGTGTAAAAGCAGAAAATTATTCAAACCCCATGTGTCCTGACTGCAAAGTGAATTTTTAGGAATATGGAACACAATAAGCCAATAAACTCACTAGATGGCTTTTTTATTTTTTTGCTTGTTTATTTAATCATTTCCATTTAACCCCGTTTCCAGGACACGAGACTCCCCAGCTTCTCCAAAGTGAGCATATGGGCAGTATATGGATATCACAACTATGTCTTAATATCCAGCTGCTATTTGTGTGCCAGTGGGGAATGGCTGCATGGCTGGCTGCAGTACCCTGGGTGAACCTGCTGCTTACATAAAGATATTTCTGAATAATTGTAGTCAATGGCCATTTAATTTGGTCAATTGCTGATCCTTGGCTTAGATTGTTGAGAAGTTGGGATAGCAGAGAGAACGCAGATTGAATTAATGGAAATAGGGAAACTGTTTAGAGGGGAGGAAGGCGAGCTCACTCTTTCTTCTCTGCCTCTATAGATAGAGGATTGGGGTCACAAAAGCTCCATGTGGGTTTAACATCCATGAAAATGCCAGGAGCAGAGTAATTGGATGACTGGAGCAGAGTGTGGATGCAGCTCTTTCGTCACTGCCCTCGGTGAATGAAATTCTTTTCACTCTGCATTCAAATCTAACAGAGACTTTTTGCTTTCAGTGTGGATGGTCTCACCTCTGTGCCAGGCAGCAGCCCCAGTGGTGAGGTACAGATAATTGGAGCAAATCACTCCAAACCCTCCTGAAAGCACTGCATTATGCATGCACCAGCTCTAAAAATGGACAATTAGAAAGACACCTCTTTTGGAAAGTGCTTTTGTAGTGAGTAAAACAAAGTTATTTCTTCAGGTTTCAGTGCAAAATGGGTGGCTACAAAGCATGTGCATAGATTTCTGGAGATACAATACAAGGGGATGATAATAATAACCTTTTTCTGTCACCAGAGAATCTGCACAGATTCCATCAGCATTTTGCACAGTATGATAAAAAATGTGTGAAATCCTCAGCATCAGTGGAGGTTCAAAGTGAAACAGAATCAAACAGAATAAGGTACCCATAAAGAAAAGAAATAGCCAAATGATATTAAGGAAGCCAAGAGAACTGAAAAAATTAACAGCACAATAGCTTATAGAGTCTGTTTCTGCTAACAAAGGCAGTCTTTAGCACCCAGTGTCTCCATTCAGTCTGAAAAGACTGGAATGGACAAAATAGGAAAAGCATGGGTTCACAATGGTAATTTAAAATTTGAAGTTAAGACACTTGAACTCTGACCTCTCCATAAAAAGAGAGGCTTCCTGTCTCTGCCAGCATCCCAGTGTGGAATGATGCCTGGCTGCCTGTGGCACAGTGAGCCAGCAGCATTATGGACTGCTTGTGGGGAGGCATGAGGGGATTTCCTGCAAACACTCCCCCCTTAGGGAGCCTGCAATCCAGCAGCAGCTGGCCCTGACTGGTATAGGTTTGCTGAGACACTTTCTGAGACACCCATAAGGAACAAAAACCACAAGCCCAAAGCCCTCCCAAAGCTACTCAGTCCAAAATGGAGGGGTGGATGAAGCCTGCCTTTAGCACAAAATATCCATGAATCTCTAAAATCAAACCCCAGAGGTTTTGTGTTCAACTGTTGCATCTCCACAGGAACTATACTCTGGAGACCTTTTCCCATGGAAGTCTCCTGCCTTGTATCTGAGGCTGAAACCAGCTGAGGTAAAGGTATTTTAGGGGTGTGCTTTTTGTTTTTCTGACATCTATAGCTACACAATTCTATTCAAAAGCAAAGGTCAGAAGGTTGTGTTCATTAGAAATATTTCAAAAATGTGTATCTCAGAGCTCTTCAAAAGCCAGAATAATAAAAAGAAGAATTGCAGAAAGGCAGGCTAGGGAAGATGAGAAAAAAAATGCATATATTTGTTTTTAGACTTGTTTTTATGATCCACATGTCTTACATACACTGAAGTTTTAAATCAAGCAAATCAAACCTTACCACAGTTCACCTTTGAGCACAGGGCAGAGGTAGAGACAGCTCCAGAGGTCACTGTGCTACTGCAGCAGCCCAGCAAGAGCCAGTGTAATTTTGTTTAAATTCAGAACATGTTCTGACAACACATGCCCATCTGCTAACCCTCTGGCTGAGTGTCAGGTCTGCACAAGTAATATAAAGATGCAACTCCTGTTCTGGTCAGATTTTTTTGCCCCTTCAGATGCCTCCAAGAATTTTTCAACTGCCCAGAAGTTCTCTAATATGAGAAAATGGGCAGTTAATGCAGGGGGGCAGAGAAGCAGATTAAAAGAAGGAGGGAAAAAGCCAATAGTTTGTTGTTGGAAGATGGATGGATGGATGGATGGATGGATGGATGGATGGATGGAGGCTCTTGTGGAAGGCCAGGATGTTACTGAGCTGGGGGTGGAAAGGCAGTGATACTGATTATTGTATCAGTATGGACTTAGAGCCATGCAGATATTCTGATGGACCTTCACATGTTTTTGGCAGTTCTGTGGTGTTTGCATCTGTCATGAAAAAACCCCACTCATTCCCCATAAGTGGTCCATGTGCCAAAACCAGAGGCAGTCTCCTTCATTTATCCTTGCTCTGTGCTGGAACTGACATTACAACATGATGAATTTATTGTGTCTTACAGTGCTACAGGTTGGCTGCACCAAATTGGCTGAATGTAAAAGATTTCAGTGCAGTAATTACCACAGCTTTGTTCAAAAAGGCTTTTCTGCATAGGATATGATTTATAGATGCCCATAAGTAAAGAAGAAAAAGAATATGAATACATTATTTTTAAGGAGGGAAATTCAGATGGGAAGCAGAGTAACGGTTCTGATCAACAATGGACAGAGAAAATGTGGGACAAAAAATTGAGTAAAAAGTCAGTTTTGGCAAATGAGAGAGGCAGAGACAACAGCAAAGGCCTTACAGACACTGTCATGTGGATGTTGAAAACTGAACCAGTGAGGAAATAAACAAATGCAGGTGTGATTGTGCAGGTTTTGAGTTAAAACTCAATCTCACCATGCAACCTGGGCAGGAATTGGTGTGTGTATGAGTTCAGCCTGACATGGACAGAAACAGGAGGAATAAAGGGGACTCTGTCTCTTTGAAGCATTTGGGATGCACTTTGTGGTGTTGGAGAGTGAAAATAAGGAATTTCAAAGTATCATTGTGATTAAATGAATGGAAGTAGTATGGTAGGGTTTTAATTTGCAGCTTAGTTTTAAAAATGAAACAACAAATGTGAAACTACAGAGGCGGGGGATTTGTTTGTAGGTTTTTTGTTTGCTTGAGAAAGGATATTTTCTTTCCCACAGTTTGGGCTACAGATGGGTCTCGTGGGATTTGCTTTCTGACATAAGGGAAATATTCAGGCTTTCAGATTTCATTACCACTTTCTTCATTATTGTGCCTTGAGGAGCTATAAATAACACATGGCTAATTTGTGAATATGGCACGTTCCAGGGGATGTGTGTATTTTAATCAGGGCACCTTCTGACATTTGGTAATTGGTTTACAGATTTGTTATATAATTTCATGAGTATTAAGTTGCTAAGAGGAAAAAATCTAAATTTATGTGATCTAAAATCTGCCCTCATTGCACCCTTACAGCAGCTGTGCTCCTTCCAGGTCTAACTGAGGACAGATTTTAAGTCAACAAGTGCATCAACTAGCATCTATTTTTTCATTTCTTACAGTTTTAGTAAAGTAGTAGTTACATTATTCACAACATCTTTCTTTTAATTAGAACTTTTCTCTCTGTGTGTGTATATCACTAACAGCTCCTAAGATGCAGATAGATTTTGTCTGGTGACAAATCAGGTTTTGTTGGAAGTTTGTCATGTTTGTAACTGGGGTACTTTTTTTGGCATGTTTGTTAGAACAAGTCATATCTGCATCTGGGCACTGGGAACACCTGCAGGCAGATGCTCAGGAACTCCCTTTCCTTAGCTCACCATCCCTAAGTAGCTGTATTTCCTAAACCCCTTGGCTCTCAGGCTGTCTTGTGTAATCCTGCTGTCATGGAGCCTGGGCATCCAGTCCTTGGAAATGGGCTGGATAGTGATTTGAGGCTTTGTGTAAGAAGAACCACCTCTCTGAAATAACAGACATATGACATGGATTAGTAAGAAATATTATCTTCCTTTTTTTTTTTTTTTCATTTTATTATTGGAATCAATAGTACAGAAAAACTGAAAATTTACCTGATATTAAATTTTGTCTATTACTAAGTGTTTTCTCTCTTGCACAGAGGAGGACTCACCTGTGTGCATTTCCAAAGTTACCTTGCTTCCCTGGCTGTACCTGTTGCCACACTTTGTTTAGGGAAGCTGCTACCTGGGAATGTTTCAGCTGCAGCTGCCTGAGCTGGGGCTGCTCATTTCTGCTACTGCTCATGGGATAAAGGCAGCATGTGCCTGAAAGCTGCCAGGGAGCACCACAGGCAGGAGGGCAGCTCCTGGCAGGAAATTCCTGCCTGTAATTTACTTAATTACTAAAACTGGGCCCTGCTTTGGAACAGGCATTTTGTGTCAGGCTGTGGGGTCACTGTGCCAGTTTGTATCAGCCCATGTGTCATTCTGCCATTTTGTCTGTGAGTGAACACAGGCTGATTAAGACTCAAGGGATGAGGTGTCTCATAAGAGTTAGAGCATCCAAGAGATGCTCTCTGGCTGCCTTTGGCACACACACCCCATGTTTTTGCTTCCATAGTGATCTCACATTATTTACAGGCGTGTTGTTCTACAGTTCCTGTAAGTTTTGGACTTCAGTCCTGGTATGTGAACAGCAAATAATGTGGCCTAGAAACTGAAGCAAGGTCCATAAGCTCCTGAGAGGCTGCATAGGGATATATGGGAACTGGGGAATTGTACCCTCCATGTTGTGAGCTGTGGATAACAGGTAAGATCAGACAATTGAGGGGTGGGGAGAGGGGAGAGGTAAGAAGGTCAACCTGGATCTGGAATTCTGAGGATTTCTATGCTTCTACATTTTTCAAGTTCTTCTACTTAAGCAATGCAGTATTAGCATATTTAGAGCTGATGCTGAGTAGAACAGAAGTATGGTAGAAGTCCACTAAAACCTTGCAATTTCTTCTTCCTGATTTGACTCTAGTTTTGTTGCAGCAAGGATTCCATCATGCCAAGCTGCAGCATTGAGTACAAAGGTGAGATTTGTCTGCCTGGCCAAATGTCCCTGCTGTCCATGCATGGCTCTGGCTGCCCTGTATGCTGAAGAGCACAGCCACTGTGGCTTGTTTTGACATGAAAAATGCCAAGCACCTGCCATAGATGTTGCCATCTGTCACTGCAGCATGGATTGAGGCAGCTTGGGCTGTAGGAGGCTGGCCCAGACCAGGCAAGGTACCAAAAGTGTTGCCTTTCCTTTCCAGAGCTTCACCTCTCCTGGCACGTTGAAAACCCTCAGAGGCTCCAACTTGTATTTGCCTTCTGAAGAATGCTGCTGGAATTTTAGGACATTTTACATCACTGTATCTATCACTGAGCCAGGAGGAGTGAGTACTCGTGTTGCTGCAGGGACAAGGACACTGAAGGGGCTCTCTCATTCCCCCCACAAGGAAGGTGAGTGACTGCAGTGCTGTGCAGTATTGCCCAAGGAAAGTCACAGTTACTTTCGTGTTGCCAGGTAGAGATCCTTGAAGGTGGCTTGGGAACAATGATATTTCTGCAGGGTCTGATGAGGTAACAGCTCTCCCACTGAGACAATCTTCTGGCCTCTCATGTTGAATTCTGGAGCCAGAACCTGCCCCCTTGGACTGAAGTCTGTCAGCTGTCCCATATCTGGTACCTATGGGGCACGTGGGTCTCTTCCCAGAGATGTTTCTCCCGTGCCAGGCAGCACCAGGATTCACTCAGGCTCTCCATGACGTGGTTCTCACCTCAGGGAGGGCATCTCCTTCAGAAGGTGCTTCATCTGGGGTGCACACAGGCCTTTCTTTAGCATGTTGTTGTTACACTGGCACTTGGTTCCTGCTCACAGTTTTGTGATTGGGTTTTTAATGAGCCCAAAGAAATTCCATTAAAAAAAAAATCAGTCCGGGTTTTCTGTTGAGGAAAAGGCAGTGTTGATAACGATGCTTTGCAAACAGTTTTTATCAGTTTTTGTGGTCTCTGAAGATGTCCAAGCAGTCACTGGTGGGTTATACTGGGCTGCCTTCAGCTATGCAGTGCTGTAACTTGAAATACTGTGGGGTTTGGGGTTTTTTACTGCATAGGGCCATAAAATAGAGAGTTTCCCATAAAGTAGATTAAGGAGGATCTCTGATACTTTCATTCAAAGAGCAGCTCTTCCAGAAGGTGAGCATTAACAAGATGGTAGTGTCACATTTTCATGACAAGGTTCTGACTGAGCAGATCATTAGAGAGAAAATCAAAAACACTTCCATGTGTTACATTTCAGGTGGACACGAGTGTGTCCTTAGCAAAAAAGCTCAAGTAGCAAACTTCACAGAAGGGGAAGCTCACTCCTCCCACCTTTTGCAGTTTTCTTCCAATGAGTCACATAGTTTTGGAGTTTCAAAGGAGTGATGTTTTAATCCAACTGCTAGGGCTGATAAAGCTCTGATGAGAGACCTGGACATCAAAAGAGATGCTGGTTCTCCTTCATTGCTAGTGAGCAAGACCCAAATACCACATTAAACAATTAAGTGTTTAATTCTTACTGGCTTTCCAGTAATCTCATTGGTCTGGAATTGCCTTTGTTTTTTCGTAAGGGTCACTTATTTAACAACAACAACAACAACAACAACAAACAAAAAAAACCACAAAAACACACCTAAACACAGAACAACTGTTTTTAGCCAGTGCAGTAAGCCACAAAATTTTACTTTGTAAACTTTACTAAAGTATATTTGTAATATATTTAGTTCTAATTTATTCACTTAATTAAAAACTCTAGATTTTACCAAATGAGCTGATTTAATGTGTAAGCCTCCTCTACTCTGTGTCTATTGGTAGGACATTCTGTGCTTTCTTCCATGGATACAGAATATGTAACCTAGAGCCCGAGGACACAAGGAGCTCTTAGATCCTGATCTCAGGGTGTTCTGCAGGCAAGAAAGGCCCTTCCACTTCTTGGTGAAATCTGCTGAACTTGCTGGATTGCCATTAATCACATTCATCTCCAAGTGGGAGCCAGCTCCTCATGCAGCTTAAAGCAAGCAAGAGCTGCACCCAAGGTAAGTGTTCCACAATAGGATCATAAGGCATGTATCCAAAGGGCTTCTCAAACCTTTTACAGATACTCCAGCACATTTGAAGCGTTTGACAGAAAAGAATAGGCAAGGGCAACAATGATTGATCCATGTTTTTAAGAAAAAAATTGAAGCTATATTTCCACCAGGGACTTCAGATGGACATTGATGTATTTATCGAGAAAGAGCCCACGAGCACCAGCCTTTGCATCACTAAAAATGTAGCCTGCTGCAAGAATTTACAGCTGTGATGGAAGATTCATAGCTGCTTGCTTTATTTATTGAAAACATCTCTTGCAGCTGAATAAAGGCATAAATATGAAATTAAATCACAAAAACTACTTTGAAGTAGTGCTAAGGGTACGTTTTAAACCTACGGGGCCAGGACAACTTAAAGCTAATGTTGAAACACATTTGAGATGAACAGTACTTACTGATCCATTATTCCATCCCTTTACAGCTGATATGTAAAATCAGAGATTATTGGAGTGAATTTACTGTATTCTTATATGTAATGCTTAGCAGGAGGACTCCAGGGCAGCACGTTAGATAAAGGTGCATCCATGAATTTCTGTCTTTGTGATTTATAGTTTTCATGTCACTGTAAAATTATTTTTATAGTTTATTTTACCAGCGTGTGGTGTGAGAGAACTTTGTATGCTCTTGAAAAACAGCTTCATAAACAACATCAGGCTGTGATATGAGTTCTTTGAGGCATAGATGAGGGTGTGAATGCCAGTATTAGGTTAATATTCTTTGTCCTTTTAGGTCACTGCAGGTATTTTGAGTGGCCACAGTATCATGGGCCAGGGAGCGTGGGAGAGCAGAGCAGCCAGGAAAAAGGGAACGAAACACGACCCACCCCCAGGAGCAATTAGTGTTAATGTGTTATTTTGGATAATGAGCATCCATAGTTTCTACATAGTGAGTTTTCATCTCCACATCTTGTAGCTCCTTATCTCAATTTTGCAGGTTGCAAAACTGATTAATTACACTAGCAGCAGTAGTATAATTAGTGCTGATTATTCTCTGAGCTTTTTCTTCTTTAATCATCTGTTTAATTGGAACTAAATCCCTATTTATCAAATAGTGTAGGTTCTAGTATCTGAAGACAGTGGATTTTGCTTAAGTCTTTCCACCTTGAACTGAGGCACTATTATAAAAGCTTTGGGAATACTTCTGTGGGATTATACTGATTATAACTGGATCAGGATTTGGCATTTTTTAGTATCTGGTCATTTGTCATTTGTTTTGGTGTTACAGTGAGCGCTTTCTTTAAAAATCTAGGAAAAAGAGATGAAGAATAAAGACTGGAGACTCTTATAAATAGCCTGCCATATTTACACTGTTACTCCATAGCAGAATCTGTGTGAAATGATGAGGGAGAATACTTTGTTGACCAACCTGAAGAAGTTTGAATTGTCTTTAATCAGGAGTTTTCAGAATAAAAGAAAATACATGGAAGCAATATGTGACTCTTTTTCAAAACATAAATGCAACAAAATCTGAAGGAATAAGGACTGTACCATACTTGTACTTGAGGTACTCTTTGCATTATCAAAGTGTGGTTCTGTTGATATATTGTGCAGTGACAGGACAAAAGAGAAAACAAGTAACACCTGGAGCAGTGGTGGCATGATGTAAGAAAGGGAAGCAAGTCATACTTGCTTCACCTGAAATCTTTCAGTAGGTCTGGAGCTGGTAGTTCTTGCCCTTCATTCAGCTTCTGCTGGGGCCTTTTGCTTCCCTCCCCTCTCCTGCCCCCCACGAACTGTGTAAAAATAGTTGCTAATGATGATGAATAGCTTTATTTCTATTTTAAGTTCCCTCAATATGAAGATCTTTCTCCTATCATTCTCTAACTACTTCAAAAGTCAATGTAATTCTCTGTAATTCACAAGCTCTGGGCATTTTGCCCATTAAGATCTTTTTTCCTTCATCATTTTGGTAGCTGCAGCACCTCTTCTCTAAGTGAAAAGGAACTTAAGGGAGAAAAGTGACCTCTTGATCCTAATCCAACCCACTGCTTAGGTAAGAGACCTGCTGCAGATCTGTACTGGTTTGGCACACTAATGGGAACAGGAAGCATTTAGGCTGTGCCAGGATCATTTCTGTAGCTGTAACCCCACAGTGTCTCCACAAGCTGCTGCAAACAGTGAGGCTGTGCAGCACCTCACACCCACACCCCTGAGTAGGGGGTGACCCAGGCCCTTTGCAGGCAGTTCTTCGCCCACTGGCCTTGTCCTCTTCAGCTCTGCATCTCAAATATATTTGGGCTGCATTCAAACTGGGTGGTTGAGTTATTCTCATGATTCTACCCCTAAAGATGTGCTTAATCTTTCCTCTGTGTGGGGAAAAAAAATTATATGATGACTCATCCTGATTGAACATTACCATATGCTGTTGATGGCTTATTGAAGTTGCATTAATGTAAAATGCTGAAGTTTGGTTTCACTGACATTATTGAGTAGAGGTGGTGTATTATTTGTAATACATGATGTGTAACTGCACTCCCTGCAGATTTAGCAGATATTCATTTTCACTAGAGGAGAAATACTTGCCTGATGAACAAGTTTATAGTGAGAAAGAAGTGGTCATTTTCTAGTCATGATCCTGTGCTCTTTTCCTTCTTATTTTCCATGGCTGTAAAGCTTCCTTCTTTGGTGTAACTGCAAACTAAAAACCCAAGCTATGATTCCATCCCATTGCAATCCTGACTTTGAAGTCAGAGTTCACTTTTCAGGCTGATGTCTCTCATCAGGTCATTGCAGAGAGAACAGAGAGCAGGGAGATGGGAAAACAAACAGGAGATGGTTCACGTGTAGCTTTTTTTTTTTTTCCTCCTGACCTTCCAAATCCATGATGCTGCTGTGTTTTAAAGGACAAACTGTGAGAGGCACCTAAAATGACATCATATATTCTATTAGCCTTTTATATAATTTTTCTAATATTTCTAACCTTTCCAATTGCAGTAAATTTACCTGGGCTTTGTTGTGTTTAGAGGGTTTTTATTAGATTGTACATAAAACCATATTAACTTCTTTAGTTCTATTTGCTCCTGCTACAAATGCCATTTCATGGTCACCTGTTTTACTCCTTCCCACAGGGACAGCATGTGAAACACAGGCAGTACCTCCATCCCTACCAGTGAATTAAAATGCTGGAGAAAGTGAGTATAATTTATAGTAGAGTTCTTTTATTTTTCCACAGTTGTTGATACTTTCCAATTTAAGTTTTGAGAAGCCTTATGGCTCTAGCAGGGAGGAATGCCTGGCAGGATGTGGGCTAGGGATAACTGGGCAGCTGTTTGTTCCTGTCATGTGTAAAATGAGACCAAACATGGAGAAAATGCAAACATGAGGGTGTTGAGCTGTCTCCATGGCTCCAGGTGTGCATGGAATGCAGACTGTGGGGTACAGCTGGAGGCAGACACCTGTTACCCCTGCATCCATCTGGGCTGCATGGTGGCACCAAAGTGGCAACAATTCCAAGGGAAACAGGGTGTTCCTCAGCATCAGCTGGGAAGTGGAAGCACAGGTGGAAGAAAAAAGTGATATCAATCAATCAGCCTGGGAAAGGCAAAAATAAGAAAAGTATTGATTTTTTTAACTTCGTTAGAATCAGTAATGGATCACTTCCTTGTGAGAAATGACCCGTCCTCCTCCTTTCCAATCCTGTTACTTCTGTAATGTGATTTTATTAGGTAACCTATTTTCTGTGAATGATAGCCCAGATTTCTCAACAGACATCAAACCATCCTCTCAGTAAGAATACCTGTTTAATTATTTATTTCTACTTGGAAAAAAATGCACTTCCCAGTAAAGTAAGAGTTGTAAGGGAACTGATATTTAAAACAGAATTATGGATATAAAAAATGTTATTTGCAAACCTTGGTTAGGTTTTCTTCCTTGTCATACAAACTGTTCAACTTAAACCTATTCTTAAAGCTTTCCCATTTAGGACTTGAAGGCAAAGTCCATTGTTGGGGTGGTAAAGACACATTACTGGGTTTAATTCTATTTCTGAGGCTGATGGGTTTTAGCTGCCTGCGATTGTCTCTGAATTGCTTTGCATATTCCTATGATTTTACAGTTTATCTCTAGATCACTGGATTTCTCATTGGGGTGGGAGTGTTACATTTAATACCTTTGGATATTTTTGTTCTGCCTGGTCAAATACTTCTCTAAACCTGTTTTCTAGTCCTTTTTTGGGTAGCCATCAGAGCACTGTGAATTATTCTGCTCAAAATTCCAGCCTTAACAATAGCTGAGGGAAGGACAACTTCTGAAAGAGTGACATCAGATGGATTTATTCTCAGCCTAGAGCTTTGAAATAATTTTTACCGTTCTCCAAATAATTCTGGCATTATCCATAAAAATGATCACAAAGCATGCAGTGTTTTATCAAAGGTGCAGGATATTTTATTGTATTAATGTACAGTTTAATGACAGAACCCTGAAATAGGATCCATCTCATTAATTTGTAAAGCTGTATTCTGTTCATTGTCAGCTCTGGAAGAAATGTAGAACATGTTTAGAGTTAATCTTTCACCTGTACACCAGATCCTTCCTTATGCTTGCTTCTGGTACAAGTGCCAAAAGCTTTGGGGGCTTTTAGGTATTGTTTTCAATCAAGTATTTGCTATACCCTGATTACAAGGAATATTTGGAATTACACAGAAACCTCCATATACCAGCCTCTCTCAATGCCTCACAGCTTGGTATTTCATTATTTTAGTTATTATTATATGTGCAAGGAGAATCATGCAAATGATGAGTTCAACTTTGATCCACATTGGCTATGGCATCAAAATCTCCTTCCCTCAAGCTACTGAAAATCTGTTTGTTCTCTAGCAGAGGAGAATAACCAAAGCACTCTGTGTATGCACAGTTTGCTCTGTACCTCTGCCCTGGGCTCAGATTTTTTGTGCTGTGTTAATGTTTTATGGTGTTAAAACAACTTCTTTATCTGATGGGGCTCCTGTAGAATATCCTGCAGGATAATAATTAGGCTGGATAATTCAACCCAAACACTGGAAGGCTACAGAAGAAGATAAGAGGACGCAATTACTGAGCCAGGGTGTCCATCCTGGACAGTGTTTGTGGACAGTTCCAGTAGCATGGTAGGATTCAAGGGCCCATAGTGGCAAAAAATGAAGCATGCCATTTAACTCTTATTCCAGGTTTCTGTAGGATTTTGGCACAGCTTTAATGTTTTTATTGAAAGGACACCATGACTGTGACACAGGGAACTGCTGCTGCTGAATTGCCATATTATCCAGAGGGTGTCCACAAGGGATATGGAACAGATACAGTGTTCTCTGAGCAGATGAACTAAGAGTGTAGAACTTTATTAAATGAAAGACCTAAAATATTTTGTATAACAAACAGAGTTTTGTGCAGTTAGAAAGTCCCAGCCTCTTATCCCCACTACTAAGAAACTGAAAAATAATTACAGTTGACCATCAAATTCTCAAAATGAGAGAAAATCTCGGGTTTGTGTATTTGGGCTCTACTCTGTGACCTCTCTTGTCAGATGTAGAAACCATCAGGCAATAAAGGAGTTTGGTCCTGCTGTCTCCTCCCCTGTCCTGTCCTCTCCTCTGTCCTGTCCTGCCCTCCTCAGTGGAGTAGCTGTCACTTAAACAATGCCTAAGGGGATTTGATCCTAAGGATCATTCATGCCTAAGAGCCAGGGAGAGCAGAGTTCCAGATGTGAATGAAGTCATGGGTAAACAACTGTGCGGGAGGACACTCTGTCATGATTTTAGAAGAAAACAGGATTGTTGGATGTGAACTTTATAAAATGGACACAGAGGATCAAATTAAGGGGAAGCTGCAAAGGGCAGTGCAGCCCAAAGGGTGACCCTGGCCCATGGCTGAGGGGTGAGGCAAGAGCTTGGTGAGCAAGTGAAGTGGGGAGAATGTGATGTCAGAAGATGAGAAAAATCAAAATAATACAAAACTTCAGTTCATGGCTGCGTTTTCTGACAGAATAATGCCTGGTCCCATGACCATGGGTATCCCAGGCTGGCTCCAAGCTGAGTATTGTCCCCTGCCACCTAAGAGGTGAAGAGCAGCAAAAATCCCATCCTGTACCTCCTTGTGGTCAGTGTCCACTGATCCCCCAAACACATAAGGGCAGGCTCTGCTACCAGCTCTGCCACTGAGGCTGCAAATACATCAGAATTCTTCACTGGGAGTAAATGCAATGTAATGCAGCTGCTTTGCTGCTCTGTAGTTTTGGTTAGCACCACATGTTTTTATATCCCATCCTAACAAGACAAAAGAGGTATGGATGAGCAAAGAAAACAGCATAGATGGTTTTATATAGGAGTTGTTAAAATTAGTTGCTTCTACTTCACAGAAATTTGTAACAACTATTTTCAGTGTGTTCCTTATTACACTTCTTTTTTCCCCTCTCTTTTGTATGCCACAAAGCAACAAACACTAGCTCTCTCTTGCCATTGATCTTTTTCTTTCTTTTTCTTATGGGATAGAAGAGAAAATGCAAAAAAGAAAAATGAAAAGCAAACCATCCATTGAACATTGTACATATCATTAAACCCAGCAGAACAGAACCAGGAAAAAAAATTCTAAATATTGTCAGTTCTGAGGTATCGCCCCCTCTTCCTTTTTGAATTAACAGATGTATCTATATCTACTATCCTTTTAGCAAAGCTGAAACTTAGGAGAATATGTTTAGAACCATTAAGTCTCAGGGAAATCTACAGATTTCAAAGCCCTCATGTCTCAGGAGTTTGTGCCTGAACCCATGACACAATTTGGTCTTATTTTTACAAAAGGACTTAAGAAATTTTAGACTATAAGCTTGATGATTTATATAGTTATATTTTTTACTCATGAAGCATCAATTCAAGTCTCTGAACCTGACAGAGCAACTGAGTCATTTATTTTTAAACATAAACAGGAAGAAGCTGTTTTTTAACATTTCTATTTTCTTGTGCAAAAGGCATGTAAAATCAGCACATCTGTAGAAATGCAAATAATTTACACATGAGGACAAGCTGAAATTTAGCATTCTCAGGCAGATGACATTTATCCATCAACATTCACATATTTTCTTATCAACACATGTAGACACTTCTGGTTTTGAAAAGCTTCATTTATCAGTTGTTGAATGTTTGAAGCTGAACTGCTCTTTCTCGAAAAATTGTTTCTTAGATTGACAGATTCTGCTGATAACTTCAAAAAAAGTTGTCCAAAAACCCTCTCCCACCTGTCTGTGCCTGCTGTGCCACACGTCTGCAAATGGCCTAGGACCAGCAGAGTGGTGCATTTCAAATATTCAAAGTTTATACTGGTCAGTAGATACTGAAGTTGCATATGAAGTACATTAGAAATTAATATTGAAAGTTTCCTGTCTAGCAAAAATTGTAAAGTTACTCAGCAGACACATTTTGTTTCCTGTTGGTTTTGTAATTAGCTGGTGTGTTCCTGAGAATAATTTCCTCTTCTTTATTTTCACAAGTTCATATATCTTCTTTAATCAGCCAACACATATATTTGTCTTACAGACAAATGCATTATATGCTACATATTTCATCACTGAGTGACTGCCAGAAATGCATTTCCATATCTACTCTTCATGGATCAGCAGAACACCACTATAAATCTGTAGTCCCTATAAAACTTTTTTTAATAGAGGTGTATCCTCATTCTGATGTTCTATAATCCGCTTTGTCAGGGAAACTGTGGGCCCTCTTTCCTTAAAATATTAGCTTACTGAAGATTTAAACCACTATTTATAAGCAAGAGGGAGAGAATCCACATCTTCTATCTAAAATCATTAAAAGATTGATGAGCATTCATACCTAGAAAATTCTGGCAGAAGAATGATTTCTTTGTAGCAGCCTGTGTAATTAAAGAGAGGATGAATATTGGTAAAAACATTTCTCCTTACTCTCCTCTTCTACTCACTAGAGGTGGATCACAGCTTGCAAAACTGTGTTTCCCTCTTCTGTGATGGTACAGACAGGTGGGTCAGTTATAAGAAATCAGAACCACAGGGCTCAAATAATCAAACCTGGTCCTAGGACACAGCACCTGTGAGAGCTACAGGAATGGAGGGCTGGATGGAGTAATCCCAGCCACTTCAATCCATGTTGTGGCACAGCAAGAGGGAGGTGGACAGAGTGGGAAAAACCTAAACCTCTGTGGTGGCAGGACTGATATGGACCCTCTGTAGGCATTAATGGTTCTGTGGTGCACTGGTGCACAGACATGGAGAACGTTTGTGTGGCCATCATTCCCTCCAGCAAACAGCTAAACCAGTTCAAGAGTTGCACTTAAAACAAAACTTACTGTTGTTTTCAGCAAGAAATTATGCTACCTGCTGCAAAGTAGACATGCCTTTAGGTTCCTGCTGTAAGTACACTTCCTGGCACATGGAATAATGAAAGATACACTCAATGGCTTAGGGCAAGAGCAGCATCCCAAATAGACTTAAAATGACAAGCAAATTGGAGCAGACACTTCTATCCACATGAGCCTAATGGTACTTACCTTTGACAGTAAATGCACAAAATTACACCTGGCTGAGAAAGCCCCTCGGGGCTGGAAGTAATTGGCAGGTGGAATAGGACTCAGAGGAGCTCCTTTGTCTGCTTGTGCCCACTGCAGGAGAGAATATTGGAATCTCAGATCAGGTGCTGGAAGTTGTGTATTTTTAGGTTATTTTCAAGGCATGATATCATCTGTTACCTTCGGCCATTCTTCTCCTTAAGTCACTTCAGTGGCCATTCTGCAATAACTGGGTTAAATCAAGTAAAAATGCTGTAAGTGTCTGCATTTGCCATGCTCGTTCTACCTCAACTTTCTATGGCTCTTTTCCAAGCATGTCCCACACTTTCCTAGCTCAGTTTAGTCTGGGAAAGGTTTAAAAAAATTATCCGAAGGTCATATGGCTGCTATCCATGCATAACTAATCCTTTATTGGAACAGATGTGGGTTGCAAAGAAAGTTAATGTCTAACTTTGCAAAAGGTTTGATGGAAATCTCTCTGGGAACAGCCAGAGCTGAGTACAGTATCTACAGTGAATCTCTGCTTCCTTCACTGAGGACTGGTGGAAGTACCATGTGCCAGTAACATTGTTCAAATCAACGTGGATTTAAAATCAGATTTCTGGGTGTGATCAGTTCTTTCTGTCTGGAACCTAAGGAGATTAATGCAACTTTCCTTTGTCTAAAGCTGGCACAATCCAAACCAGCCGTACTGGGATTGTATTTCTGTGTGATAGAAACACAATTTTCATAGGTGTGATGAATAGTGCTGCCAATTTGCTTTAGTAAGTCTGAGGGGCTTAAACCATCTAACTAATCCAAATTGTAGGATTTCTTTTGTTTACATTAATTGAAGCTGTCAGGTTTGGTGGTGACTGGATACTGTGGTGATGGGTCCTTCAGAAGTGCTAAGAGACAGATAAAGTTGGGCTGAACTGATGTATTTCATATTATGAGCAGCTGGATGAGCCCTGAACACCATACCCAAGTGATTCATTTCTGAATGGTGGTGAAAAGAGAGGGGGGTGCTTAAATAAATCAATGGTGATTTTAATAAACTGGGAGCTTCTTGGTACTAAATCTGTCTGCATCTGATCTGAATTGCAATTACCTGTCAAAAATTCATCCATCATTGCAAGTTCCAGACAAACTTTCTGGCAGCAGATGTTTCAGGGAAGCTATTTCATGTGGGAAATATATTGTTTGGTGTACAGCATTCCCAAGAACAAAAGGCAAAGCAGAAAACATTCCCCCAGTAACAGCAATAACTTCTGTGTCATACCTAAGCCGAGTTTATTGGTGAATATAATTTGTAAATGTGGATTTCCAACATAAATCAGTCAATGAAATACTACTCATAATTCAGCTCATCTCAAAGAGATGTAGTAATTCAATATTTGTGTACTCGTGAAAGCAATGGTATTTCTAATAACTTTAAATTCAGCATTATTAAATCCCCTCTCTGAGGCTCCAGCACTGGTGACTGCCAAACAAACGTGGTGTGTTCCAGCAGGCAGGCTGTGGGGAGAGCTCGAAGAGAGTGCCTAAAGAAATGTCCCACTCCCTCAGATCTGTGTGGGGCCACCTGTGCAATCCATGTCTCCCTCACACCAAAGCCCAGAAGGAATTGGGGTGGGGGGGAAAGTCTGCTTGCCACTTAATATGGGTTCATTGGCCTCCTGTCATAAGAGAAAGGGCTGAGTGTGGACTGTGTGAAGGATTTAAATTCAGAATACCTAAACTCCAGTTTTTCATTGACACCTTTCCCACCATCTGATACGTGGCTGGTCCCTTCTGTGGCAAGAAGGCAACGTAATGAACATTTCTTTGCAGCCATCAGAAAATTGTCAGATAACACTGCTATTTCTCATCTGAACATGTACCTTGAAAATGACCTCTGAAGACAGGCTGGACATATGATGAGAAGATTGCTATCCCTGCCAAATAATACCCCAAAAGCTGTTCTACTGTCACCTCTATCAAAACCCTCCATTCTCTTTGCCAATTATAATAGCAGAATCTATCACTCTTTTCAATTTTCATTATATCAGGAATTTACTTTGCACATTTTCTTCCTCTCTGTAGTACTTTAAAACCATGTTTCATTAAAAGCTGCTCCTAGCATAATTGGGAGCAATCCACATATAAAGTAACTGCTGACAGATGGATCCATTTATATCTTAGACATGATGTGCTGGGCTTCTTATCTTGTCACCTGTGCCTGGTGTTTGAGGATCCATCTTTTGTGTTGGTGGCTCAGAAAGCCCCAGCCTCATAAGCTGCACCAAGTGTGTCATTCTGAGCTCTGGAGAACTGATGGCTGCCAAATGTCTGCAGAAAACATCCTGGTGTGCCCCACTTCTCTCATTCATCAGTGCACAGTGTCACTGGGGTAACATTGTCTGCAGAAATCAGGAAATATTTACATGTTACATGTCCACTCTCCTCCTTTATTTCCCTATTATTTGTTTCCTTCTATTATTTAGCTTGGAAGGGCTGTGGGCACTTTGTGCAAATCACTTCTCAGGCCTGTGACAAGAGATTGTGTTCCCTCCAAGGGGTTTATTGCCTCTGCACTGGCTCCCAGGGCCATCTGTCCATTCCCCTGTGCCAAAGGCATGGAGGGGAACCAAAGGACAGGAAATAAATGGTCAGCTGCTATCCCAGGGTGCTGCAGGGGTGCATGGGTCCATCCCTGGATTGTATGTGAGAGGTTATAGGTAAGGAATTAATTATAACAAACCTTTAAAATGAGGATAAATAACTTTTACCTAATGCAGTAGAGAAGCTGGAGCTGGCAAAGGGTAAAGAGAAGAAGTGAATGGCACAGAAAATGATGCTGGCAGGAAACTTCATAATGAGCAGAGGGAAAGATAATTTATATCAAGACCTGGGCACAGCAGGCACTGCAAGTTAAAGAGTGTGAACCTAAACCTGACCCTTTCCTCTCTTTACCTTTATGAAAGGCTGTATTTTAGGAATATGAAAAGGCAGATTAACTTCCAGCCTTAGAAGCAGCTGGAGGAGCAGGAGCCTCAGGCTGAAGGTGGTGTGGGCTGTGCATGTCCTTGTGCTCACGGTCAGGGTGAGATCCTGTCCCATTTGCTGGGGGCCAGCCCTGTGTTTCTCTAGGATGTGAGGGGAAGCCTTGGGAGATGCCAGGGATTCATTGCTTTGGAGGTTGCTTACCCTGGGGAGCACAAGGTGCCAGCACCAGTCAAACACTGTCAAGCTTTGTGATTAGAAGCAAATTGGATGAAGCTGGAATTGTTCCCGATGGGTGTTTTTAATTTCATTTTCCTGTGGAAAGATTATTGAAAAAGCTGTTCCAGGTACTTGGATCATGCATTCTGACAAGTTTAAAATTTAAACTTGTTCTAGGGGAAGATCACATGTCTTTCAGGCCTATATGCATAATATATTTTAATATTGCCAAGGCATCTGTGACCTCAGCACAGAAGCATCATGAGACGGAGTGGCAGAAGCCAGACAGAAGAAGGACAGGAGGTAAAGCTTAAAACAGCCTCATTAAAATGTGCTTTTCTCAGTTTGAAAAAATAATGAGAACCACTCCTTGATCCATTTTTCTGAAAGCAGTGATGAAATGCTTTAGAGGCCAGCTTTGTTCTTATTAATAGTTTTTTTATTAAGAAGGATGAAAACTATCTAATGTGATAACTATGAAGGAATGCAGAGTCATTTTCATTATGACCAGGAACATTTATTTGTGGTATAAAATTTCCCTTAGGCAGCAAAGTCCTCTACTATTGCACTCACACACCTGGTTGTTTCAGCTGTTGCTTCATACCCTGCTGTAATGAAATACCTCCTTTAGGTACATCAAATAAACAAGTCCAAATACCACAGACCCAATACTATGTGATCATATTTCTGTCATTTTCCATTGCTAACCTTCCTTTCATTAAGACAGCAAATGTGTACTTGAGTCATTCCAAGGAACCACAGCCTCTCCACCTCCTTAAACTCTGTATTGATATCTGCAGAAAACAATTTAATTCATCTTTTTTTCCCACCCCACACAATGAAAAGACAAAAATCGCAGTTTGAATTACTTTAGCCTTCAGGTCTTCCTAAAGATAAATAATGTTGCCTGCAGGTTTACATTAGGGATTAAGTGTTTGCATTCTGAATAACTCTGGAAATAAATTAAATGAAGGGAGGCACAGCCTTTAGCTCTTCTTCTGGGGCTTTGTTTGAGACTGTGGTTTTTACACAGCACTTTTATTTCACCTATGGTTGAGGAAAAAATATAAAATGTTTTCAGAAAATATCTTCCTTTGCCCTTCCCTTTTCCATTTCCTTAATATAAACATGACCTTTTTTTTCTTCCCAGCTCTCTCAGATTGCTGAGGCTGACGAGTGACATTCCATATGGACCTGACTGCTCTGTGGCTCACCTTGGGGTTCTCAGTTCTCCAGAGGAAACCCATCACCTCTTCTGTGGTGAGACCCCTCATCTGGGCAACGCTCAGTGAGTGACTCCTGCAGCACAGAATGGTCCCCTCCTACCTTGGGAAAATACTTTCAAAGCTTACTTGTTATTCCTATGGTCAAGGTATAAATGTTCATTTCTAAGTGTAGAGGTCTGAAGAGCCAGCTAACATATTCCCGTTTTTCTTACACAAAAGATAGAATGAGTACTTGAATGAAAAAGCTGTATTTATTTTTGGGACAGTTGTGCAGCTTTTGCTTTTAAAGCAGTTTGGACCAGTAGACCAGTAGACCTTTTTAAAGTAGTTTGGACCAGTGTGCTCTTTCCAGATCTCCAGACTTCATCAGTGGGAAGCAAGGAAATGGTTCCTTCCATACTATTTAACCAGAGCAGGCAGCCTTCTTTTTGCTTACACATGGGATATTTTTACCCTTGTATTCTTGTGTCCTCTCCAAAAATCAGGAAGGCTAAGGACTGACTCCAAATATTTCACTTCCAGTTGGCTTTGACACGTTTGGTTTTTTTTCCTCCCCTCTGACTTTCCTTGGTTTTAGATGTTTGGTTTGAATTATCCCTGTTTTGCTTCACATTATGACTAAGCAGGCTTTTCATATAAACACCTGAGCACAAAAAATCAAGATTAAGAAATTGTTCTGCTTGACTTAAGGCATTATGTCTCCTGAAATGGGATACCCGAGGCCTGCGATACCTCAGCTGTAGAAATCAGGTTCTGATAATTACAAATCCTATAGGAGATTTCAAAATTAATTGTGTTTCTTCTCAGTGAGCGTTGTGTAGTGTTTGCCTGTTTCATTGAGCTTAGGCTGCTCTTAGGGCCCATGAGCCAGACAAAAAAAGGGACAGCAGCTAAAAAACAGTGAAAAAAATACTTTGTGTGATTTAGCAGCCTTGGAAACAGAAAGCAGAATACTGTTTAGCTTTATGGCAGAGGAAGAGAGTTGGTTTTTGGTCTTTGAAAATATATATAGCTCTGATTTACTATTCAAGGTAATAAGCAGCCCTGACTGTAGAAAAGAATATTTGTAGGATATCTTTTCCTGGCTTTTGAAAATTGAAACCGAGTCACTTCCACTGGAAGACTTTTCCTTATCTAGCCTGCAAACCTGCCTTTCTTCTTTTGCTATTTCAAGTCCACAGGCAAGAACCAGCAATGCTGCAACTGCATCTCTGCCAGGAGGGGCTGACACCGGGAGAAAGGGAAAGGGACACCAATTCCTGTTCCCTTCCCACACCTGCAGCACTCGTGGGTGCAGGTGCCTGACACTTTGTTTGGCTCAGGCACTGATTCCTTTCCTTCCACAGCCACGGATCTCTGCCCAAAGCAGATGGAAGCGGATTCGGCCGCTCCTGCTCCAGAGCAGCTTCCAGAGGTGCTGGAGGCACATTCCCTGCGGGACAAGGGCAGTGAGGAACAGCAGGGGCTGGCACAGGCCTCAGCAGAGGCTCCTGCTGGCACTTTCAGAGATGCATTGCTGTCCTGCAGGGTATGGGAACAAGCTGCTGCTGCTCCTCTGGGGTGTCACAGTGGATTCCTGAGAGTGCCGTGGGCTCGCTTTTCCAGCCTGCATGGGAAAATGACTGTTCTGTAGGCTCAGAAGGAGCATCTCCTTAGACTTGTCCCTTCAGGTTTAACAATGACAGCGTGCTAAGGGAGAACAGAAGGACTGAGTAATGCTAAAATCAGTTTGGCACATCTGGGAAAAACACCTCTGTATTTCTTTCCCTAAATGCCAAAAACAGGTGGGAACTGCAGCTGTCTGAAAAACTTCATCTTATTTCTATAAAGAATTTTGATTTTTTTTTTTTTTTTTATAATCCCCAAAGTGAGATTTTTCAGTTTTGAGGTGGTTCTGATTTGCAACAAATGCTATTTAAAAGACAGAAACACACATTATAAAGAAGGGTAAAAAAATCCACGCAAACACAATTTGCTAAAAAACCCCAGAATTAAGATGGGAAAATCTGACTGTACCCTGACAGAGAGAGCCTTCCAGCAATACTTTCCAACATCTCCCTTGGCTGATGTGCCACAGGAACTGGAAGTCATCACATCTAGTGAGACTTTCACCCTTTAATTGGAAGGCCACAAAAACTTCAGTGCTCATGGTTTTAATGGGATCAAAAGGGGACTGTCACCTGTCACCCCATAGGTGGTGGCCTGTCTTGGGGCTGGGGCTAGGTGAGGATCTCTGTTCTGTCCTTGTAAACACAAACTGTGGATTAATATTGAAATAAGTCTTAAAATTCTTAGAGCAATGCACCCATATGGAGATAAATGACTTTAAATGCACCTTGAAGCAATTGTGGGAATTTCTTTGCTGAGAACTTATTTGTATGAAATTGTTATTCATATGAAATTGTGATAAAGCTCTGAACATAAACTGGAATTCGAAAACCATGGCTTTTGCCTGCCTTTCAGGAAAGGCATTTTATTTTCAGCCTGTGCTTGGTAATCCAAAATGAAAATCTAAGTGAGATGGAAGGGTAACTGCCATGTACCATGTTGCACTGATTGTGGAAGTTATTTTACATAGTCCTGGGAATGCACAGGTTGCCACAGTCTCTTCATGCTCTCATTTATAAAAATCTTGCCCAATAAGTTGGCTGTGGGTAGATATTGAGACTAATGCATGAGGCAGCTGCTGACCTTGCAGTGGCAGGAACACGAGCTGCATGGGCAGGGCTGTTTGCAGAGCTGCTGTCCCCATGTGGGTTTGCCACTTCTCCCTCAATTCTGCCTTCATCCCCTCTCCTTGAACTGTCTGACTTTGGGAAACCTCTGTTTGCTGCTTGGCCAGAGAGCACCTTGCAAGCTTACAGGGAGAAATAAATACCACTAGGTACTGATTGCTTCATCAGTTACCTGTGGTTCTTGGCCTCAGGATTGGCTCTGTTGGCTTGTGCACAAGCCAGCCATGAAGCTGACATTAAAAATTATTTCTCTGAGCCTTCAGTGAGATGACACACATCATCCCCCTAAGCCTGCCTGTCTCCTGTGTGCCCTTTGTCAATTAAAACTGATAATAAAATCAAATATAAACAAATTTCACATAGGTACTTGGGGGAAACCACCCCTTTTCATGTTCCTGTGGTATGCAAGTGAGGTTTTGTCTTTGAGCTTCTTGGGCTAAGGATAAATGGATGATTCTCTCCCTTCCTTGCTTTTTCTCCAAACAACAACAAAAAAATTGCTCCCTTGAATTCCAGTTCAAATTAATGGAAGTCTGGGGGAGAAGAAACAGACAAACAAACAAGGAAGTGTTTTATATTTGGGTTTTTCTTTCCCTCTCGTGGCAGAAGGGTTTGGTGTGTTTTACAGCCACCTTCTGAAATCAGTCTGTTATTTTGCCATTCCTTTGTAGAAGAGTAGCAGTGCTGAATCTTTATCATATTGATCGTTCCACAGGCTTTCATCTGGGGCCTAGGATAATACACAGCATTGTTATTGCATTATTATTTTTCATTTGTGTCCTATTGATTTGCTGCCACAAACTTACAGGTCAATTTGCAAAAAGATGGGCTATGATTTATTTTTTTTCTAAAAGATTATGCCACGATGGGAATGCTTTTATAAGGCTGTCAGGTCTTTAGGTTTGTTTTTTCTCCTCTCAGGAGTGCAGCACATTCATAGATTAGTGGCACAGTTCCACTTGGATTTACACCTGGAATATCCATGACTTTCACATAATTCATACGGATAAGTGGCTGTACACAAGCCTACACTTAAATTGGAATTTTACTCCTGGGGAATGGTTCTTCTCTCACTCCTCCTGTACAACTCAGAAATAACAAAGTCAATACAGTTACACTGATGTTAAAGAGAGGGGAGGAGGGGAGGGGACACTTTCTAGGTCTGATCACAATAAGGCACCAAGGTTTAGTGTCCCTGGGTGACACGTGCTAAAAATAGACATGAAAAGTTATTTTTGGTACATATTTTTTGTTTGCCATGGTAACATCAGTTTACTACCAAATAGTAGTAGTCCAGTTCCTAACAACTTTGTACACCGAAGGCCCACCTTTGAAACAAAATAAGGACTCAAATATTCCTTATCTTTATTTGACTTAACTGTTGTTAGATTGTAGCTACTGGGGAAACAAGGATTATAAAAGTATGTGAAATTGCACTTGAATTCCCTCAGTACAAAACTCCTGCTACGTAATTTACAAGGGGCTGGTTTTTAATTACTCCATGCAAAATGTGTTAAGTGCAGTAGGCTGATGTATCCATACACCGTGTTGTGTACTATTATTTTTCCCTGGAACCCATCCAGGTAAATCAAACCCACAGTGAGGGACTTCCAGTTCATGTTCTGTTTACACTGTATTGAATTTTCCTGGCATCCTTTCAGCAGGAGCAATTTGACAAGGGAATTTTTTTATAGCACAGAACACCTTTTCCTGCCAGTGAAGATTTTCAGTTTTGGGATTGGTGTGATGTTTCATTCTGGTTTGTGACACAGAATTGGGTGCTGATGTTGAACCGAGCTCTTACCAGCACAGGTCACTGGAATTACCTTCCCAGTTTGGGAAATTTCATTCTAAATTATAGATCATTCATGGAGCTCAAGGTAAGACACAGCCCAGATAAATGCCTCACTCATAATGTCTGCCATGGCAAGACAGTTATCAAGTAGCTGAACTGCTGCCCTTATCTTATAGGAGTATTTTAAAGAACATTTTAGTTTGTTTTCTTCTCCTACTTGCCCAAGTTTGCTTCACATTTTGACACTGTTAGGATAGAACTGTATTAGACAGGAGTGAGGTCAAATGAGATTTCCTGCTTTAAGTGGAGGTGTGAAATCACAAAATGTGCTGTGTCTGGCTGCTAAGTGCCTCTTAAATGTTGCACAGCAGCATACATATATATACACACACACACATATATATATAGCTAAATACTTCAGTATGTACTTATTTTAATATTTGAGGAAAAAAGATTACCATGTTCCAAGACTGCTGAAAATTGTCCTAAGCACTATTTTGCTGTAAAATTCTATTTCAGACACAAAAACCATTCCTTTTTGATAGTATTCATGACTGTTCAAGTTGACCTGAGATTTTTTTTTTTAAACTGGAGAATTAATGAAAAACGGTGAATCCTTTCAGTGGTTACTAAGGAATCTGATTTTTACATGTTTTTATATAAAAATGGTTCTGAATATTAGATATAAAGCATCTAAGTTGTGGTTTCAAAATCTTTTCTCCTTTATAAGCATCAAAAGTGTTACAAAATGGTCAAAATCTTCTGTTTCAGTAGAGCTCAATCAGTTTTTCCATCTGACAGCTCAACAAACACAAGGAGTTTCATGTTCTGCTTTAATATTAAATATTGCTTTATAAATCACAGTAACTGCTTTCCACCAAACCTGGCTTTGGCTTTATTTCAGAGACCTGCCAAAGGAAAGCCTTCCATCTGTCAATAACTTGTGAAAAGTGATTTCGCATTTCTGAGATAAGTACCAAGAATGGGAGATTTAGCCAGAGTTTCTAAGTTCCTCAGACATTTAGAAAAGACCCCAAGCGCCTTCTACAATAGTGAGTATGGATATTTATTTCTCAACTCAGATTTATTGATTGAATGAGACAACCTGACTGCTACAATGGAACTTTTGGAAGCTGGGATATTTGTAGGGAATCAATGAGCACAACCCTGAACTGAACTTAGTGCTGATACACTCACTGCCTGCAGTCTGTGAGCAAACACGTGCACAAAACCCAGCATTTCAGAGTTTCTCTACATCTGGCACCTAAACCAGACTTCACTCTTTGTGAAAAAGTAAAAAAGCAATGAAATATTAGTTCCCTTAGTGTCTGTCTGTAAAAATTCTTCCTGGGTGATAACTAATTAATGGCATTAGTTACTGTATTTTCCCAGCAGTGTTAGAGAGTGCCTGAGTTAAGAGGTGGTTCCTGTCCTAGCCCCTGAGCTGTCCTTGGGGAATTCTCTGTTTTAGGCAGTGTTTGTGGCTCAGTGGAGCCCAGGCCAGTGTCAGCTGGGTCAGCTCCTGTCAGGGAGCTGTGTCCTTGCCCAGCCAGCAGGTCACTGAAGGGTCACTGATGCACCATCTGTTGGCTTGGCTCTTGGAATGGGAATGATTCATGGCAGGAGCCCAAATGATGAATAAACGCTCAGCCCTGTGTTAGGGATAAACACATTTATGAAGCTTCAATGCAGTTACTTCCTGTTAGTTCCCAATAATAAGGAGCTCTTTTGGGCATTTTTGTCTGTAAAGCCCTCCTTTCTTTTTGCTAACTTCTAGAAGTACATTCCAGAGCTCTGGCAAGCCCCCACTTTTTGCAGAGGGCTGTTCCAGAAGAACTGCCCAAGCAAATCCAGTTGTCCTTGTGCTCACCAGAGCCTCAGTGATCCGAGCTGTGCTCTCACATGCAGCAGCAACCACGACTTAATACTGTAATAACCTCACCTGAGGTGCTGTTGCAGAACAGAGGAAAGCCTACAAAGGGGTTTTCTGGTGCAGCGAAGCCCACATTCCATGCTAGATCAAATCAAGTGGATTAAATGTCAACAGCAATAACCTTCAAGTGGGACTTGGAAACTCAATCACTGGATTATGCTGGACCATTCTAATTCTTCATAAATCTCTTCTGTGTCTTTTGATATCAGTAATGAATGTATAAGATAATAAATTATTGTGTGATAATATAATTTTTTTAAAGTACCCCAAATTAATCTTTTTAATATAATCTCTATTAGGAAGCAAGTGATTCCTTAATATAAAAATCCGTTGTCACAACCTAGAAGTGATGAATGGATGCGTTCCTGTGAGGAGGAATTAAAAAGGCAACTTCAGACTCTTCAGTTGAGTTTGGGTTCTCACTGACACTCAGCAGCATCAGGGCACTTGCAGCTGGGGCATCTTCAGGCTATACAATCTCACAGTGTAGCAGGCTGGCTGTACAAATTGCTGTCTTTTGGTATTTCAGGTTCCCAAATTGTTGCTGTTCCATGTTGATCTGAAATACGTTTACAAAATACATGTACAATATATGTACAGTTTATATTGCAAGGTTTGGTGGTTTTTTCCTTAACAAAACAGAAACTGTGTCAGAAGGCTGCATAAAGACCTTTTTTCTGCACAGTAGATTTTATGCAGCAAATTCAACTGCTGCAGTAGCAGCTGAACTTAGTGGCCAAGTTCATTCTGTCCATGTCTGGTCTGGAAAGGACAATCTCTTCTTTTTTCACCCCAGAACATTCCCTTCTCTCTTAGTATTGCTCCTTTTATATGATCATGCTTTTCTTAAAACTTAGAGTAACCATTCAGAAACATGCCTTTTCTTTTTCCCTCTCTTTTGGCAGGATGTCTTCCCAAGGATGTGTGTCATCACTTGAAGACTGATCTCACGAAGGACAAATCAATTCTGAAGTGAGTCCTAGTGCGCCTTTTAACAATTAACATTCCTGTTTCCCCTGGCTCTTCCTTTTCAATGGGGTCTAAACATGTCAAGTCATTCCTGCATATCCCGTGCAGTCTTTTACTATCTAAAGACAGACAAAGGCATCTTCAAAACTTCTTGAATTAGTTCAGAATGAGGTAACAATACACATTTTATCCCCAAAGCACCACACCACAGGAAGTGTCTGACTTGCTGCATCCATTTAACACGAGGTACCTGGATGGACTCCAGGGCCACACGGTGGGGTTGGTTACCATGTGTTACACAGGTGCTGAGTCTAAATGATCTGATGATCTTACACCCAGAAAGTCTCTTACTCTACATAATCCCCGTGACCTTTTCCTCTGTCACTCATTTATCTGCACTCAGAAGGGGCTGGCATGTGGCTGATTTTATGGATGGCGAGCTGCATGTCCTGGGATCAGCCTTAATGTGCTGTAATTCTTTATGCAGTCATTAAAGCACTATTAGACACCTCAGTCTTGGACTTTATATTGGAGGAGTTTTACAGAGGTTGTTATGGTGTTGCTCTGTCTCGAACTGCTCAGCAAGCACGAGGCAGCAATTACAGAAAGGGCTACTTAGCATCCAGCCTGTACACAGGGAGGTGGGGAGAGAGATTTCAGAGACATAATTCACCCATCCACCAGAGCACAATAAAACACCTTCTTTATTTCTGGTTTTATTGGTTCTGTCTGCTCTCATCTGGTGCCTGAACATTTTATCTATTCACGCTGCTTTTTTCTAATGCAATGAAAGGAGCAGACAGGATTTTGCCCTGTATTTAAAATGTTTGGCACAGTTAGAGGTAAATCACAGCCACTTTTCTTGTTGTATATTTTCAGACTTATCAGAGAGAGAAACGTTTTGATAGCAAGCACGCTTTACAGGGTCCAACCATGGTTGGATAGAAAAGTCTCCTCCTACCACCTTAATTTTCTTTGCTCTGATACAAACCTGTCCCTCTCTCCACATCTCTTGGAGTCAGGCACCCACATTCCTTCATGCATAGTGAAGGAAAAAAGGAGAGGAAGGATCTGGCTCCCAGTCCCTCCACAAACAGAGTTTGAGTCATTTACATGAGGAATTCAGCGAGCAGAGATCTTTACTTTCAAGCAGATTTGTCTTTTCAGAAACAAGCTGAGACTCTGGGCACCAAAACAGATCACAGGAACTACAACAAAAAGCAGTGTTCTGCCAAAGCTGCAGGCAGGAGTCTGTCAGGGAGAATGATGGAACAAGAAGAGAGGTGTTCTAACAGGCAAAGGGGGAAAGAAAGAAAGAGTGAAAAGTGTAAGAAACTGGAATAGACTTCAAGGGACACAATGCTGTGTAATGGGGCAGAAATGGAGAGACAAGTGAACTACAGTGCAGGGTGATTTGCATTTTTCCAAGACAATTTGCAAAAGGTGAAAAGTTGCAGATGAAATGCTTTGATTCCCCTTTATCTCACTCTGCCTGTGCACTTGTGTCATTCATTTCACATAATAACCTCTACTAAACAGTCAGAGGCTGCAGCATAATTTTGTTGACCTTAAATTAAGGCAAAAAGCTGCAATTCTGGAATTTGAAGCTCATGGTACCTTATTAGCTAAAGGGCAAAATAAAGGAGTAAAGATGAATGACAACCTTTCGTGTCATGTGAAAAATCAAGGCTCATGCATCAGGAAACTTCAAAACAATTTGATTCATATAATTTTAGCCTATGTCTCAGTCCTAAAATTGCATTAAAATTAAACTCTGTTTGTAATTCTCATTCAGTGGAGCTTAGATGAACCTCAGATTTTAGGTGTTCCCATAATGGGAGTTTTGGGAATTGTTTTCTTTGCAACACAAAGTACCTAGAATGCGAAGCAGTAGCAGTTTTGGGGGCTCTTTCTGCTTTCTTTCCTTTTTATTCTTTTCTATCCAACATGGTGAAAATGCAGTCTAATTGAGTAGCAGGAAGGCAACCTACATTAAGTTAACAAGTGAGGGGAAGAAAAATTAATCTTTCAGGCTTTGAAGGAGCTGATACCAGGAGAAAAACTGTGCCTGCAATACAAAGCCAAAAGATATCAACTATCCTGAGAGATGTTTTCACAGATCAACAAAGAACATAAACTAGGGGAAAAAAAGAAGCATTGCTCTGGTCTGCGTCCCTAAGATGAGAAACTGAAAAGCTGTGAGTATAAAGCAGGTGTGAGATGGTTGTCAGTGGAATGTCAGCTTCCAGCAGAACAGGAATAACTCAGAAGTCTCGGGATGAGTCTCTGCTGCCTGCACACTGTACAGTGCTTTAATCACAGCCCAGAATGAGCAGTTTCCAGCCAGCCACAAAACACCACATCAGGCCATGCAGAAATGGGGCTTCACCAGATCTAAGATCTAGAACTGGTACTAGATGGGGCTCAACTTGAATACTTCTTTTACTTCCTTCCTTTGCCCTGTCACCCCAAATATGTTTAGCTTGTATTTTGCTTTGGCATGCTTCTATAAATCCTCAGAGGATCCATCTTGGAAGCACTTCCCAGATGGAAATGCCCTGACCTTTAGATATTGACAGATGAGATGCATATTCTCATGTTCTATATTATTGACAATAATGACAGTTCTTCCATTTCTTTTGTGAATAGTTTAATTTTTACGTATTTGTATGACTTCATTATATAGTTACCCTCCTATAAAATATAATATACATGTCAATTCTTTTACTCTAGGGATGGAAATGCAGTACCACATATTGATAAACACATTATACCATTTAAACCAGTATCTGCAATGTCACCAAAAAAGAGAGATGCACACTACTGTGTAGTATGAGGCCATTAATTTATCTGCAGAGGCAGAAGCACATGCATGGTGTGACTGGTAAGGCAGCTCCTGTCTCCTGTGCTCAGAGCTGATTCCTTTTCCAGATCAGCTCTCTGCTGGACCTTGCTTTTGCAGATGCTGTGGCTGGTGCCACATGATGTGTAGCAGCTTTGTAATGGGGAATATCCTCTAATGAGGATTGCACAGCACTACCAAAGCCATCTCAATTAGCACTTTGATGTAATGTAGAACTGAACTCCAGAGGTAGGAACCAGTTCTTCTTTATTTCATTGTTTGAAATTTTCCCCTTAGAGTGTGTTCAAGGAAGGATGGGAGATAGACTTTTTTACCTTTCTAGTTTGGTCTTTTTCCATGGTACATCATATCCATCCCTTCCATTGCTGAACTAATAGGTCTGTACTTTCTGAGAGGAATCCAACAGAAAAATGTGCAATTTTTTCTCCTCCTAGAAGAAGCACTACTTTTTGGAGCAATCCATCTGAAAATATTTCTGTAAATTTTTGCTTTTAATTCTTGATCCTGCTCAGACACATTAGACTGATACAAAACCCCCTAAGTAACTTCACCAGCCTCAGTGGAATGGCTAAACTCTCTAAACTCCAACTTTGCACTATCACACCATAATTACATTAAAATTATAAACATAATTATGGCATGTTCTAGGTCATTTGCTCTGAAACTTTCCTGCCTAGGGCTGACCATAGCATTTGTCTGTATTTTCTTGTCACAGGGTCTGATCACTCCATGCTTCCTCAGGGACCAAACACCTGTTCTCCACAGCTCCTTGGAGCTGAAGGTGCTTGCCCACACCGAGACATCAGTAAGTGAGACTGTGTTATGTTTCTATCAGCAGATACACTGCTGTGATGGAAATTTCTGTTCCAACACACTTCCATACAGAGAGAAATAAAGGGGAAAAAAAAAAGAAAAAGTAGTTAAAAGCCAGAAGGCAGCATTTAAATGCCAGTGTGGCAACCAAAGAGGTACAGGAATGAAACACCGACAGAGGGAGGAGAGGAAGGTCACTGTCCCCAGGGACAGCAATGCCAGATGGCCACAAGCACAAATCAAGAATTCTGCAGACAGGAGTTTTACTCTCACCCTTTGATTTATTTTTTTTAGCATAATTTGCATTGCACTTTATTTTCATGGCCATTGGAAGGTTAGTAAAGGGCCAGATTGCCTCAAAGGGAGAACATCTTAATATGTACATACAGTGGAATATTCAGAGGTATTGTCAGCATTAAACCTACTCAGATCAGTTCTCTTTCCTGGGACAACAGCAGCAATAAAAGAGCCACCTGAGGATCTCTTCCACCTGAGATGCAAATACCCTTTCCTTGTGCAATCCTAAAGCTTGCACGTGCGTTGCCTAGATGGGGGTTGGACACTGCTTACACTTGGATTTAATTGCATGTCTGTGCTGGGTCAAAACCTCCAGTGGCAAAGTGAGAACATTTTGGCTTTAAATAAGAAGAGACATTTCTTAGTAACTGTGATGAGCTGCTTCAGACACAAAACAAACATTGACTGCACATCCATCCTGGCAAAAATAAAAGAACTGACCTTAATGGTGATTAACAGGGAATATGCCCAGATTTACATTTGAGACACTTGCATTTCCAGCCCCTTTTTGCCTCCCTACAGAAAAGCTACTGTTGCACAAAGAACAGCCAGGTAAACTGCTGTTCCTGTTAATGTTAGTTCTATAGAACTGAACCACCAGTATTCCACATTCTGTTTAACTTCACAACCTTTGGAGTTTTTCTCCAGCTGCACAGCGTTTATTTTCTGGACATACTCAATTTTGCTGGCACAGGACATAAAAATAATAAAAGAAAGCTTATGATGGAAGAGCAGGAAACAAATGACACTTGTGCATTTGTCACTGATCCTTGAAAAATTAGGTGAGCCCCAGACTTACTTTCACATTTATCTCTGCTGGTTGTGCTCATGTGTTAGGGTGTTCCCAAAGAACTCTAAAGAAAGAATTCTCTGTTTTGCCTCCTATTTGTGGAAGGGGGAAAGAACAAGATGAAATATCAGATTCAATTGCTTAAAAAACAAATAAACCTGCAGGAGAAAGATGTTTTCTGCTGCATTGTTCGTCATAAACAAAATTAAGATTTAAAAAACCCCCACAACCTTAGTAGCCTTTGCCAGAGAAGAGACAGACACAGTAATCTTGAAGCAGTTATTCCTTCAGTCTTTCTAAACTCTGAAGACAACTAAATTAATGCAGAAATCAGAGCTCACTCAAACCCTACAGCCCACAGCTCCCAAAATTATGAAAACCCTTATTGATTCAGTTTTATTGCAAATGCTGTCCTGAAGCAGGCAAGGTGACTCTGCACTTTCTTAGTCCTTTTACCTTTGACTGAGGTTTGGTTTTGCCTTGTGTGGTGCTGCTGAAGAGCAATAGAGAGCAGTAACAAAGCTTCCTTAATCCTGGAATCATACCAGCTTGGTACTTGGGCAAGGAGACCAATCCCCCCTGGCTATGGCCTCTGTCAGGTACAGGGCACGGAGCACCTGGGCCTCCCCTGAGTCTCACTGACTCCTTTGTTCATGCAAAACATTTGGGCTCATTCCCTTTGCTGATAAGAAGAACTAAAGATGGCACATCTTGGGCACTGTCCCCTCCTCCCCCATAAGTGTCTCCCCAGGAAGGCCTGTGGCTCATAAAGTAACATTTCTGGAATCAGGCATCTCCCAAATTGTTTCTAACAACACATTCCATCACTTCTTGTCGCTTTTTATTCAGTGCAAGCATGAACATTTCTGAGATGGACAATGAAAAGCAATACATAACATCCAAGACAAATGATCATAAATGGCCCTGCTGAGAAAGCTGATCCCATGTAATTGAATGGAGGTGGAAGGTCATTCCTAACATATTAAATATAACAGCCAAAGCAGATCCTGATGTCACTGTGATACTGAGATGGAAAAATCACATGCTTAAAATTATTTAAAAGCAAAATAAGAAGCAGGTGGACAGGTGGGTAGGTGTGTTGTTAACTCTGTTGAACACAGTTAAAAAAACCCAAACCACAGTAGTTATTAAGCATATATTTGAGGAGACACAATCTGCAGAACATTTACAAAATGCTGGAAAAATGGAAAGCTGTATCTTGTTCAGCAAGTGCCATGGGTGCTGTGCACCCAGACCTGGAGCACCAGGGTCATTCATCTCCCTCGGGAGTCCTGCTTTCATCCTTGGAGCGTGCATCCTTTCATCCTGGAGTGTGCACAAGCACTTCAGATTGAGATAAGGACAGCATTTAATAGGGGAAAAAGAATGGGAGCTATTACACCCATTAAATATTGGCACCACCGCTCACTTGCAGATGAGGACAAAGGGATTACAATAAAGTTATCCCTGTACAGAACAGAAACGAAGTTTCTCCTGCTGCTCTGGTCAGTCCCTAAACACAAAAAGGAGCTGTAGTTTTTCTCCACTGCTAATAGTGCAGCTGAATAAATTCCTTAAGCCTTCCCTCTTTTCCTTAGTTGTTTCTGGTTTTCATCCCCTCGAAACAGGCATCTGTGGTGCTACGAGAAATAGCAGCATATTCCTTGGAAAACGGCCAGAAAAGAACCCGAGCAGGTCCCAGACTGGGGGCTGCCCCTTCCAGGGGATTATGTGTCAGCTTTGTTAGAATTTCTAATTATTGAGGCACCTAATTGGCTTTGAGGAGTTCAACAGTGTGCCTGGGGAGAGTGTTGATGAGTGGATCAGGAGAGATGGAAATCCAAGTGCTACACTGAGCCCCGTGCCCCCGATGTGCCCAGCTCCCTGTGCACCCGTGAAGACCAGCTCTTCCCCTCAGAGCAGATCCCTAGGCTGCAGGCTCTGCTTTCCTGCCACTCTGCAGCCTTGGCAGAGACCCTTTTCCCCTCTTTTTCCCCCCAGGAGGGAGTTTTAATTGACAGTGGTGAAGACCCAGACCAGGTGCTGCACGTGTCTGCAGAGGAAAGGAGAGCTGGGAGCAAAGCCCAGGAAAAGAGTGGTTTCTCCAGTGGAGAGCTGGCACAGAGGCATGTCCCTGTGTGCAGCTGGGAAGACTGGGAGCCATTCTATGGCAGCAGCTCATTTCCCAGGCCCTGCCCCACTCTCTGCTCCCAAAGGTCACCAGGAGCTCACCCGAGGCGCAGGGCAGGGGGGCACGGCAGGGCGTTCCCACCTGGAAAGTGCCACAGGAGGGGCTTCTGCAGGACTTCTGTCTTGGCCCGGTTCTAGCAGCTCAGACTGGCTCCTCCTGCATTCAGCAGGGTTGGGGTGGGGATTTGGTTGGGGTGGGGATTTGGTTGGGGTTTTTGTTTGTTGGTTTGGGTTTTTATTTATTTATTTATTTAGACAGGGCTTTGAGGGTCAGTTTTGCTGCTTCATCAACTTTATCCCCTGCACAGCTGCCTGTTGGGTGTGTCAATGGGTTCAATCCACATTTTGCTTCTTTTGAACCCCTACTTTTCTTGATTGTGGTGAAACTGTGTCCTCCTTTTCGTGTCCTGTTGCAACAAATTTTTAAGCTCTTTATTTTACTTTTTCTCTTTTTTTCTCTTGTCCTTTTACTGTTTTCCCCCCTTTCTTTCCCCTTTTTAAAATATTTCTTTTCTGCTGTGGGAGTTTTCCCCTTCTCTCACGCCCACTGCTTTCCTGTCTTTTTAAAATTTTTTCACTCTTCCATAATTGTTTTTTTTTTCCTCCTGACCCAAAGCACCTGGGACAGCTCCACAGCTGGGGCCACTCTGGCTGATGGAAAAGGACCCACTCCTGGCTGTTACTGATGCCGGGGAGCTGAGTGCTCTACAGGATCTGTTTGTTCCTGGATTTGAGGCTTGGGGCTCTCTGTCATCATGTTTCATCGAATAAAGGTTGTGTGGCATTCCTGGGTTTGATGATGGTGTTTTACGGAACAGGCCAAGCCCAGATTCCCCAGGAAGCAGCAGTATGGGTTTCCCTGTGCCTATGGACAGCCCCAGAGCTGTGCAGTAGAGAGAGAAGCCATTCCTAAGCCACTTCTGATTATATAACGAAGATTAAATGAGAATAAATGAGAAATCCCGACTGACACCCATGTAAAAGCAAGTTTTGATTGGTCTTCAGCCCTCCTGCTTCAGGTGCTTTGACTTAGAAGCCAGGAAAATGGTTCTGATTCCCCTCCCGATCCTGCTGCTGGTGCAGAGCTGCGGGCTGGGGTTCAGCCACCCCAGCTCAGCTCTGAGGCTCACAGAGAGACCCAGCGCTGCCTTTGGGGGCTCGGACTGAGACAGAGTCCTCTGACTTTGGGCTCATGGAGACCCTCCCCTGTATTTTGGGAGCTCAGAACCAGACTCGCTTGATCAGTTTTTGAGCATCACAAAGAGAGCCTGAGCGCTGTGTTTGGTGGGCTCAAAACTCAGGCTCAGAGTTTAAAAACAGATCCTGTATTTTGGGCTCTGAAACCAGGCTCATATGGCCAGATCTGGGGCTCTGGTACAGTGACCAAGGTCTGGTTTTTCAGGGCTTAAGTCAGACCATGCAGAGACCATGTGCTGCAGCTTGGCTGCTCAAAACCAGGCTAATTGGGCAAAGTGCAGACACAGATTAACTGAGTCATGATTTGGGGGACTTGAAATCAGTGTCACTCAGAGAGCATTTGGGCTCACAGAGAGCCAGCTCTGCATTTTAGGGGCTTGAGACAAAGTCCTGTTTTCTGGGGTTTGGGCTTCACAGAGTGGTGTTTTGAGGAGCTTGAAGTAAAGCCCAGATCCCGTGCTTTGGTGTTCAAACCATTCGGCCTCATTTGGGCTCATCTGGCCGGCGTCAGTCTCAGCTGCTCAGCTCTAAGGCCTGCCTTTGGCACAGCCCAACCCCGGCCTCACCCGGCCCCGCGGAGAGCCCAGAACCAGCGACTCGGAGCTGCCCCTGGGGCTGGAGGCGGAGCCCCAGTGCCGTGTTTGGGGGCTCAGCCCGGGACCGTGTCGGGGCTCAGAGCAGAGCCCGAACCCCGCGTTTGGGGCCACGGGCAGAGCCCAGCCCGGCCCCGCTCGTCGGGCTCAGCACGGGAGCCCGGGGGCTGTCCCGGCAGCGGCAGAGCCCCGGCTCCCCGCGGCCGGAGCAGGACAGCGGCAGGAGCCGGGCGCGAATCTGCGGCTCCCGGCCCGGGCTCGGCGCCGTCCCCGCCGGGAG